>CAUYUJ010021508.1:17500-138066 GCA_963575745.1 Prorocentrum cordatum | reverse complement strand
CCGCGAGGCGCCAATCAACGCGGCGCGAGATGCCGACGAACGCGCTGCCGATCTTCGTGAGCGCAAAGAGTGCTGTGCGGACGTGGCCTCCATGAACATGCCGACGCCAGAATTCCAAGAGTCCGAGAGTTATACCGACGAGTGCCAGGCGCGTGGTGGCGATCTCAGGGGGGGCTGCGCAGGGACAGCCCGCCCCGCGCATCTTGCTGCCCAATTGGAGTTACGTACTTCACCGAGCGCTGACAGGGGGGGCGGCTTGGGCCCTGTCGCTTCGGAAGGTTCTCGGAAGTGGAAGTCGCAGGTTACCTGGGAAAAACCATTGGTGGTAGTGGTCGGATTTCCTTGTGCATTCTGGTGTTCGTACAACGTGATCGTCAACTACGTGGACAAACCGGAACTGCTGGAGAAGCTCTGAGCACGGGATCGCAAGCTGATCGGCCTCATCTAGTGGACCATCGAGGGCAAGGTGAAGCACAACCGGCTCTTCTTGATAGTGAGCCCGCCGAAATTGGCGATCTGCAGGGATGCCCAGTTCGCCCCGCTCCTTAAGTGGGCCAGCCAGCTAATGCACATGCATGCTAGTGCGGCAAGATTGGCAAGACAGGGCTACCGATGGGGAAGGCCCACCGCCGGTTCTCTAACGCGCCGCAGCATTCGGTCGCCCCGAGCCGCCGCCGCCCAGGACTTCGGCCAGATCCTGGAGGACCTCTTCGCGACGCGATCGAGAATTCCAAATTGGCGAAGGCCAGTGGCGAGTACGCAGGCGAGGTGGCCTACGCGATGCTGCGCGCTATCCAGCAGATGGCTGCCCGGAGGCAGCCGAGTCGCATTGCCGGTCGCCCGTGGGAAGTGGCTTGCGCCTATGACGGACCGATCGATGCGTTGTTCACTGCCCCGTCTACGGACCCGTCGAAGTGGGGCGCGGCTCGAGGTCTTCCTGGGCGCGCGACCAGTCGTCGGAGGAGCTGCGAATCGAGGAGGCGCCAGAGCAACCCACTACCTGAACAAGTCTTCGACACTGTGGAAGCATATCAACCAGCTCGCGCCTTGAGATCCCACGACGACCCAGCCTGTCAAGACGACGAAGCAGGGGGGGCCCCATCGACGAGGAGCCGCGGCTCATCGAGGACACTGCTACATGGGCGACAAAGGTCACCTCTACATCGAGCCAGAGGACCTCCACGACATTGCATTCCCCACCTTGCCGCTAGCGCCTCTGGCCGAGCTAGCTGTTTTCTTCTTCGGCTACGCCCCGCAGGACTCCATCGCGCGGGAGCTGGGCGCTTCGCAGATCGGGGTGCGCACGCCGCCTCCCCCGCACTGCCGAGACGCAGTCGACTGCCAATCGAGGACGAGGATGACCTCCAGGACGCCCCCGTCGCCAGGATGCCCGATGCGTCAGGCGGGATGGCAGGCGTGCGTTTCGCGGGCGTCACCAAGGAACAGTGCCCTCGAGAAATTCGCCGCCAGCGGGTGTCTCGGATGCATTGCAACCTTGGACACCCTGTTCCCACTGAGTTGTATTCAGTTTCTATCGCACAGAGGTGCCTCACGAGCAGCACTACTGCGTGCTCGACCTCTTCGCTGTCTGGCTTGGCTCCGGCGATAGCGACTTCAGCGACGACGACATTTTCAGATTCCACAAGTGGGCCTCTTCAATGATTGGTTGAAGGCCGACTTCTTCTACGTCATGACGCACGACGGCACCATTTATGCGCTGCTGGGTTTGGCGGACAAACCTATTCGATTACATGTGGTTTGCAGGGTTGCCTCGCGTGAGCCAGAGTCCGCGTGGGAGAAGTTCCAGATGTGCGGGCTTGCACCGGCTGGGATTGCGCAAATATTGGCGGTCGATCGGGACGGAGCCGTTGAGGGCGTCTTCTTGGACAATTGCAACACCATCGGGGTTGATGTGCGGTGCGTGCCGCCCGGCGCGCGCCGGCAGCTGGGCTTGGCCGAGTCCAGCAACTACGCCTGGTGTCGTGTCTTCGAGAAGGTCATCAACATCATTCTGCTTGTTGCCCCTGAGCACTCGGACCTGGCAATCGTTTTAACGAGCCACGCCGTCAATCAATCTGTGCGCCGAGCTGGCCGCGCCCCCTATGCTGCCGCCTTCGGGCGGGTGCCGATGCTGCCCGCCGAGCTCCTGGCAGACGCCGCGTCTGCCGAGCATTGGCGCGACGCCGCGCGGGGCGAGATGCGGGCCTCCGGGGGGCAGCGCCGCGCCGAGGCGCCGAAGGCGATCGCTGACTTGGAGGCCCTACGCGCATCCAAATTACGGCAGCCCGTTAACCACAAGGAGTGCGATTTCCTGGCCGGGCAACGCGTTGCCGCTTGGGGCGAACATGGACCGAAGCGACGAGGTAAGACACCCATTGCCGGATACCGTCCCGCTATCTTTTGCCTCCAGGATTTTTTGGCGAAGGCGAGTCGGCGCGGCTTCGGATCGAACGTCGCGCTGCTCGAGTGGTTCGAGAGCACATCCGTCCAGCCATCGAGTTCGAGGGATGGGCGCCCAGCGAGGATGACCTCGAGTAGTTCAAGAAGGCCGAGCAGGATGTGGCCGACGCTGGGAAGGGCGACGCCTCCGGGATCGACGCGGAGCCGCCGCCTGAAGGACCTCCCGAGCCCGAAGATCCGTAAGCGCGCGCTACCAGGGCTGCCACCGCCGGCAGCGCCGCTCGAGCCCATCCAGGAGGAGCCGACTGCGGTCACTCCTGGAGACAGCGCTGCCAATGAGAACTTCGGGGGCGCATCTGACGATCGCGCCCCCGAACCTGCGCCACCTGCTCCACCTCCCGACCATGCGCTTGCCGACAAGGGCACCGGGCCCTCAGCGCCCTCTCCACGGCCAGACCGCAAGGATGGTCTGCGACGCCAACGCCGAGGAGATCAGCACCTCATGCGAGAGAACCGTCAACTACTCGGCCAGCGCCAGGCAGTTCAGCACCTTCGACAAGAGTTGCACCACCGCCAGAGAAGAGACCGCGATCCGACAGGGTGGGCCGGACGCCCTCAGCACCTTCGAGCCCAGCAGCCTTCGTGCTCAATGAGACGGGCGAGATGGAGTTCATCGACCCCGATGGCTGGGGCGGAGTGGAGGAGCCTGCATTCATTGGGCCCCGGATAATCGCAACCCTGGGCGCGGCGAAGGAGGCCGACGACATGCGCTGCTTGAACCTCGAGACGTTCGAGGGCGACTTGCTCGACGAGATCTCCGAGGACGAGTGCGAGACGGTGGGCGATTGCATAGACTGCTTGAGCATGACTCACCGCGAGCTCAACAGCTTCCTTGACGGGGAGCTGGACACGCACAGCGGGCTGCGCGACGGCCCAGACCGAGGGCGCCGCCACCGTGGACAACCTCTCCGGACGCGAGCAGCGCCAACAGGATCGCGAGATACCTTGGCGGGAGATCGCAGAATGCCCGGAAGAGAAGTTCATGGAGCGCGTGAAGGCGCTGCGCAAGGAGTGCCAAATTGGGGCATTTGGAAGCCTGCACGGGCCCGCTCTCAAGAAGAAGCTGATCGTGTTCAACGAGACCCGCATGTACGGAAATGTTTCACGTGTCTACGTGCGTGCGTTATCGCGACAAGAACTTGGGATTTTCGCCGCTGGAGGCCAAGGCTCGACCAGCCCTGCTGGGCTTTTCAGACCCAGACCTCCAGAAGCTGCCCCGCGACGCCCCAGTGTTGACCGACGCCAGCAAGAGGCTCATTTGTCAAATGACCGAGTCTCGCGGGTGGAGGGCTGGCACTGGCGACGCTGGGAGTGCTTTCTTGCGAGGAGGAGCTCAGAGTGAACGCGGGGGGGCCCGTCTTCATGCTTCATGATCCCGCCGAAGGACCCGGTCGCGCATGCAGCTGGAGCGTTCGACGCCCCCTTGTGCGAGGTGATTGGGAATCTCCATGGTCGATCGACGGCGCCATGCTCATGGGGCAAGCACGCGGTTTCAACGTTGCGATCAGTGGGGGCCGAGCTACACAGCCTCGGGCCTGCTGTGTCCTTGTTGTTATTTCCGAAGATTGAGTTGATTTGCGCAGTGGGAATTCATGTTGATGACGCGATGCGCCGCACCGAGTTTGATTTTGCGCCCACCTATCGAAAATGCGATCAAGTGGCGAGGCTGGCAGTGCAATGATGTTGTGTTTCTTGGTAAACAGCGTCTGGTTTCTGGGAAGTACCCAAGAAGGTTATTTTTGCACCAGGCGGAGTACACCAAGGCGTTGACTGTGACGAAGGTGGGAGTTATGTCGAGCTCGAGGGCCCCCATCGAAGCTTACTCGGTCATGGCGTGAGATCTTGAACTAGCCGGGGGGGTCCCTACAATGGCTTTCAGGACATACACGACCATATTTATCAGCATCAGTGCCATTGGTTCACAGAGCCGATCCCGAACTCAACGGCCTTCGCCAAGCAATGGGGCATGTGGAGTATGCAGACCGCACCCCAACTACAGGACTTTAGGTAGTCAGCACTGCCTTGGATAATGCTTGCTTTGTGAGTTTCGCCGACAGGGCTTGGGCTCGCGCTCCAGGACTAAAGACGCAGATCGGTGCCTTTGTTTTTCTGGCAGATCAGAAGCAACATCACGCGCATTGTTGTTCCAGAAGCCCACGAGGACACCGAGAGTGGTCCGATCTACACTTGTGAGAGAAGCCATCGCTCAATATTTGGGATTTGACTACGCGTCCTATTTATCTTAGCTTCTGTCCGAGATGTTCACTGGTAAACTGGCTGGCCGCCATGCTCCGATCTGCGAAGTGATCACCGCGACGGATTGCAAGTCGTTGCGCGACGCTCTGCGTCAGCTCACCCCAAGCTTGGCCGAGCAAAGGACAGTGATTGATGTGATTTCAATTCGAGACGAGGTTTCAGTCAATAATGTCCGGTGGATTCCCACAACTCACATGATTGCCGACGGGATGACCAAGGAAGACGCCAAGCTGAGCGAGACGCCCATTCAGTTTCTGGCCGACTCGCTGCTATCGTTGGTGGGTTCGATTTCGTGTGAAGAGTTGAGTGGTGGAGACGGTCTCCACCAGCGCAAGTGATTGATCCGTTCGTGTTGGGAGTCGCGTTCCACTTCCATCCGCTTGGTTCTGCCCAAAATGCTGAGTTTTCTGATTTGTTTCATATTATATCAGTCGCTTCGCGACTTGAGGCGATGCTCTGCGTATCGATATTGCATATTTCCCATATTTGTCGCTGCGCGACCATGTTTTACGCCTTGCGCGCAGGCTAGGTTGGCTAACAATATCTTATGAGCAGGACCACAGAGAACCTCGGGAGTACAATAGTCACTATATGTATTTGCACTTCCTGGTTCCTGCTAGTGCCGCTGCTGCTCTGACCCCTCGTGCCGTCATACCTTTTGTGGTTCGATGTGCCCCCTGTTTACCCGCTACGCAGATTCATATATCATTGCATTGCGAGACGGTCTTGGGAACATATACGCGAGTCATCAGCGTCAGCGTGTGCGCTGCAGGCGGGACAAGACGGGATGAGGAGGGAGGATCCTCCTCTTCCTTCTCCTCCTCCTCCTGCTCCTCCTCCTCCTTTTCTTCGAGGAAGAGGAGGAGGAGGAGCAGGAGGAGGAGGAGGAGGAAGAGGAGGAGGATGAAGAGGAGGAGGAGGAGGAGGAGGAGGAAAAGGAGGAAAAGGAGGAGGAGGAGGAGGAGGACGGCGTAGGAGGAGGAGGAGGCGGTGCTGGGACGCAGATGGTGCCGTCCGTGTTCGCGCGGCTGCAGCCTGCAACCCCCTAGGAGGCAATGAGAAGCAGCAGCAGGCTGGAAAGCATCGGCGAAGGAAAACGTGCCCATCCACGGGGCGCGCCGCATGGCCTCCTCGTCGCGGGCCGCCTGCAGCCTGGCGGACCGGCGACGCGCCAACTCGCGGCTGGAGGCGACACGTTGCAGCGATGCAAGCTAGGTACGCGCGCGCGCCGTATCTGACATTTCACCTTTCCCGCATGTCTTCCCATTGCGATGACTGCACTCTATCCGCCCATGGGTGTCCTAGCGGACCTTGATCCCCCAAGTGGCCTCATCGTGTGATGCGCAATTCGAAAGGGGAGCTCTGTACATTGGAGGAGGGGGAAGAGGATGAGGTGGTGGTTGTGGATGGGCATGAGAATGAGCAGGAGGAACAGGATAACGATGAGGAAGGAGGAGAAGGAGCAGGAGGAGTAGGAGATGAATAGCAGCAGTTGACCAGAGGAAGGAGGAGAAGGTGGAGGAGGAGGACGGGGAGGCGAAAGGAGCTGGGCGGCAACGACGAGGAAGGAATCGGATCCAGAAACGTGGCCCGCGCTGGGGGAGAGCGCCGTTCTGAACGACGGAAGCAAAGCGGCGATCCTGAAATATGGCCACCGTTGCAGCGAGAACGCCATCTTTCAAAGGCCGAGAATCTTGTGACGGGGAAGAGTCATATCGAAAGCCACCTCGGGACAATGCTGTGTGTAAGAAGCAGCGTGCGAGAGAGGTTGGCGAAAACAAACACCTGTAGAGAGGATGGGGAGATACAGCCAAGACGCTGACATAAGGAACACTTTGGGCTGAGGAGAGGCTATGATGTTCGGGCCGTTCCTCAGATCTAGGTCGGGGAACCAATTTGTGGCCGAGGCTCATCGTAGCCAGAAATCCCCTTTCGTTCTTTATCTGGCGTCCCTTATGATGATAGCACGATGACTGTATGGTTTCCAAGAACCTCGGCGGCTCAAAGGGGGCGAGGGCGGATCCTGGTGCCACGGACCTGGCGCGAGCCGGGGGTGCGGCGGCATGGGCGACCCGACCGTGTTGAGGGAGAGCTCTCTAGAGGACCGGGGGTTGACATGTTGGATGCTCATATTGGGGATCTTCCTGGGGCCCATCGCGAGCTGATTTGCTCGACTCAGTTCGGCTCATGTTCGACTCTAGCTCGACTCAAGTTCGACTCCAGTCGACAGACGTTCGACGCAGCATCGACACATGAGTGGAGCGAGAGGCTCCAGGAAGGTCCCCAGAACGAGCATCTGACACAGCCCAGCCCACCCCCTACTCTGCCAAGTCGATCGGCGAATCCGCCCGCGGGGCCACCCTTCGGCTTCTGGATCGTGGGCGGCGCGGGCCCGCCACTCTTGCAGGCGCTCGCGCCCACGGGGTCTGGTCCCAAAGGGCCGTTCTCCCCCCAGAGGGTTCTCTGCCGAAGGCGCCCTGCCCGGCCCCCGACAGGAGCTGCCCGGGCCGCCCGAGGAGGCGGCGCTGCCGGCGGCGCTGCCCGGGGACCCCGCGCCGGCCCGGGGAGGCGGGGCGCCCCCCCCCGAGAAGAAGAAGCCGCTGCCGGTGGCGCTGCCGCCGCTGGAGGAGGTGGCGTTGCCGCCTGCCCGAGGTGACGAGCCGAGGCCGCCGCCCGGGCCGCCACCGCCGGCGGAGGACCCGGGTCCAGGCCTCCCCAGATGGGGTCGGAGGGAGCGGGGCCGCATTGCCGATGCATCGGCGATGCGGCTCGATGTGGAGCTCGGTTCGCCCCACGCCGACGTCGCGGATGCATCGGCGACGCGGCGCGATCACCCGACCCCATCTGGGAGGCCTTATAACAGGAGCGGGGGCGGGACGAGCGGGGAGGAAGGCCGAAGACAGCAGCCTCGCCGCCAAGGCACAGTGGGTCCTGGGGGAAGCGGGCCCTGAGGCTTTTCGCCGTCTTCGGCCTCTGGGGTTATGATGCTCCAACCTACTTTAGCCTTGATCACCAGGAAGAATTTCGAGAGCCCAGAGATCCGTACCGAAACTCAAGGGTTTTCACGTGCCGGGCCCTAAGAGACACTGTTTCGACACTCTTTTGACAGTTTTCTGGGTGTTCGAAATTATTTCTGGGATGCGGTCCTTCGTCGCTGGGGGCCGTCGACACAACGGCTCAGGATGATGGACTGGTCCCGTGGGAAGAAGCCCCCAGATCCAGGACCCGTTCTGGCGACCATTTCCGAACCCTACTCCTGTGGGTCCAGTCGGCGCCGGGGTATCGGACACTTCCGCTGGAGTCCACCTGGCCGCAGACATCTTTCGAATCCTGACCCGCAGCCGGCGTCTCAGAAATTTGTCACGCTTCGCGTATCCCCACCCTTCTGGATGGGCGGCCCATCGCCGCGGTTTGCTACGCCAAGGGCGTAGGCACACCTGGCCCGCTGCCTCTCTGACTGGGCCGACGGCTTCACCCGATCAGCTCCGCTCACCAGTGCCACGCGTCACTATCTCGTGTTGCACGGTTTCGGAGTATGAAGGTTCGGCTCTCTCTCGTTGCTCTCCCGCACATTCAGGTGTGCGGCCTTCCCTGGGACTTTGTGACTGTGATGGATTTGCCGTCTTGGGTATACGACGGTTGCTGTCCTCCCGAGCGCTCACACATGGTTGAGTTAGTCGCCTGGCGCTACGTCACATAGTTGTTCGGTGCACGTCACTCTTGAGCCCTGCGTTCTCGCTGTGTTTATCGTGTACCCTTCTGCGTTTGACCAGTTTGCTGGTTCTCTGTACGCAGGCGCATCGCTCTGCCGTGGTTGGGTCTTCTCTGGCTACTCTGGCCTAGACCCTTTGCGTGGATGCGCGTTCTGATGCTGCGACGGTTCGCTGGCGCCGTCAGAACCTTTCTCCTGCTGGACGACGTCACCAGTACTGCCTGATCATACCCGTCAGACTCCCTGGGTGACCTTCCTGCACGGTGATAGTCCCTACCACGCGGTCTTTCTTACTCGGACGCGACGGGACGTACTGCGCGCCATTTTGGCTGCGCTTGGCTCGCCTCAGGGCTGACCTCACAGACTCCCTGGGTTGCAGCTTGCACGTTTGTCTCAGGTGACTGACCTTTCAGACTCCCTGGGATTGCACGACGCTGGCCCCTCAGACACCCTGGGTTGCCGCTCCCTGCCGCCTGAGCCGCGGCTCCGCGCGCGCTCGGGAATTTTGCCTCGGCCGCGGCCCGACCGTGACTGCTCGCCGCTGTGTGCTTCCGCCTGCGGCCGTAAAAAACATATATCCCCACCCTTCGCGCCGCCGCGCCATTTTGGCTGCGCCTACTTGATGGTCGCCACCGGGATTTCCACGACACCGGGTTGGGAGTTTCGTTTTTGGTTATTTTTCTGAGTTGCTGCCCGCGCGCTCGCTTCGCTTGCCTTTCTTTTCTTGCTGCCTAGTCGCGGCCCCGCTAGTGTTCGGACGGCTTTCGACCTGCTTCGCGAGCCCGCAGACCAGAACAAGCATCCTGGTCCTCCTTCCATGTCCTACATGTTCGGCATGGTCCTCCCATCAAATCCTACCTGCACGGCAAGTTTGGCGCTCTGGTTCGCCGCCTCCACCTCCCTGGGTAAGCGCAGCGTCCGCCTCGCCTTCGCCTACATGGACTGCGTGTTCGACAAGGTTGCCTGGGGTACGGATGGGCCTCGCGTCACGGCCATCCTAGAGCTGCGAGGGCCCATCCACTGTCGATTCTGGGTTCGCTTGCTCGGCTTCGTGCTCGGCACCTACCTCGTGTTCCTGGTGCCGCTCCGCCTCTTCGTGGGATTTTGGCAGCGCTGAGTTCCGCCTCGCCCCGGCGCTGCTCGCAGCTAGATTTTTTCTTTCGCAGGTGGCATGGCCTGCCCCTGTTTGCCCGGCGTCCGACTCGCATCGGGCGCGCGCGTGCCGAAAAGTACCCCCACCAGTCCATTTAGAAGCCTTCCTTGTGAGAGCCGATGGGAACATGATCGACCCACGAACCCAGAAAAAGGATTGAGAACTGCGAGGCGTGGAACTGTTTCTATGGACCTCGATTGCAGATGCAATTGGGCGATGCCAAGGGGACATGCCTGGGGGACGCGCTGCGGAACGTCCCAAAGGACGTGCCAAGGGGACGCGCTACTGAACGTGGCAGTGAACGTGCCGCGGGACGTGCCAGAGGACGCGCCGCGCGAACGGCCAGGTGGACGCGCCACGGGACGCGCCAAGGGGCACGCCAGGGAACGTGCCAGGCGACACGCCAAGGGACGTGCCAGGGAACGCGTCAGTGAACGTGCCACGGGACGTGGCACGGGACGCGCCAAGGGACGCGCCGCGGTTCTTCTGGAGCCTAGGATTTTCGCGCCCCGTTATTAATCGAGGTCCCAGGGCCAGGAGCCCTCGTACATTACTGCGCTGCGTCCGCGCTCCCAGGGCCGCGCTCCTTCGTGAACTACGCAGTGTCCGCGCCCCCAGAGGCAATTCCGAATACATTGGATTGCGTCCGCCCCGCCAGGGCCATGATCCCTCGTAAATTAAACCGCGTCCGCGCTCCCACGGCCACGACCCATTACAACATTACGCTGCGTCCGCGCTCCCAGGGCCACGTTCCCCAGTAAATTACGCTGCGTCCGCTCTCCCTGGGCCACGATTTGTCGTAAACTACGCTGCGTCCGCGCCCCCAGGGCCACGATCCATCGTACATTACGCAGAGTCCGCGCTCCCAGGGCCACGATCCCTAGTAAAGTACGCTGGGTTCCTTCCCGCTTCCAGGGCCAGGACCCCTCGTCAATTGCACAGCGTCCGCGCTCCCAGGGCCAGGATCGCTGCAAAACAAGCGTTTCGCCCGAGACATCCTCCGAAATTCGGCATGCAGGATGCGTTATCCTCCGGCGGGCACGCAAAAAAGCCAACCTTCCTTTGCAAAACAAGCGCGGGCCTCGAGACAGCCTCGAAATTCCTGCGCGCGGGATGCGCCATCCTCGAACGGGCATGCAAAATGCTATTATTCCGTAGTTTTGACGCGGATTCTGCGCAACAAAACCCTCCACACCTTTTTTTTGCTGCGAGAGAAGACGGGTGTCGTATCTGCGGAGCCCGTCATTGATCGAGGATCTGAGATAGGGTACGCATTTTCCTCGAGCGCACGCGCGAAACGCATCTCTACATAATCAAATGTCACTGTGCTACTAATCGCAAATAGTCCCGCTGGCCCATCTCAAGTCATGGCTGGGGGGAATTAGCCCAGTAGAAAAGAAGCTTGGGCTCAGGCCCTTTTCCGGAAAAAAGATTCCCTGACAGATCGCGCACATCCCCAACAAATTTCAGGGAGGGGAGGGGGAGGGTTCCCCTCCCCTGAGGGAAGGGGGTTTTGGAAGAGGAAAGAAAGAACTCGTTTGACAGCCCTGGCCGTGGAATTTGATTTGCAGGGGTCAAGATCATGAGTGGTTGCCTGCCGTTTCCTTCATGCCAACGGCTCCTCTCCACTCCGCTCTTGGGCAGGGTTTGGTGCTGGTCCCGCCGCGGACGCCGCCGATCCGGGGGCGAACGCCGCCCAGCCCGACAGCGGCCGCTGTCGGTCCTGGACAACGTTCGGAGGAGGACGACGGTTCCGATCCCCCTCATTCCTCTGCCCTTCCTTCCTTTCAGGAGGGAGGAGCACAATCCGAGGAGGAAGAGGGGGTGACGGAAGGGGAAGGAGGTGGACTTGGATATAATCAGAGTGAGGGGGCCGAAGAGTCATTCGTTGTCCCTGGGTGCGTGGCAGAAGTGGCGTTCCCTTCGGCGGATTCTACTTGTTGTGTCGATGTTGCGTCGTCGTCGCTTTCGCCCGCGACCCACCCGCGACCCACCCCGCGCCAGCCCCTTCACTCTTGTCCGCAATTGCGGGGTGTTGCGTGTGATAATTGCTCGCGTCCCATCCGAGCAACGCAGAAAACATGATCGACCCACGAACCTGGAAAGGAATATAGAAATGTAAGGCATGGCAACGTTTCAAAGACACTTGATTGGGCGACGGGCAAATGTAATGCTGAATGTATCGATTGTGATGTAACGTGCCGAGGGCTGTGCTGTGCAGCGCCGTGCTGAATTGCGACGTCCTCCTACGCATCCGAGCCCTGACCGGACTGATCTGGATCTTAAGCTCGAGTTGCCTGAGCACATAGTAGCTGCCCCCGAGCTGATTGACAGGGGGACATGCTAGGAGGACGCGCCGCGCAACGTCCCAAGGGACGCGCCAGGCGACGTGCCAGGGGACGTGCCACGGGGACGCACCGCGGGACGTGCCAAAGGGACGCGCTGCGCAACGTGCTAAGGGACGTGCCACGGGACGTGCCAGGGAGGCGCCGCGCGACGTGCCAGGAGGACTCGCCACGGGACGCGCCACGGAACGTGCCATGGAACGTGCCAGGTTGCAATGCTGAGTGTATCGATCTTGACGTACCGTGCCGAGGGCTGTGCTGGGGCCTATTGGGGCCTCCTGGGGCGTGAACCCATATGTTTTTGCCTTTCTCCTGCCCTGGGGCGTTAGGATCCAGTGTGCTTTCACGTTTGTCCCGCCATGGGGCGTTAGGAACCCATGTGTGTTCACGCTTCTCCCGCCATGGGGCGTTTGGAACTCATGTGTCTTCACGTTTCTCCCGCCCTGGGGCGTTAGGAACCATGTGTTGTCACGCTTCTCCCGCCCTGGGGCGTGGACAAGTGAAAACACGTGGTTCCAGCTCGGGACCACCATGTTAGATACCCACCTGGGTGGCTTGGACACGTGAATACATGTGGTCCCAGCTCGAAAACGCAATTACACCTGAGAAAACCCCAATCAGTGGATGATTCGAAAATTAATATTCTGGATCTTGAGATCGATTGTGAGATCGATCATGAGATCGATGGTGGAATCGATAGTGAGGACGATTGTAAGGTCGATCGTGAGACCGAGAGTGAAATCGATTCAATGAGATCGATTGTGAGATCGATGGTGAGATCGATAGAGAAGTGGGTAATGAGATCGATGGTGAGACCGATCGATAAGAAGATCGACCAGGAACCCAGGAACCTGGGAACCTTGCCGCCCTCCGAAATCGGCCCAGAACCCGGAACCGGGAACCTGGGAACCCGGAACCGGGAACTTGGGAACCCAGCGTGCGACCAAAATCGGCGGGAAATTTTCGCCAAATCCTTCAACCTCCGCGAGGACCCCTTCAGAGCAAGCACTGATTGGGGAATTAAAAATATTCCTTATGTGGCCTGGGCCCGTGAAAACACGTGGTTCCAGCTCTGGACCACCATGTTAGATACCCCCCATGGGTGGCCTGGACGCGTGAAAACACATGGTTCCAGCTCGGGACCACCACGTTAGATACCCCCCTCTGCGTGGCCTGGATACGCTGAATTCGCGTTCCCGCTCGAGACATCGTCGCAATGTCTTTCCTGGAGAGACCCCCAAAGCGCCACCCGCTGTCCAGAGCAAGAAAACATAACCTGTCTGTATTTGGATATGTGTTTGGGTAGCGATTTTTGCCCCCCCGTGCGTTTTCTGATAATTCGGCATGGGGCCCGACGCCATGTTAGATACCCCCTGGGCAGCCTGGACACGTAAAAAAGCATGGTTCCAGTTCGGCACAATCAGGTTCGATACCCCACTGGGTGGACTGGACACATAAAAACACGTGGATCCAGCTTTGGGCTACCATGTTAGATACCCTCTGGGTGGCTTGGACACGTGAAAACACGTGGTCCTTGCTCGGGGCAACCATGTTCGATACCCCCCATGGGTGGGTGCCAGCTTTGGGCACCCAAATATATCTACAACCTTGAGTGACCTGGACACGTTACATCACGTGGTCCTTGCTCGGGGAAACCATTGTTCGATACCTCCCTGGGTGGCCTGGACACGTAAAAACACGCGGTGCCAGCTCTGAGCACCCAAACATAGATATACCCTTGGACACGTTAAAACACGTGGTTCTTGGTCGGAACAACCATGTTAGATACCCCCCTGGGTGGCCTGGAGACGTAACAACACATGGTGCCAGCTCGGGACACCATGCTAGATACACCCCTGAGTTGCCTGGACACGTGAAAACACGTTGTTCCAGCTCGGGGCCACCATGTTAGATCCCCCCGTGGGTGGTCCAGACACGTAAAAACACATGACCCCAGCTAAGGACAACCATGTTAGATACCCTCCTGGGTGACCTGGGCCCTCGTGGGGCCTCCTGGAGAGGGCTATGTATAGGAACATACGTAAAAAACGTTTTTCCGTTCCGGGCCTCAGGGCCACAGGAAGCGACAGGATGCCCATGTTAGATACCCCCTTGTTGGCCTGGACACATAAAAACACGTTTTTCCAGCGAGGACCGCCGTGTTAGACACCTCCTTGGGTGGCCTGGACACGTGAAAATACGTGGCACGTGGTTCCAACGCAGGACCACAATTTTAGATACCCCCCTGGGTGGTGTGGACACGTGAAAACACATGGTACCAGCTCGGGACCACCATGTTAGATACCCACGTGGGTGGCCTGGACACGTGAAACTACGTGGTACCAGCTCGGGAACACCATGTTAGATACCCCCCTGTGTGGCCGAAAACACGTGGTTCCAGCTCGGGACCACCATGTTTTACCCCCCCCTATGTGGCCCGGACCAGTAAAAGCAAATGGTTCCAGCTGGGACCACAACGTTAGATACCTTCCTGGGTGGCCCGGACGCGTGAAAACACGTGGTTCCAGCTCGCACGGGATGCAATTCTTCGACCCAAATGCGTCCCGCACCTTTTGATTTATCGATCGGGATTGCAAAAACAAGCGTTTCGCTAGGGACATCCTCGATTTTCAATTCCGCCGGCCTTCTTCGACTTCCTCATTTATCGCAGAGTAATTCCGCCGGCCCACCTCAAGTCGGTGCCGGGGGGGAGCAACACTAAGAGAGAACCCTGGGCCTCTGCCCTTTCCGGGAAACAGGGTCGTCTGCGCCGACGTTGGCGCGCAAGCTGCCCGCGCAAGGTCGCGCGTGAGCGCCGTGTCGTTTCCGATGTGGCGTGCCGCCCTGGCGGCCCGCGTAAGCCGCGGCGTAAGGTCGCTACGTCCTCTCGCGTAAGGCCCCTGACCTCTCGCCTCCCATCTGCGCCCCCGTCGCAGAGGAGGCCGCGCCAGCCCGAGAGGACGAGGCACGGGCGCCAGAGTGCCTCCAGCCCCACGAGCTCTGGGCCTCCGAGGAGCCTCGCCGCGGCGGTGCTCGAGCTGGCCGCGGCGGCGCTCCTCGGAGGCCCTCGAGAGCACATCGCGGTGCTGCAGTGAGGGGCTCGGGGCTCCGTGCGAGGCGGGCGGCTGGCCTGGCGAGGAGGAGGGCCCGGGGCGGGCCCGGCCCAGCTCATCTGCGACCCGGAATTCTCAGTCACGGTGCTCGCTCGCGCCAGAGTTCGGTCGCGACCAGGGGGTGTTCGAATCTCGGCAACGCAGAGACGGCGCTCTGGGGTCCAAGCGAGGGTCTCGAAGTCGTCGACGGCTCGAGTTCTCGACCCGAGGCCGAATTTCAGTTGCCGCCGGTTCGTCCAGAGCGTTACGGGAAATGTTCGGTAACGGACGATCTGGGAGAAGGGGCCCGGTCCAGCGAGTCGTCGTCGTCGTCGTCGTCGTCGTCGTCGTCGTCGTCGTCGTCGTCGTCGTCGTCGTCGTCGTCGTCGCCCGAGGAGTGCCCGAGGGGCGGCGGGCCCGTGAGCCCGAGAGTCAGGGAGGAGCCTGGCGGGCCGGGGGAGGCCCGGGGCGGGCCCGAGGATCGGCCATGCGTAAGAGGGGTCCTTCGCCGGAGTGACCTTCGGTGCGTGCCCGCGGGTACTCCCCGATCGCTGAACGAGGTGCGACGGCAGCGGTTGGCGCGCTTGGTTTTGGCCCCTTCACGCCCGCCCCCTCACATCCGCGCACCGGTGGTCACTCTTGCCAGGGTCACTCTGGCGTGTATCCGACCGAGGAGCGCCAGGGGCGGGCCCGAGAGCGCGACGGGCCCGCGCCGGCCGAGGGCGCGGTCGAGGGTGCGGCCGAGGCCATGGCCGAGGCCGTAGCAGGGCGGCTCCGCGAGGTCGTGCGGCGGGCGGTGCAGGAGCCAGGCCTCCCAGATGGGGTCGGAGTAGGTGGGTGTTGTAGCAAAGCATGGGGGCCTCGTGAGTCCTCGTGTTTCCCTCTCTGGGGTGCGTCTGCGTGCGCTAGCGTTGGGTGGTCGATCAGAGAGCGCTGATTTGGCGTAGATTGAGCGTCGCGCGGCGTCGATCGGCACCGATTAGCGTCGATTCGCGCGAGCCAGCAAGATGACATGGGAGGCTCCCATGAGTTTCCACAGAAGGATCAGAGTTTGGGCTCAGCGTATCGCTCCTCCAGTGCTGGCCCACCACGCGTCGGCGCGACACGCTGTCCACTTCCCGGCCACTCAACGTCCACGTCCTAAGCCTTGCTGGTCCTCCAGCCCCCGCGGTACGGAGCCACACGCTATCCGTTCGCCAGGAACGGCGCGTCGCAGGGGCCGCTGCCGCGACACGCTAAGCAAACGTGATCGACCCACGAACTCAGAAAGGAATATAGACATGTAAGGCATGGCAACGTTTCAAAGACACTTGATTGGGCGACGGGCAAACGCAATGCTGAGTGTTTCGATCTTGATGCACCGTGCCGAGGGCTGTGCTGTGCAGCGCCGTGCTGAATTGCGATGTGCCATGCCGCGATTGTGCTCTATAGCGTTGTGTATCGAGTCCTCATTTGCATCCGAGTCCTGACCGAACTGATCTGGATCTTAAGCTCGAGCTGCCTCAGCACATAGTAGCTGCCCCAGAGCTAATTGACAGGGGAACATGCCAGGAGGACGCGCCGCGGAACGTCCCAAGGGACGCGCCAGGCGACGTGCCAAGGGACGTGCCACGAAGACGCACCGCGGGACGTGCCAAGGGGACGCGCTACGGAACGTGCCAATGGACGTGCCACGGGACGCGCTCCCAGGCCCACTATCCCTTGTAAGTTACGCTGCGTCCGCGCTCCCAGGGCCACGATCCCTCGTAGATTACATTGGGGTCGCGCTCCCAGGGCCCCGTCCCCTTGTAAATTACGCTGCGTCCGCGCTCCCAGGGCCAAGATCCATCGTAAATCACGCTGCGTCCGAGCCCCCAGGGCCCCGATCCTTTGTATTTTACGCTGCGTCCGCGCTCCAAGGGCTACGATCCATTGTAAATTACATTGCGTCCAAGCTCCCAAGGCCCCGACCCCTTGTAAATTATGCTGCGCCCGCGCTCCGAGGGCCACGATCCTTCGCAAATTACGCGTGTTCCGCGCTCCAAACGCCACGATCCCTCGTATATTACGCCGCGTCCGCGCTCCCACGGCCTCCTAGGGCATGCTGGGACGCCCAGGTCTCTGAAGTTTTGCAAAATAGCAAGCGTTTCGCTCGAGACGTCCTCGATTTTTTGGCGCGGGGGGCGCACCATCCTCGAGCGGGCACGCAACATGATCGACCCACGAACCCGGAAAGGAATGTAGAACTGTAACACATGGCAGCGTTTTCAAAGACACCTGATTGGGTGACGGGCAAACGCAATACTGAAGGTATCGATCTTGATGTACCCTGCCGAGGGCTGTGCTGTGCTGCGCCGTGCTGAATTGCGATGTGCCATGGCGCGACTGTGCTCTATAGCCTCGTGGATCGAGTCCTCCTTTGCATCCGAGTCCTGACCGAACTGATCTGGATCTTAAGCTCGAGCTGCCTGAACACATAGTAGCTGCCCCAGAGCTAATGGACAGGGGAACATGCCAGGAGGACGCGCCGCGAAACGTCCCAAGGGATGCGCCAGGCGACGTGCCAGGGGACGTGCCATGGGGTCGCACCGCGGGACGTGCCAAGGGGACGCGCTACGGAACGTGCCAATGGATGTGCCACGGGATGTGCCAGGGGACGCGCGACGCGACGTGCCAGGGGGACTCGCCAAAGGACGCCCCACGGAACGTGCCAAGGAACGTGCCAAGTTGCAATGCTGAGTGCATCGACCTTGATGTACCGTGCCGAAATCAGTGCTGTGCTGCGCCGTGCTGAATTGCGATGTGCCATGGCGCGATTGTGCTCTATAGCCTCGTGGATCGAGTCCTCCTTTGCATCCGAGTCCTGACCGAACTGATCTGGATCTTAAGCTCGAGCTGCCTGAACACATAGTAGCTGCCCCAGAGCTAATGGACAGGGGAACATGCCAGGAGGACGCGACGCAGAACGTCTCAAGGGACGCGCCAAGCGACGTGCCAAGGGACGTGCCATGGGGACGCATCGCGGGACCTGCCAAGGGGACGCGCTACGGAACGTGCTGGGGACAAGCGTTTCGCTCGAGACATCCTGTCAAAATCATCTGAAGTCCTACGCGCGGGACGCTGCACGCGCGAGACATCCTCGGAATTCCTGCGAGCGGGACGTGAAAACAAGCATTTCGCCTGAGACATCCTTTGAATTCTGGCCCCCCACGAGGCCACCGCTCGAGACATCCTCCAATTTTGCAAAACCAGCGTTTCGCTCGAGACATCCTCAACAAATTATGAAAAACAAGCGTTTCGCTCGAGACATCCTGTCAAAATCCCAAGAAATCCAAATACCCGCGCGCGGGACGCGGCACGCGCGAGACATCCTTGGAATTCCTGCGCGAGGGGCGCTTTTCCGTGTCGCGGTCGGCTCTGCAAAACCAGCGTGTCGCTCGAGACATCCTCAACAAATTCTGAAACCAAGCGTTTCGCTCGAGACATCCCCAACTCTGCAAAACCAGCGTCTCGCTCGAGACATCCTCAACAAATTCTGAAAAACAAGCGTTTCGCTCGAGACATCCTCAAAAATAATTTCGCCGGCCCTACTCCGTGCGTGCCCGCTCGCAAAATAATTTCGCCGGCCCAAGTCGCAGGGGGGCCCGGGGGTTAACTTACTAAAAGAGAACCCTGGGCCCGCGCCCTTTCCGGGAAAATGTCAACATGTTCACGCTCTAGCAGAACATGTTTGATACCCCCCTGTGTGGCCGAGGGAATCCTGGAAAAACTAGCGAATTAGTCGAGACATCCTCGAAATTCCTGCGCGCGGGACGCGGCACGCGCGAGACATCCTCGGACTTCCTGCGCGCGGGACGCTTTTCCGTGTCGCGGTCGGGGCTCCAGACATCGTTTTTTTTGTTCGAGGATTCTGTTGAAAATGCCCCGCATTTTTTACCGAAGGAAACGGTGGTCCGCGGACCCCGTTATAAATTGAGGATCCAAGTTGGGGGGCTCACTTTCCTCGAGCGGGCACGCGCGAAACGCATTTTGTTCACGCCAAATTGGACTTTACCTAGTATTTTATCGAGCGGAAATCCGCTGGCCTCCTTCAAGTTAAAACTGTGGGTAAACCTACCAAAAGAGAACCCTGGGTCGGAGCCCTTTCCAGGAAAAATCCCGACCTTAGATGAAGTCGGAGAATCGCGCGGCATCGCCGATGCATCGCCGATGCGGCTCGGTGTGGGGCCCGATGCTCTTCACGCCGACGTCGCGGATGCATCGCCGATGCGGTGCAATCCTCCGACCCCATTTCTTCGGACTCCATCTTGGAGGCCTCAACAGGAGCAGGTGGCGGAGCTGCGAGCCGCGCTGCCGGCGGCACTGGCCCAAGCCCTGGCGGCGGCGAGCCTGGACTCGAGATTGGCGGGTCGAGGTCCAAGGTCGGTTTTCGGAGACTTGTTGTGTTGCTTGTGTGTTCCTACCTCCGGTAGGACAGCTACTGCTGCCATGCCGAACCCTGGAGACGCGTAGCACGGCAGTGCGTACAGTCGAACGCGCTGTGTTCGTCTTCATCGCTCACTATGTGCGTGCGCGTACGGCTGCTTACTCGGTGTGTGCGTGTTTGTGTGTGTGTATATATATATATATATGTGTGTGTGTGTGTGTGTGTGTCTGTGAGTGTGTGTGTCTGTGTGTGTACGCGTGTGTGTTAGGGGGGGCGCGTGCGTGCGTCCGTGCGTGCGTGCGTCCGTGCGTGCGTGCGTGCGGGTGGGCGGGCGGGCGGGCGGGCTGGCGGGCGGGCGTGCGGGCGTGCGTGTGTGCCTTCGTGCGTGCGTGCGTGCGTGCCTTCGTGCGTGCGTGCGTGCGTGCGTGCGTGTACGTGTGCGTGTGCGTGTGTATGTGTGCGTGTGTATGTGTGTGTGTGTGTGTGTGTATGTGTGTGTGCGTGTGTGTGTGTGTGTGTGTGTGTGTGTGTGTGTGTGTGTGTGTGCGTGTGTGTGTGTGTGTGTGTGTGTGAAGCGGCTTGAGGGCTCGGCCTTGAGACACGCGGGTGCGCCAGCTTCTACGACCTTGCTACGCCATGTCGTTGCGCGCGGGGCCGCGACGCCAAAAGGCGTGTGTGTGTGTGTGTGGGTCCTGGACCAAGGCGGCGACCACTCCAGCTCCGACGGCGGGGGGTACCATAGCCCACACCTCCTCCGCCCTGCCTCGGCGGGGGAGTGCGACGCTCCAGATCCGAACCCTCCAAAACCTGACCCTCCAGCCCTAGCAGCTCGGTCGGACATGGACGACCTCCGCGCGCTCACGGAGCGGCAGTTGCACTTCCTGGTGCAGGGGCAGCTTTTTGCTTCAGGGGGACACGAGGGCAGGCGGTGACAACCAGAGGCGCCCTCTGCGCATACTCTGGAACGCCTTCATGGCTCAGCACCGCCCGACTCTCCGCCGCGATCTTCGCACGGTCCTTCCTTGCGACAGGGCTGTACAACTTGGCTTCTTGGGGTCGCTCATGGACGCCCGCATTACGCTGGCCCCTACTGCCCACACCTTCGCGTCCGATGCTGACGGTGTGGATCCACCCCTGGGCGGTGGCTCTCGTGTGGATCCTCCCCCGGAGCCCCGCCGCAATCAGAGACCACGGTCGCCACCCAGGCCCCACAGGGGTCGGCGCTGCAGGTCACGACCCGCCGACGAGGGCGCGGAAAGGGGCCACGGCTATCGCGCCACAGCAGCGCTCCCCCGGCCCGGGCGCTCAGCAGGGCGGACCCGCAACACGCGCCTGCCGCCCGCGGTGTCGCAGGCCCATTCCTTTGGTCCCCCCGCCGGACCCGCGGAGCCCTTCGGCCACCTCGCCCGCTGCCCCATCCCTGAGCTCGCACACCACGACAAGGCATGCGTCGCCAAGCACTTTGCCCAGCTGGGCTCCGTGCAGACCGCCATGTGGCGGGACTTCCTCAAGCACAAGGTGAAGCAGGCCGACCCTCTGCTGTGCCCTAGCCAGCTGCCTCACCAATCTCCTTGAGCGCGCATTTGGCTCCCAAACTAAGAAAGGCGCACGCCCAGCCAAGACAGTCCCAGCGACCGGCTGCCCTCGTGGGTACGACCCGGCCACCGCCTTCTCGCCTCCAGATCTCCTGGCGCGCCTTGCCGACGCCCTGATCCTCGCTGACCAGCTGGACATCCGGCGCGAGTTCCTCCATGTGGCCTGTCCGCCTGGGACACTCGCCCCCCGCCTCGACCCCAAGCTTAACCCCCCTGCGCTTGTGGCCGCGGCCGTGGACGGCTTCGAAATGCACTGGCTCGACGGTTTGCGGACTCGGACGCTCGCAGAGCAGCGCGAGCTCGCCCAGGAGCTCGTCAGAGCACAGCCCGAGGCCGGCAGCGCTATGTTTTCTGACTCAAGAGACGGAAGCGGTTCTGTGGGCCATCTCCGGTCCGGCCCCGGACCCTGTTCCCGGGTCCCTGCCCCTGCGCCGGGTGCGGCGCTGGCCTCTGCCCCAGCCCACCCGCCCTCTGGCCCCATCGGGTCCTGGGCCTGGTGTGGAGCCCGCCGTCTCCGGCGCCGTCATCCCGCGGGCTCCCCACGACGCCCCGACGCCGTTCACGACGACGCTCCCGACACCGCTCCCTCCCCAGCCGGCTCCCGACGACGAACCTCGACGCCGTCCCGACGGCGATCTCGACGCCGTCGACGACGCTCCCGACGCCCCACCCGAGAACGCTCCCGACGCCGACCCCGACGACGCTTCTGACGCCGCTCCCCGACACTGGGCCGGCGCCCACGCCCCGACGCTGCGCCCGACCCTGCTCCCGACGACCGCCCCGGAGCCGATTCCTCCCAGGGTCGGCGCCTCCACCCCGACGCGGCCCGCGACGCTGGCCCCAACGCCGCGTTCGGCGGCAGCGGACCAGGAGGGGACCTGCCGGGAGGGAAGGCGGCGTGGATGCGTACGAGGCCCCCTGGGGGCCTCTTGGGCCGTTTTGGTGCGCTCTTGCGCCGTCTGGCCCCTCCCGGAGCCGTTTTGGAGGCCTCTCCGGGATGCCTTGCGGCTCTCTTGGGGTCATCTTGTGCCGTCTTGGGGGCCTCTTGTACCGTCTTGGGGTTTCTTTGGGCCATATGGAGGCCGTCTTGGGGTCTTCTTCGGGGCCTCTGGGGCCGTCTTGGGGCCATCGTGGAGGTTGCTTGGGCCGTCATGGGCCCCTGGGAGTCGGAAGGGGCGAGAACGCTATCCTTCAAGAGTTCTTGAAAAGTCCATGTTCTTGGCCTCTGGAAGTGCTCTCGGGGCCTCCTTGGGGCCCTCTGGGGCCGTCTTGGAGGCCTTGTGGACCCTCCTGGGGCCATCTTGGGCCGTCTTGGAACCGTCTTGGCCTGTCTCGGGGCAACCTTGGGCCGTCTTGAGGCCCTCTTTGACCCCCAAGAGGCCCAAGGGGGGCAATTACCTAACAGCGAAGACTGATAGGTTTCTAGTTGACTCAAAAGAGCTCACAGATCACTCCACAGGGGGGTCCGGGCAGGTGTTGGGGAGTTGCCGGGCGGCAGGGTGCCGGGCTCGTTTTTCACAAACAGTCACACACTTCGTGCTCTTCGACTTCCCAGAACTCCATTCCCAGGCCACATTCTGAATACCCGGATGCAACAGTCACACACTTCGTGTTCTTCGAGATCCCAGAACGCCATTCCCGGGCCACATTTAGAATAATCAGATGCAACAGTCACACACTTCGTGCTCTTCGACATCCCAGAACGCCATTCCCGGGCCACATTCTGGAGGGCCGGATGCAACAGTCACACACTTCGTGCTCTTCGAGTTCCCAGAATTCCATTCCCGGGCCACATTTTGGATGCCCGGAGCCAACTGTAGGCCACTTCCTGGTCTTCGAGTTCCCAGAACTACATTCCCGGGCCACATTTTGAATAGCCAGACGCTTCGTAGTCCTTCCGCCACAGCCGTGTTTGGTTCAGGAATTGCTAGTGACACTGCAGTCCACTGCATTCAATCGTGCCACTGCATTCACTCACTGCAGTCCACTCAGTTTCGATTGCAATGGCGTTCCCCTGGCCGTACCCCCATACCCAACGTTCATCCGCAGCCTCTGCTCCGCGAGGCTCGTCCGAAGCGTCGCCGCCTCGCGGTGCTTCTCAGCCTGCGCCGCCTCGCGGTGCTTCTCAGCCTGCGGAGGAAGGTGGACAGACGCCTGGCTCTGGCGCTGTGCAGCCTGCGTCTTTCACGGTCGCCTCGTTCAATTTCGGGTTCGAGCAGGGCATGATGACTGGTAAGCAGGCGGCCACTCACTGCGCTAACTTCGGAAGGGTGTGCGCCACGATAGTGGACACCGCTGATGCTGATATTGTCTGTGGCTGCGAGGTCGGTGCGTTCCGTGAAGGCTTTCGCCGAGCAGGGATCAACGTGACAGAGATCCTCAGTAAGCCTTTCGGTGATGGCATTCGCTTCTCGGAGGTCGACAACTACTTGACTCTCTGGGGGTTCCGCGGTGCTTCTCAGCCTGCGGAACTGACTCTGTGCGAAGACAGCAAAGTTTACAGGCCTCCTAGCGGCCGAGAGATTGATGCTGTTATTTCACATTTTGAGGTGAACAAACCAGGCCATGACAAGTTCCACGTGGTGATCGCCAACATGCACATCGTGTGCGGCAAGAAACCGCCGACCATCCAGACTCGAAAGCGGACAGTTCGCAATCTCCGCTTGCACCTGGACTGCCTGGGAAAGATTCTTGAGAATCTGAGCCAGGCAGTCGTTCTGCTTGTAGTCGGCGACGACAACCTCACTTTCCAGGAGGCGCGGGAGGCTTACCAGCGCCAGCAGAACGACGAGAAGCTCTGGGAGGTCCATGCCACTCCGGCCGACCTCAAAGGCGACCACGTCGCGGTCTGCGGAGCAGTCGCCCGTTTCTGCTCCATTGCCGTTGGCGCGTCTTTTACGGATCGTGGCATGCGCAACGACGCACACGATGCGGTGGCGGTTGTGCTCACTCTCCCTGGTGCTATTCAGCCTGGGGAGAGCAAGAGGCGGAAGATTGTCGTCGAAAACGTCTCCGACGCCGACGTCAGCGTACAGGCGGACGCCGAGTCTTCTGTGCATTGGGATCGGTCGCCGAGTTCTACTCCTCCGCTTTCACCGACTTCACCGGGTGATCCCGACTACGTCGAGGATGTCGTTCAGAATCGCGCGAACGACTTGCACAGGGAGCTGAGGCAGCTTTGGGACGACAGGTACGACGAGGAGTACGATCCGAAAGTCCTCCATCATCTCAGTCTCTTGCTTTTCAACATGATGGACCCACGAACCCGGAAAGGGATATAGACATGTGGAGCATGGGCACGTTTTCACGATACCCAACGGGGCAACACCTCACGAAACATCCCACGAGACACCTCACGAAACATCCCACGAGACACCTCACGAAACATTCCGCGAGACACCTCACGAAACATTCCAGGAGACACCCCGCGAAACATTCCACGAGACACCCCACGAAACATTCCACGACGACAGGCAACCACTCAACCAAGGCGGTGTGGTCGTGCTGGGGAGTGGTCGTGCTGGGGTGTGGTCGTGCTGGGGGGTGGTCGTGCTGGGGGGTGGTCGTGCTGGGGGGGTGGTCGTGCTGGGGGGTGGGTGCTGGGTGGTCGTGCGGGGTGTGGTCGTGCTGGGGTGTGGTCGTGCTGGGGTGTGGTCGTGCTGGGGGGGTGGTCGTGCTGGGGGTGTGGTCGTGCGTGGTCGTGCTGGGGCGTGGTCGTGCTGGGGCGTGGTCGTGGGGCGTGGTCGTGCTGGGTTGGTCGTGCTGTGTGGTCGTGCTGGGGTGTGGTCGTGCTGGGGTGTGGTCTTGCTGGGGTAGGGTCGTGCTGGGGTCGGGTCGTGCTGGGGTGTGGTCGTGCTGGGGTATGGTCGTGCTGGGGTGGGGTCGTGCTGGGGTGGGGTCGTGCTGGGGTCTGGTCGTGCTGGGGTGTGGTCGTGCTGGGGTATGGTCGTGCTAGGGTGGGGTCGTGCATTTCGCTCGAGACATCCTGCCAAAATTCCAGGAAATCGTACAAAAACAAAGGAATTAGTCGAGACATCATCGAAATTCCTTCGCGCGGGGCGCTTTTCCGCGTCGCGGTCGGCTCTGCAAAACAAGCGTTTCGCTCGAGACATCCTCGGCAAACTCTGCGGAGCAAGCGTTTCGCTCGAGACATCCTCAACACACGAAAAAGTGGCCCGCACCCTGTGATTTATCGATCGGGATTTCAAAAACAAGCGTTTCGCTCGAGACATCCTCAAATTTTAATTCGCCGGCCTCCTTCGACCTCGTTATTTATCAGGGAAAAAATTCGCCGGCCTCCCTCAAGCAGGCACCGGGGGATTAGGTTTACCAACTAAAAGAGAACCCTGGGCCCATGCCCTTTCCGGGAAAAAGAGGAAGTCCACGGAGCCAGCGGACACTAATCCAGCTGGCGCTCCTCAGCCTGGCTCGGAATATGACGCGGCCTTTGCGTCTCAGGAGGAGACTGGCCGAGCCATTCTCTCTGCCCTTAAGTTTCGACATGACTTTCTGCGGAGCAAGAACATCGACGACGTGCGCTACGTTCTCACGGAGCCTGAGCGCCAGGAATTGGTCAGAGTAGCTCGCGACCAGCACGAGCAGTCGCGGCAGCAGCGTGCGCTTCAGGAACGGGATGTCGAAAAGGGAAAAGCGAGAGGCAAGTCTGCGCCACAAGGGGGCCATGCGGTTCCGCAGGGTCCTAACAAAGGGCCAGGCGGTAAGAAAGGTTCTCACGGTGCTTCTCAGCCTGCGGGAAAAGGTGGCCAGGCCAAGGGTGCAGGTCTGGGTAGCGTCGCCAAGTTTGTGAAAGACCAGAAGCGTAAGCGGTGGCATCGCCATTTGCAACGTGTGGCCGGTACCAAACAGATCTGGGAGGTGCTGGCCTTCTCAGGGCGCTTCGACGTTGATTGGCTAACGCAAGCGTTGCAAGCTGATCACAGTGAGGGCCGTGATGCAGCAGTTCCCGAGGAAGCTCTGCGGCAACAGCGGCGCCGGCTGCACCACCAGAAGGCCGAGGCCATCGCGCGCTACAACGAGGGGGAGCGGCTTTCCCGCCATCTGTCTGCCCAGGCTGGCCAGCCAAAGCCGAACTTCACGCGCAGGCAGCTGGACGTGTTGCAGATGTTTGAGAGCGGAGCGCTGCTTCAAATCCGCAACCAAGCGATTCTGGCGTTGGGGCACGGCCGTCTGTTCAGGGCCGATGGCGACTACCTGGACATCGGCGGCAGCACGGGCGGTGGCTCCAGGAGCATCATCGATTCTTGGCAGCCGCCGGACTGGCGTGACTTCCTCCAAGACGATCAGGACATCTGAGTTTTGCAAGTCTCCCTGCCCGCGGTGCTTCTCAGCCTGCGGTCTGCCGCTCTCCAGCTGCGGTCTCGAGCAGTAGTGTTCGAAAGCATGCGAGTTCCTGCGGTGCTTCTCAGCCTGCAGGTTTCGCAGCTTGCGCTCTGCAGTACAAGTGCTTTTCAGCATGCGACATCCTGCGGTGCTTCTCAGCCTGCAGGGTTCGCAACGTGCGGTTTGCAATGCATTCCTTTTCAGTATGCGAGTTCCTGCGGTGTTTCTCAGGCTGCAGGGCTCCGAGGCTCTTCGCTTCGATGCCAATGTTTTCAGACACCGTAGCTCCGTTCCGTAAACATCTTCCAAGAGCCGCTCGCAACCTTTTGCAGCTGGCGGTCTGCAGACGTAGTCTGTCTCAGCATGCGAGCTCCCGCACGCTTCGCCGGCTTTTGCTGCGCGGACAATTTTCTCACACACGTCAGCGCCGTTTGTAGGCGTCAGAAAAACATGTAGACATTCACGAAGGGCTCAGTCTGTATATCGTCACATCATTACATACGCAGTCGTCGAACACATCGGTGTACATTCAGCGCTTTGTCCTTCTAGCTGGGTCGCTTCGTGCTGAGGCTGAGGCTGATGCAGGCTGAGGCTGAGGCAGGCTGAGGCTGAGGCCGAGGCCGACGGCAGACTGAGGCTGAGGCTGAAGCAGGCTGAGGCTGAGGCAGAGGCAGGCTGAGGCTGAGGCTGAGGCTGAGGCAGGCTGATGCTGAGGCAGGCTGAGGCTGAGGCTGAGGCTGATGCAGGCTGAGGCTGAGGCAGGCTGAGGCTGAGGCCGAGGCCGAAGGCAGACTGATGCTGAGGCTGAAGCAGGCTGAGGCTGAGGCTGAGGCAGGCTGAGGCTGAGGCAGGCTGAGGCTGAGGCTGAGGCAGGCTGAGGCTGAGGCTGTGACTGCGACTGCCGTTGCCACTGCGACTGTCATCGCGAATGCGACTACGACTGCGAGAACAGCAGAATTCTACAACTGGATTCTCATCTGAATCTTAAGGGGAATGCTTCCAGATATGCTCCTACACATCGCTGTTAGGTTGCTTTGCCGGGATAATTACCTAACAGCGAAGACTGATAGGTTTCTAGTAGTGTCAAAAGAGCTCACAGATCACTCCACAGGGGGGTCCGGGCAGGTGTTGGGGCGTTTCCGGGCGGCATGAGCCGGGCTCGTTTTTCACCAACAGTCACACACTTCGTGCTCTTCGCCTTCCCAGAACTCCATTCCCAGGCCACATTCTGGGGGGCCGGATGCAACTGTAGGCCACTTCGTGCTCTTCGACATCCCAGAACGCCATTCCCGGGCCACATTCTGGGGGGCCGGATGCAACTGTAGGCCACTTCGTGCTCTTCGACATCCCAGAACGCCATTCCCGGGCCACATTCTGGATGCCCGGAGCCAACTGTAGGCCACTTCGTGTTCTTCCATTTCCCAGAACTCCATTCCCGGGCCACATTTTGGATGCCCGGAGCCAACTGTAAGCCACTTCGTGCTCTTCGAGTTCCCAGAACTCCATTCCTGGGCTACATTTTGGATGCCCAGAGCCAACTCTAGTCCACTTCCTGGTCTTCGAGTTCCCAGAACTCCATTGCCGGGCAACATTTTGAATAGCCAGACGCTTCATATTCCTTCCGCCACAGCTGTGTTTGGTTCAGGACTTGCTAGTGACACTGCAGTCCTCTGCATTCAATTGGCCACTACATTCATTCACTGCAGTCCACTGAGTTTTGATTGCAATGGCGTTCCCCTGGCCGTACCCCCATGTCCAACGTTCATCCGCAGCCTCTGCTCCGCGAGGCTCGTCCGAAGTGTCGCCGCCTCGCGGTGCTTCTCAGCCTGCGCCGCCTCGCGGTGCTTCTCAGCCTGCGGAGGAAGGTGGACAGACGCCTGGTTCTGGCGCTGTGCAGCCTGCGTCTTTCACGGTCGCCTCGTTCAATTTCGGGTTCGAGCAGGGCATGATGACTGGTAAGCAGGCGGCCACTCACTGCGCTAACTTCGGAAGGTTGTGCGCCAAGATAGTGGAGACCGCTGATGCTGATATGGTCTGTGGCTGCGAGGTCGGTGCGTTCCGTGAAGGCTTTCGCCGAGCAGGGATCAACGTGACAGAGATCCTCAGTAAGCCTTTCGGTGATGGCATTCGCTTCTTGGAGGTCGACAACTACTTGACTCTCTGGGGGTTCCGCGGTGCTTCTCAGCCTGCGGAACTGACTCTGTGCGAAGACAGCAAAGTTTACAGGCCTCCTAGCGGCCGAGATATTGATGCTGTTATTTCACATTTTGAGGTGAACAAACCAGGCCATGACAAGTTCCACGTGGTGATCGCCAACATGCACATCGTGTGCGGCAAGAAACCGCCGAGCATCCAGACTCGAAAGCGGACAGTTCGCCATCTCCGCTTGCACCTGGACGGCCTGGCCAAGATTCTTGAGAATCTAAACGAGGCAGTCGTTGTGCTTGTAGTCGGCGACGACAACCTCACTTTCCAGGAGGCGCGGGAGGCTTACCAGCGCGAGCAGAACGACGAGAAGGTATGGGAGGTCCATGCCACTCCGGCCGACCTCAAAGGCGACCACGTCGCGGTCTGCGGAGCAGTCGCCCGTTTCTGCTCCATTGCCGTTGGCGCGTCTTTTACGGATCGTGGCATGCGCAACGACGCACACGATGCGGTGGCGGTTGTGCTCACTCTCCCTGGTGCTATTCAGCCTGGGGAGAGCAAGAGGCGGAAAATTGTCGTCGAAAACGTCTCCGACGCCGACGTCAGCGTACAGGCGGACCGCGAGTCTTCTGTGCATTGGGATCGGTCGCCGAGTTCTGCTCCTCCGCTTTCACCGACTTCACCGGGTGATCCCGACTACGTCGAGGATGTCGTTCAGAATCGCGCGGACGACTTGCACAGGGAGCTGAGGCAGCTTTGGGACGACAGGTACGACGAGGAGTACGATCCGAAAGTCCTCCATCATCTCAGTCTCTTGCTTTTCAAAAAGAGGAAGTCCACGGAGCCAGCGGACACTGATCCAGCTGGCGCTCCTCAGCCTGGCTCGGAATATGACACGGCCTTTGCGTCTCAGGAGGAGACTGGCCGAGCCATTCTCTCTGTCCTTAAGCTTCGACATGACTTTCTGCGGAGCAAGAACATCGACGACATGCGCTACGTTCTCACGGAGCCTGAGCGCCAGGAATTGGTCAGAGTAGCTCGCGACCAGTACGAGCAGTCGCGGCAGCAGCGTGCGCTTCAGGAACGGGATATCGAAAAGGGAAAAGCGAAAGGCAAGTCTGCGCCACAAGGGGGCCATGCGGTTCCGCAGGGTCCGAACAAAGGGCCAGGCGGTAAGAAAGGTTCTCACGGTGCTTCTCAGCCTGCGGGAAAAGGTGGCCAGGCCAAGGGTGCAGGTCTGGGTAGCGTCGCCAAGTTTGTGAAAGACCAGAAGCGTAAGCGGTGGCATCGCCATTTGCAACGTGTGGCCGGTACTAAACAGATCTGGGAGGTGCTGGCCTTCTCAGGGCGCTTCGACGTTGATTGGTTAACGCAAGCGTTGCAAGCTGATCACAGTGAGGGCCGTGATGCAGCAGTTCCCGAGGAAGCTCTGCGGCAACAGCGGCGCCGGCTGCACCACCAGAAGGCCGAGGCCATCGCGCGCTACAACGAGGGGGAGCGGCTTTCCCTCCATCTGTCTGCCCAGGCTGGCCAGGCAAAGCCGAACTTCACGCGCAGGCAGCAGGACGTGTTGCAGATGTTTGAGAGCGGAGCGCTGCTTCAAATCCGCAACCAAGCGATTCTGGCGTGCGGGCACGGCCGTCTGTTCAGGGGCGATGGCGACTACCTGGACATCGGCGGCAGCACGGGCGGTGGCTCCAGGCGCATCATCGATTCTTGGCAGCCGCCGGACTGGCGTGACTTCCTCCAAGACGATCAGGACATCTGAGTTTTGCAAGTCTCTCTGCCCGCGGTGCTTCTCAGCCTGCGGTCTGCCGCTCTCCAGCTGCGGTCTCGAGCAGTAGTGTTCGAAAGCATGCGAGTTCCTGCGGTGCTTCTCAGCCTGCAGGTTTCGCAGCCTGCGCTCTGCAGTACAAGTGCTTTTCAGCATGCGACATCCTGCGGTGCTTCTCAGCCTGCAGGGTTCGCAACGTGCGGTTTGCAATGCATTCCTTTTCAGTATGCGAGTTCCTGCGGTGTTTCTCAGGCTGCAGGGCTCCGAGGCTCTTCGCTTCGATGCCAATGTTTTCAGACACCGTAGCTCCGTTCCGTAAACGTCTTCCAAGAGCCGCTCGCAACCTTTTGCAGCTGGCTGTCTGCACGCTTCGCCGGCTTTTGCTGCGCGGACAATTTTCTCACACACGTCAGCGCCGTTTGTAGGCGTCAGAAAAACATGTAGACATTCACGAAGGGCTCAGTCTGTATATCGTCACATCATTACATACGCAGTCGTCGAACACATCGGTGTACATTCAGCGCTTTGTCCTTCTAGCTGGGTTGCTTCGTGCTGAGGCTGAGGCTGATGCAGGCTGAGGCTGAGGCAGGCTGAGGCTGAGGCCGAGGCCGACGGCAGACTGAGGCTGAGGCTGAAGCAGGCTGAGGCTGAGGCAGAGGCAGGCTGAGGCTGAGGCTGAAGCTGAGGCAGGCTGATGCTGAGGCAGGCTGAGGCTGAGGCTGAGGCTGATGCAGGCTGAGGCTGAGGCAGGCTGAGGCTGAGGCCGAGGCTGAAGGCAGACTGATGCTGAGGCTGAAGCAGGCTGAGGCTGAGGCTGAGGCAGGCTGAGGCTGAGGCAGGCTGAGGCTGAGGCTGAGGCAGGCTGAGGCTGAGGCTGTGACTGCGACTGCCGTTGCCGCTGCGACTGTCATCGCGAATGCGACTACGACTGCGAGAACAGCAGAACTCTACAACTGGATTCTCATCTGAATCTTAAGGGGAATGCTTCCAGATATGCTCCTACACATCGCTGTTAGGTTGCTTTGCCAGGATATTTTTTTTGTAGGTTTGGAGGCACAGAGGGGGGCCACCATCTTTGGTGTGGATGTGGCGTGGCCTCGGGGGGAGTAGGGGGTACATACGGATGTAGATCAACACGATGAAGCAATTACGCAATCATTGGATACATTGGATGCGTTGCGTTAGTGGTTTCGCCGAAAAATGCTGCCGCCCAGCACGTCACACTGGACTCGGGCCTCTTGGGGCCCCTTGGTGCCTCTTAGGGCCTCTTGGGGCCGTCTTGGGGCCATCTTGGGGCCGTCTTGGTGCCGTCTTCGGCCGTCTTGAGGCCGTCTTGAGGCCGTCTTGAGGCGCTCTTGCGCGGCTTGGCCTCTCCGGAGGCCGTCCTGTGGGCCTCTCGCGGCCGCCTTTGGGCTCTCTGGGGGTCCCCTTGGGCCGTCTTGGGGGCTTCGACGGCCGTCTTGGGGGCGTCTTTGGGCCGTCTCGGGGCCCTCTTGGGTATCTGGGGCCGTCCTGGGGCCATTTTGGAGGCTGCTTAGGTCGTCATGGGCACCTGAGAGTCGAAAAAGGCGAGAACGCTAAAATCCTTCCAAAACCGAAGGGAAACCAATGATTTTGGCCTCTGCAGGCGCTCTTGGGGATCCTTTTGGGGCCCTGTTAGGCTTTCTTGAGGGCTTTTGGGGCCCTCCTGGGGTCATCTTGGATCGTCTTGGGGTCGCCTTGGCCCGTCTTGAGGCCATCTTGAGCCGTCTTGACGCATTCTTGGACCCCCAAGAGGCCCCAGAGGCCCAAATCATAGATTTTCCATACGTTGTTGTAGGTTTCGAAGCCCAAAAGGGTTCCGTCACGTTTGGGTTCACGGAAGTGGCGCGGATAGGGGGGAGACGTATATCGCAAAGCGATACAATAGGAAGAAAGTGTGCAGTCACGGGATGCAGTGGATCCATTGTATTACAGCATCCGCGGACCTGCCTCCGGCAACACGTCACTTCCGGACGTGGATTCCTCGCGCTTCGCGGGGTGCACGTCCGGAGCACGTGCAGTGCAGTCCAGACGTTGTGGGGCCTGGTGGGAGCCTCTTTGGGGCCTCTTGGGGGTCCTTGGGGGCTTCTCGGGGCCTCTTGGGGGCTTCTTTGGGGCCTCTTGGGGCCTCTTGGGGGCGTCTTGGGCCGTATTGGGGCGCTCTTGCGCCGTTTGGCTCATTCGGAGGCCATCCTGTGGGCCTCTCGCGGCCGCCTTAGGGCTCTCTTGGGGTCCTCATGGGCCGTCTTGGGGGCCTCTTGGACCGTCCTGGGGGCCTCTTTGGGCCGTCTTGGGGCCCTCTTGGGCCGTCTTGGGGTCCTCTTGGGGGTATCTGGGGCCGTCCTGGGACCATTTTGGAGGCTGCTTGGACCGTCATGGACCTCCGAAGGATAGAACATGATCGACCCACGAACCCGGAAAGGAATATAGAAATGTGAGGCATGGCGACGTTTCAAAGACACCTGATTGGCAGACGGGCAAATGCAATGCTGAGTGTATCGATCTTGATGTACCGTGCCGAGGGCTGTGCTGTGCTGCGCCGTGCTGAATTGCAATGCGCCATGCCGCGATTGTGCTTTGTAGCATTGTGGATCGAGTCCTCCTTTGCATCCGAGTCCTGACCGGACTGATCTGGATCTTAAGCTCGAGCTGCCTGAGCACATAGTAGCTGCCCAAGAGCTAATCGACAGGGGGACATGCTAATTAGGAGGACGCGCCAGACGACGTGCCAGGGGACGTGCCATGGGGACGCACCGCGGGACGTGCCATGGGGACGCGCTACGGAACGTGCCAATGGACGCCACGGGACGTGCCAGGGGACGCGCCGCGCGACGTGCCAGGGGGACTCGCCACGGGACGCGCCACAGAACGTGCCAAGGAACGTGCCAGGTTGCAATGCTGACTGTATCGATCTTGTTGTACCGTGCCGAGGGCTGTGCTGTGCTGCGCCGTGCTGAGTTGCGATGTGCCATGCCGCGAGCGTGCTCTCTCTCTCTCTCTCTCTCTCTCTCTCTCTCTCTCTATATATATATATCGTTGTGGATCGAGTCTTCCTTTGCATCCGAGTCCTGACCGAACTGATCTGGATCTTAAGCTCGAGCTACCTGAGCACATAGTAGCTGCCCCAGAGCTAATTGACAGGGGGACATGCTAATTAGGAGGACGCGCCGCGCAACGTCCCAAGGGACGCGCCAGGCGACGTGCCAGGGGACGTGCCAAAGGGAAGCACCGCGGGATATGCCAAACGGACGCGCTACGGAATGTGCCAATGGACGTGCCACGGGACGTGCCAGGGGACGCGCCGCGCGACGTGCCAGGGGGACTCGCCACGGGACGCGCCACGGAACGTGCCAAGGAGCGTGCCAAGGTGCAACGTTGAGTGTATCGATCTTGATGTACCGTGCCGACGGCTGCGCTGTGCCGTGCTGAGTTGCGATGTGCCATGCCGCGAGCGTGCTCTATATATATATATATATAACGTTGTGGATCGAGTCTTCCTTTGCATCCGAGTCCTGACCGAACTGATCTGGATCTTAAGCTCGAGCTGCCTGAGCACATAGTAGCTGCCCCAGAGGTAATTGACAGGGGGACATGCCAGGAGGACGCGCAGCGGAACGCCCCAAGGAACGCGCCAAGCGACGTGCCAAGGGACGTGCCATGGGGACGCACCGCGGGACCTGCCAAAGGGACGCGCTACGGAACGTGCCAATGGACGTGCCACGGGACGTGCCAAGGGACGCGCCGCGCGACGTGCCCGGGGGACTCGTCTCGGGACGCGCAAAGGAACGTGCTAAATTGCAATGTTGAGTGCATCGATCTTGCTGTACCGTGCCGAGGGCTGTGCTGTGCTGCGCCGTGCTGACTTGCGATGTGCCATGCCGCGATTGTGCTCTATATGTGTATATATATGTATATATGTATATATGTATATATATATATATATATATATATATATATATATATTCCCTTTTCTATATTTGTATAATCCTGGGGGGTGGGAAAACCCCCCCCCGAAATAGGATCCTCCCCAACCGGGACTTCCGGAAACGGGACCCCTCACGAGGATCGCAGCCTCCGAGCGCGAAAATTAGCGCTCTCCGTCCAAAGAGGAAGGTGAGAGGACACGCGAGGCTCCTTGGACCTCCCGAGAGGCTTTCTCGAGGCTCCTACGAAGGCCCAAGAGGGTCCCAAGAGCCTTCCAGAGTCCTCCGAAGAAGCCCCCGAGAGATGAAAATCAGTGATTTCCTATGGTTTTTCTAAGATTTTTGCTTCTTTGCATGTTCACTGTTCCGACGTGCCAAGACGGCCGAAGACGCCCACAAGACCGATGCCAGACGGCTCAAGAGGCCTCCAAGCGAGTCCGAAACCGGCCCAAGACAGCCCCGACACGGCCCAAGGGGTGCCCAAGACGGCCCCAGAGAGCCCCAAGACGGCCTTCAGAAACGGCACCCCTCACGAGGATCGCAGCCTTCCAGCGCGAAACTGAGCGATCTTCGTCCGAAGAGGCACCTACGAGGGTACGCGAGGGTCCTCGGGTTGCCTTAAAAGCTTCTTAAAGGTTCCCCCGACATCTTGAGAAGGCCCCACGAACCTCGCAGAGTTCTCTGAAGAAGGCCCCAAGAGATCGACATCATTAATTTCCGATGGCTTTCCAAAGATTTTGGCTTCGTTGCATGTTCACTGTTCCGACGTGCCAAGACGGCCGAAGACGCCCACTAGACCAATCCCAGAGGGCCCAAGCAGCCTCCAAGCGAGTCCACCGCCGGCCCAACAGAGCCTCCAGACGGCCCAAGCCGTGCCCAAGACGGCCCCAGAGAGCCCCAAGACAAGCTTCAGAGAGAGCTTAAAAGGGAAAAAACATACAATTGCAACGCGCTCGGCTCCCACACGGCCACGCGAGGCCCCAAGCCCCTTCCAGGAGGCCACAAGAAGGGCCACAAGGCGCGCAAAAGGCTTATGATTTCAAGGACTCTGCGCCCAGACGCCCACACGAAGCTCCAAGACTCCTCAACGGCTCCCCAGACGTGCCACGAGGCGCCCAAGAGCCGCCAAGAAGCATTCACGAAGTTCCCCCACGACGCCCCACAAGGCCTCTAAGAACCTCCACGAGTTCTCCGAATAAGGCCTTTATAATCCTGGGGGGTGGGAAAACCCCCCCCGAAATAGGATCCTCCCCAACCGGGACTTCCGGAAACGGGACCCCTCACGAGGATCGCAGCCTCCGAGCGCGAAAATTAGCGCTCCCCGTCCAAAGAGGAAGGTGAGAACGAAGCCCATACATAACGTTCGTAGAGCCTGCCTGTCCCAAAGTCGCGTCAGCACGCCTCCCCGCGCCCCCCCTGCCTCATATTTTGCAGTATAAAGCTGCATTCTGGTCAGGATCCTGGGTTCGCACCCTTTTTTTAAGAAATTTGGTTGCGAACCCGGGATTCGATAAGTTTCCCTCTTAAGTCCTTTTCTTGCATTCCATTTGCTCCTTTCGTTGCTTCGAACATCAAGTTCTCCCACTCCCCCTCCGCAACCTCTGCACATTCGCAATGCGAGCCCGCGAGGACCCTTCGAAGGGACCGCAGGATACCGCGAGAAGCCAGCCGATCCAAAGCTTCAAGGAACAAGATGCATGGCGCGAAGCGCCTATGCAGCCTAGTATATGTATATATATATATATATCGTTGTGGATCGAGTCCTGCCTGGCATCCGAGTCCTGACCGAACTGATCTGGATCTTCAGCTCAAGCTGCCTGAGCAGATGGTAGCTGCCCCAGAACTAATCGACAGAGGGGACATGCGAGGAGGACGCGCCGCGGAACGTCCCAAGGGACGCGCCAGGCGACGTGCCAGGGGACGTGCCATGGGCACGCACCGCGGGACGTGCCAAGGGGACGCGCTATGGAACGTGCCAATGGAATTGCCGCGGGACGTGCCAGGGGACGCGCCGCGCGACGTGCCAGGGGGACTCGCCACGGAACGCGCAAAGGAACGCGCCAAGGTGCAATGCTGAGTGTATCGATCTTGATGTACCGTGCCGAGGGCTGTGCTGTGCTGGGCCGGGGTGAACTGCGATGTGCCATGCCGCGATTGTGATCTATATAGCGTTGTGGATCGAGTCCTGCCTGGCATCCGAGTCCTGACCGGACTGATCTGGATCTTAAGCTCGAGCTGCCTGAGCAGATGGTGGCTGCCCATGAATGAATCGACAGAGGGGACATGCCAGGAGAATGCGCCGCAGAATGTCCCAAGGGACGCGCCAGGCGACGTGCCAGGGGACGTGCCATGGGCACGCACCGCGGGACGTGCCAAGGGGACGCGCTACGGAACGTGCCAATGGACGTGCACCGCGCGACGTGCCAGGGGGACTCGCCACGGGACGCTCCGCGGAACGTGCCAGGCAACATGCCAGGCTGCAGTGCTAAGGGTATCGATCTTGTTATACCGTGCCGAGGGCTATGCTGTGCCTGGGCGACCTGGACACGTGAAAACACGCGTTTCGCTTGAGACGTTCTCAGCACATCCTCATGCTAGACATCCGCCTGGGCAGCCTGGACACGTGCAAACAAGCGTCTCGGTCGAGACTTCCTCGACACAATCTCATGCTAGACATCCGCCTGGGCGACCTGGACACGTGAAAACAAGCCTCTGGTTCGAGACATCCTCAACAAATCCTCATGCTAGACATCTGACTGGGCAACCCGGAGGCGTGAAACCAAGCGTCTCGCTCGAGACATCCTGAAGACCTGGGTACGTGAAAACAAGCATTTCACTTGAGAGATCCTCTGAATTCTGGTCCCCAGGAGAGGACCATCTACAACACAAAACAAACGTTTCGCTCGAAACATCCTCAACTAATTATGAAAAGCAAGCGTTTCGTTCGAGATATCCTCAAAAATAATTATGCCGGCCTCCTTCAAATTCATTCATCGCAGAATAAGTCAGCTGGCCTCCTTCAAGTCGAGAACGGGGATAACAATATTAAAAGAGAACCCTGGGCCGGAGCCCTTTCCGGGAAAAAGACGAGAACGCTAACATCCTTCAGAAACCAAGCGGAAAACATGATCGACCCACGAACCCGGAAAGGAATATAGAAATGGACACAAGGCATGGCGGCGTTTCAAAGACACCTGATTGGAAGACGGGCAAGTGCAATGCTGAGTGTATCGATCTGGATGTACCGTGCCGAGGGCTGTGCTGTGCTACGCCGTGCTGAACTGCGATGTTCCATGCCGCGATTGTGCTCTATATAGCATTGTGGATCGAGTCCTCCCTGGCATAGGAGTCCTGCCCGAACTGATCTGGATCTTAAGCTCGAGCTGTCTGAGCAGATGGTAGCTGCCCCAGAACCAATCGACAGAGGGGACATGCCAGGAGGACGCGCCGCGGAACGTCCCAAAGGACGCGCCAGGCGACGTGCCAGGGGACGTGCCATGGGCACGCACCGCGGGACGTGCCAAACGGACGCGCTACGGAACGTGCCAATGGACGTGCCGCGGGACGTGCCAGGGGACGCGCCGCGCGACGTGCCAGGTGGACTCGCCACGGAACGTGCCACGGAGCGTGCCAAGGTGCAACGTTGAGTGTATCGATCTTGATGTACTGTGCCGACGGCTGCGCTGTGCTGGCCGTGCTGAACTGCGATGTGCCATGCCGCGATTGTGCTCTATATATGTACATATAGTGTTGTGGATCGAGTCCTCCCTGGCATCCGAGTCCTGACCGAACTGATCTGGATCTTACGCTCGAGCTGCCTGAGCAGATGTAGCTGCCACAGAACTCATCGACAGGGGGACATGCCAGGAGGACGCGCCGCGGAACGTCCCAAGGGACGCGCCAGGCGACGTGCCAGTGGACGTGCCATGGGGACGCACCGCGCGACGTGCCAAGTGGACGCGCTACGGAACGTGCCAATGGACGTGCACCGCGGGACGTGCCAGGGGGACTCGCCACGGGACGCTCCGCGGAACGTGCCAGGCAACATGCCAGGCTGCAATGCTAACGGTATCGATCTTGATGTACCGTGCCGAGGGCTGTGCTGTGCCTGGGCGACCTGGACACGTGAAAACACGCGTTTCGCTCAAGACGTTCTTAGCACACATCCTCATGCTAGACATCCGCCTGGGCAACCTGGACACGTGCAAACAAGCGTCTCGGTCGAGACTTCCTCGACACATCCTCATGCTAGACATCCGCCTGGGCGACCTGGACACGTGAAAACAAGCCTCTGGTTCGAGACATCCTCAACAAATCCTCATGCTAGACATCTGTCTGGGCAACCTGGGCACGTGAAACCAAGCGTCTCGCTCGAGACATTTCAAGCATGGGTACGTGAAAACAAGCATTTCACTTGATCGATCCTCTGAACTCTGGTCCCCAGGAGAGGACAATATATAACACAAAACAAGCGTTTCGCTCGAGACATCCTCAACACATTCTGAAAAACAAGAGTTTCGCTAGGGACATCCTCGAATTTCAATTCGCCGGCCCATCTCGACCTCTGACATTTATCGCAAAAGAAATTTGCCGGCCCACCTCAAGTCAAATCCGGGGGGGAACAAACTAAAAGAGAACCCTGGGCTTAAGCCCTTTCCAGGAAAAAACATGATCGACCCACGAATCCGGAAAGGAATATAGAAATGTAAGGCATGGCGGCGTTTCAAAGACACCTGATTGGGAGACGGGCAAGTGCAATGCTGAGTGTATCGATCTTGATGTACCGTGCCGAGGGCTGTGCTGTGCTTCGCCGTGCTGAATTGCAATGCGCCATGCCGCGATTGTGCTGTATAGCGTTGTGAATCGAGTCCTCCTTTGCATCCGAGTCCTGACCGAACTGATCTGGATCTTAAGCTCAAGCTACCTGAGCACATAGTAGCTGCCCCAGAGCTAATTGACAGGGGGACATGCTAATTAGGAGGACGCGCCGCGCAACGTCCCAAGGGACGCGCCAGGCGACGTGCCAGGGGACGTGCCAAAGGGAAGCACCGCGGGATATGCCAAACGGACGCGCTACGGAATGTGCCAATGGACGTGCCACGGGACGTGCCAGGGGACGCGCCGCGCGACGTGCCAGGGGGACTCGCCACGGGACGTGCCACGGAACGTGCCACGGAGCGTGCCAAGGTGCAACGTTGAGTGTATCGATCTTGATGTACCGTGCCGACGGCTGCGCTGTGCTGCGCCGTGCTGAACTGCGATGTGCCATGCCGCGATTGTGCTCTACAGCGTTGTGGATCGAGTCCTCCTTTGCATCCGAGTCCTGCCCGAACTGATCTGGATCTTAAGCTCGAGCTGCCTGAGCACATAGTAGCTGCCCCAGGGCTAATTGACAGGGGGGCATGCTAGGAGGACGCGCCGCGGAACGTCCCAATGGACGCGCCAAACGACGTGCCAAGGGACGTGCCATGGGGACGCACCGCGGGACTTGCCAAAGGGACGCGCTACGGAACGTGCCAATGGACGTGCCAAGGGACGCGCCGCGCGACGTGCCAGGGGGACTCGCCACGGGACGCGCCATGGAACGTGCCAAGTTGCAATGTTGAGTGCATCGATCTTGATGTACCGTGCCGACGGCTGTGCTGTGCTGCGCTGTGCTGAACTGCGATATGCCATGCCGCCATTGTGCTCTATATAGCGTTGTGGATCGACTTCTCTTTGCATCCGAGTCCTGACCGAACTGATTTGGAACTTAATAAGCTCGAGCTGCCTGAGCACATAGTAGCTGCCCAAGTGCTAATTAACAGAGGGGACATGCCAGGAGGACGCGCCGCGGAACGTCCCAAGTGACGCGTCAAGCGACCTGCCAGGGGACGTGCCATGGGGACGCACCGCGGGACGTGCCAAGGGGACGCGCTACGGAACGTGCCAATGGACGTGCCGCGGGACGTGCCATGGGGACGCGCCGCGCGACGTGCCAGGGGGACTCGCCACGGAACGCGCCAAGGTGCAATGTTGAGTGCATCGATCTTGAAGTACCGTGCCGACGGCTGTGCTGTGTTGGGCTGTGCTGAACTACGACGTGCCATGCCGCGATTGTAACGATCTTGATGTACCGTGCCGACGGCTGTGCTGTGCTGGGCTGTGCTGTACTGCGATATGCCATGCCGCCATTGTGCTCTATATAGCGTTGTAGATCGAGTCCTCTTTGCATCCGAGTCCTGCCCGAACTGATCTGGATCTTAAGCTCGAGCTGCCTTAGCGCATAGTAGCTGCCCCAGAGCTAATTGTGACAGGGGGACATGCCAGGAGGACGCGCTGCGGAACGTCCCAAGGGACGCGCCAGGCGACGTGCCAGGGGACGCGCCATGGGCACGCACCGCGGGACGTGCCAAGGGGACGCGCTACGGAACGTGCCAATGGACGTGCCGCGCGACGTGCCAGGGGGACTCGCCACGGGACGCTCCGCGGAACGTGCCAGGCAACACGCCAGGCTGCAATGCAATGGGTATCGATATTGATGTACCGTGCCGAGGGCTGGGTTGTGCCTGGGCGACCTGGACACGTGAAAACACGCGTTTCGCTCAAGACGTTCTCAGCACATCCTCATGCTAGACATCTGCCTGGGCAACCTGGACACGTGCAAACAAGCGTCTCGATCGAGATTTCCTCGACACATCCTCATGCTAGACATACATCCGGCTGGGCGACCTGGACACGTGAAAACAAGCCTCTGGTTCGAGTCATCATCCTCAACAAATCCTCATGCTAGACATCTGTCTGGGCAACCTGGAGGCGTGAAACCAAGCGTCTCGCTCGAGACATCCTCAAGACCTGGGCACGTGAAAACAAGCATTTCACTTGAGAGATCCTCTGAATTCTGGTCCCCACGAGAGGACACTCTATGACACAAAACAAAAAATCGCTCGAGATATCCTCAACCAACTCTGAAAAGGAAGCGTTTCGCACGAGACATCCTCAAAAATAATCCCGCTGGCCACCTTCAAACTCGTCATTTCTCGCAAAGTAATTCCGCCTGCCTCCTTCAAGTCGATTCCGGGGGTGAACAGCTAAAAGAGAACCCTGGGCCCCCGCCCTTTCCGGGAACAAAGATTTTGGCTTCTGGAGGCGCTCGTGGGGATCCTCAAGGGGCCCTCTAGGGCCTTCTTGAAGGCTTTTTGGGCTCTCTTGGGGCCATTTTGGACTGTTTTGGGGTCGTTCTGGCCCGTCTTGTGAGGCCATCTTGAGCCGTCTTGACGCACTCATGGACCCCCAGGACCCCAAAGGGGTCAAAATCGCTGATTTTCCATAGGTTGTCGTACGTTTGTGGGCTCCAGAAGGGGGGGGCTGGTCAGCGGATGTGACGTGGCCCCTGGGGGAGGGTTCGGGGAGCAGACATAATGATGAAACCTGATCAATGCGCACATGATGCAATCATTGGATACATTGGATACGCTGCATTACAGCATCCGCGGACCTGCCTCCGGCAACACGTCAATTCTGGACGTGTATTCCTTTCGCTTCGCGGGGTGCACGTCCGGAGTACGTACAGTGAAGTCGGTTTGGGGGTTCTCGGGAGTTTCGTGGGGGCGTCTTGGGCCGTCTTGGTGGGCTCTTTCGCCGTTTGGCACCATTGGGGGCGGGGCTGGTGGCCATGTCGGGGCCTCTTGGGCTGTTTCAGGGGCTTGTGTAGGCAATCGTTAGGCCTCTCTGGGCTGTTTGTAGGGCTGTTTTTCGGGGCCGTCGAGAAGCCACGTTCGAGGCTGCTTCGGTCGTCATGGTCTTCGAGAGGTAAAACAATTGGACACCGCCAAATCTTCCCGTCATTCTCCTGTTCCCTTCCCCCTCTCCTGCTCTTTCAACCTCTTTCCCACTCCTTCTTCTTTTCAGTATGCTTCTTCCTCCTCTTCCTTTTCCTCCTGCCCCCTCCGTTTCCTCCTTCTCCAGCCTGCTCCTGGTTGTTTCTCCTTAGCCTTTATTATTATCTTTCTCATCGTGTTTCCTTTTTCCTCTGTTCCTTCCCTTCCCTCTCCTCGACCTACTCCTGTTTCTTTCTCCTGCCTCCCCTCTCCTCCTGATCTCTCTTTCTCACTCCTCGTCTTCCTCCTCCTCGTCCTTCTCCTGCCTCTTCAGTATCCTCCTCTTCCTCTGTCGGTCTCCTCCAGTTTCCTCCTGCTCCCAGCCCTCGTTCGCTACATGTTTCTTCCTGGGGCCTCCCGCCTTCCGGGGGTGACTCTTTCCTCCTGGGGCCTCCTGGAGCGTCTTCTTTAGATGTCCGTCGACTCTGGCTTCTTCCCCTCAATGGTTGGTTTTTGGAGCCGAGTTTCCCCCCTTGATTCTTTCCTCATTCTGACGTTTCTCCTCCTCGTCATTACCAGTCTTGTGGACCGTCTCTCTCTCTCTCTCGATCTCTTTCTCTGTCTTTCTCTTTCTCTCTCTCCCTCTCTCTCTCTTTCTATTTCTGTTTCTCTATGCTATGTAGTATGACGACAAGTGTGGTACTCACGTCGGTGTCGGCATAAACATCACGATGATGTTTCTGGTGATGCTGAACATGGCATTGGTCATGTTGTTGGCAATGGTCCCTGTATTGATGATGGTGCTGGCCAGATGGCCATTTCAATCGTGATGGTACGGTGATTCACGTGATGGTGGTTGGGATGATGATGGTGATGATGATGGTGATGATGATGATGATGCTGATGGTGATGGTGATGGTGATGGTGATGATGATGATGATGATGATGATGATCATGATGATGATGATGATGATGATGATGATGATGATGATGATGATGATGATGATGATGATGATGATGATGATGATGATGATGATGATGACGTGTTTCTCGAAGCGCTCTTGGAGGTCCTCTTGGCGCCCTTTTGGGGTGTCTGTTTTTTTGGGGGCTCCTCTTGGTGCCATCCTGTACCGTCTTGGTCACGTCGTCGCTGGGCCTCTTGGGAGCCTCTTGGGGGCCTCCTGGAGGCCTCTTGGGAGCTTCTTTGAGCCTCGTGGGGACGTCTTTGGGGTCTCTCCCCCTCCCTCCTCTTCATACTCCCTCCCCAGATCCCCTGCCAGCGCCAGCTCTAATCATGGGCGCCGCCGTGACCAACTTCCACCTGGCTGGCGCTGCGCCGCACTTCGCCCAGGGGGGGGGGGGGGAATGACAGTACACTCCAGTCGCTGTGTGGGCTTCGAGGGGCTTCTATGGGGCCTTTTGGAGGCTTCTTGGAGACTTGTTGGAGGCCTCTTGGGGGCTTCTTGGGGCCCCTTGGGGGCCTCTCGGGGGCCGCTTGGGGCTTCTTGGGGGCGTCCTGGGCCGTCTTGGGGCGTTTTTTTTCTTTGTCGTTTCGCCCCTTCGGAGGCCGTCTTGGGGGCCTCTCGCGGCCGCCTTGGGGCCTTCTTGGGGTCTTCTTGGGCCGTTTTAGGGGCCTCTTGGACTGTTTGGGGGGCCTCTTTGGGCCGTCTTGGTGCCCTCTTGGGCCGTCTTGGGGCCCTCTTGGGGACTTTTTGAGTTGTTCTGGGGCGATTTTCGAAGCTGTTTGGGCCGCAAAGGCGAGAACGCTGAAATATCGCCAGAACCATAGGGCAATCAATGATTTTGGCTTCTGGAGGCGCAGTTGTGGGCGCTCTTGGGGCCTTCTTGGGCCGTCATTGGGTTTTTTGGGCCTTCTCGGGCCCATCTTGAGCCGTTTTGGCGCCCTCGGGCCCAAGAGGTCGAAATCATTGATTTTCTATAGATTTTGGTAGGTTTTTGAGCCCCGGGAGGGGATCGCCACTTTGGGTCGACGGATGTGGAATAGCCCCTGGGGGGGTGGGGTTTAGGGGGGAGACATAATAATGTAACACAATACAACATGTTGCAATTATGCAATCTTTGGATACATTGGACACGTTGCATTAAGGCGTTCGCCAGAAAACGCTGCCGCTCAGCACGTCACCTCCGGACGTGGATTCTTAAAGCTTCGCGGGGTGCACGTCCGGAGTACGCGCAGTGAAGTTGTACAGTGAGGCGTTTGGAGGGCCTCTTTGGGCCGGCTTGAGCCCTCTTCGGCCGCCTGAGGGCCCTCTTTAGGGCCCTTTTGAGGGCTTATTGGGCCGTCTTGGAGCCATTTCGGAGGTTTCTTGGGCCGTCCTGGGGCTCGGGGAGCCGACAAAGGCGAGAACGTCAACATCTTTCAAAACTCTATGGGATATCAATGATGTTTGTTTCTGGAAGCGCTCTTGGGGGTCCTCTTGGCGCCCTCTTGTGGCGTCTGGGTTTTTTTGGGGGCCCTCTTGGGGCCATCCTTACCGTCTTGGTCACGTCGTCGCGGGGCCTCTTGGGGGCCTCCTGGAGGCCTCTTGGGAGCTTCTTTGGGCCTCTTGGGGACGTCTTTGGGGCCTCTCCCCCCTCCCTCTTTTTCAGACTCCCTCCCCATATCCCCTTCCAGCGCCAGCTCTAATCATGGGCGCCGCCGTGACCAACTTCCACCTGGCTGGCGCTGCGCCGCACTTCGCCCATGGGGGGGGGGAAAATGACAGTACACTCCAGTCGTTGTGTGGGCTGTGGGGGGCTTCTATGGGGCCTTTTGGAGGCTTCCTGGAGGCCTCTTAGGAGCTTCTTGGGGCCCATTGGGGGCCTCTTGGGGCCTCTTGGGGGCGTCCTGTGCCGTCTTGGGGCGTTTGTCTGCCGTTTCGCCCCTTCGGAGGCCGTCTTGGGGGCCTCTCGCGGCCGCCTTGGGGCCCTCTTGGGGTCCTCCTGGGTTATCTTAGGGGCCTCTTGGACCGTCTTGGGCTTCTGTGTCCCTTTCGTTGGAGCGGAAGGCGGCGGGTCCTTGATCGCTCTGCCCAGTTGGTCTTTGGTCGTATATGGAGGGCCCGCCATGGGGGCACTGGCTCAGGGAGCGAGACGGGCCCACACCTGGGGCAGACCAGGGGCCGTCCAGGCGTCCGCTTTCAGGGTTAGGTACACCTGGGGTTTCCTGGTTGTCGTCCTGGCGTCGCCCTGTTTCGTTTCAGTATGTATAAGGCCCGATGGGACTGAACCCCAGGGCAGATTTCAGTGTGCATGCCCGACATCTGGGGCGAGGCATGCCGTCGTCCTGGCGCTCGTTGCGCCTGGGGCGGCAGGTCTCGTCGTCCTTGTGTGGGTGGTCGATATGTTTTCTCTGGTGGCTACACTGTCACCTTGCGTGTTCTCGTGCATGGCGGTGCAGGTTACGCATCCTGCCCTAGGACCCGAGCCTTGGGGCCCCGCCTTTTCTCGTGGTGTGCATGGTGTGTGTGCGCGTGCGCGCGTTGCCCTGCACGAGTGTCAGGCACCCCGCCTCAGGGGGAAGGAGCGCCGCGCACTTCTTTTCCCTTCCCTCTCGGCGGTGTTGGTTACGCAGCCAGCCTAAGTACCCGAGCCCTGGGGTACCGTCGAGTTGGAGGGATCTCGGGGTACCTGAACACGGGGGTGGACGCAGGCCCGCCCCGACCGTGGCTCAACTTTCTCGGTGCTGTTGCGGCTATGGGTGCAATGCCACACCTGGCTCCAGCACCGTCTGCGTCGGCAGCACACTGGCTGCCCGTCGCCCCCGCTCGATTGCACAGTCTCGAGCGGGGTGACGCCTCATCCCCTGCGCTTTCGCGCCCTTCAGTAAAGGAAAAAAAACCCTCTTTGGGCCGTCTTGGGGCCCTCTTGGGCCGTCTCGGGGCCCTCTTGGGGAGTTTTTGGGTTGTTCTGGGGCGATTTTGGAAGCTGTTTGGGCCGCGAAGTCGAGAACGCTGAAACATCGCCAAGACCATAGGAACATCAATGATTTTGGCATCTGGAGGCGCAATTGTGGGCGCTCTTGGGGCCTTCTTGGGCCGTCATTGGGTCTTTTTGGGCCTTCTCGGGCCCATCTTGAGTCGTTTTGGCGCCCTCGTGGCCCCCCAAGAGGCCCAAGAGGTCGAAATCATTGATTTTCTATAGATTTTGGTAGGTTTTTGAGCCCTGGAGGGGGTCGCCACTTTGGGTCGACGGATGTGGAGTAGCCCCTGGGGGGTGGGGTTTAGGGGGGAGACATAATAATGTAACACAATACAACATGTTGCAATTATGCAATCTTTGGATACATCGGACACGTTGCAGTAAGGCGTTCGCCGGAAAACGCTGCCGCTCAGCACGTCACCTCCGGACGTGGATTCTTCAAGCTTTGCGGGGTGCACGTCCGGAGTACGTGCAGTGAGGTTGTACAGTGAGGCGTTTGGAGGGCCTCTTTGGGCCGGATTGAGCCCTCTTCGGCCGCCTGCGGGCCCTCCGTAGGGCCCTTTTGAGGACTTATTGGGCCGTCTTGGAGCCATTTCGGAGGCTTCTTGGGCCGTCCTGGGGCCCGGGGGGCCGACAAAGGCGAGAACGCCAACATCTTTCAAACCGAAATCAATGATGCTTGTTTCTGGAAGCGCTCTTGGAGGTCCTCTTGGCGCCCTCTTGTGGCGTCTGGGTTTTTTGGGGGGCCCTTTTGGGGCCATCCTTTACCGTCTTGGTCACGTCATCGCGGGGTCTCTTGGGGGCCTCCTGGAGGCCTCTTGGGAGCTTCTTTGGGCCTCTTGGGGACGTCTTTGGGGCCTCTCCCCCCTCCCTCCTTTTCATACTCCCTCCCCATATCTCTTTCCAGCGCCAGCTCTAATCATGGGCGCCGCCGTGGCCAACTTCCACCTGGCTGGCGCTGCGCCGCACTTCGCCCATGGGGGGGGAAATGACAGTACACTCCAGTCGCTGTGTGGGCTGTGGGGAGCTTCTATGGGGTCTTTTGGAGGCTTCTTGGAGGCCTCTTAGGGGTCTCTTGGGGCCCATTGGGGGCCTCTTGGGGCCTCTTGGGGGCGTCCTGGGCCGTCTTGGGGCGTTTTTCTGCCGTTTCGCCCCTTTCGGAGGCCGTCTTGGGGGCCTCTCGCGGCCGCCTTGGGGCCCTCTTGGGGTCCTCTTGGGTTGTCTTAGGGGTCTCTTGGACCGTCTTGGGCCTCTGTGCCCCTTTTGTTGGAGCGGAAGGCGGCGGGTCCTTGATCGCTCTGCCCAGTTGGTCTTTGGCCGTATCTGGAGGGCCCGCCATGGGGGCACTGGCTCAGGGAGCGAGACGGGCCCACACCTGGGGCAGACCAGGGGCCGTCCAGGCGTCCGCCTTCAGGGTTAGGTACACCTGGGATTTCCTGGCTGTCGTCCTGGCGTCGCCCTGTTTCATTTCAGTATGTATAAGGCCCGATGGGACTGAACCCCAGGGCAGATTTCAGTGTGCATGCCCGACATCTGGGGCGAGGCATGCCGTCGTCCTGGCGCTCGTTGCGCCTGGGGCGGCAGGTCTCGTCGTCCTTGTGTGGGTGGTCGATCTGTTTTCTCTGGTGGCTACACTGTCACCTTGCGTGTTCTCGTGCATGGCGGTGCAGGTTACGCATCCTGCCCTAGTACCCGAGCCTTGGGGCCCCGCCTTTTCTCGTGGTGTGCATGGTGTGTGTGTGTGTGTGTGTGTGTGTGTGTGTGTGTGTGTGTGTGTGTGTGTGTGTGTGTGTGTGTGTGTGTGTGCGCGTGCGCGCGCTGCCCTGCACGAGTGTCAGGCACCCCGCCTCAGGGGGAAGGAGCGCCGCACACTTCTTTTCCCCCTCCTCTCGGCGGTGCCGGTTACGCAGCCAGCCTTAGTACCCGAGCCTTGGGGTACCGTCGAGTTGGAGGGATCTCGGGGTGCCTGAGCACGGGGGTGGACGCAGGCCCGCCCCGACCGTGGCTCAACTTTCTCGGTGCTGTTGCGGCTATGGGTGCAATGCCACACCTGGCTCCAGCACCGTCTGCGTCGGCATCACACTGGCTGCCCGCCGCCCCCGCTCGATTGCACAGTCTCGAGCGGGGTGACGCCTCATCCCCTGCGCTTTCGCGCCCTTCAGTATGAAACATGATCGACCCACGAACCCGGAAAGGAATATAGAAATGTAAGGCATTGCAACATTTCAAAGACACCTGATTGGGCGACGGGCACATGCAATGCTGAATGTATCGATGATGATGTACTGTGCCGAGGGCTGTGCTGTGCTACGCCGTGCTGAACTGCGATGTGCCATGCCGCGATTGTGCTCTATATAGCGTTGTGGATCGAGTCCTCCCTGGCATCCGAATCCTCACCGAACTGATCTGGAGCGTAAGCTCCAGCTGCCTGAACAGATGGTAGCTGCCCCAGAACTAATCGACAGAGGGAACATGCCAGGAGGACGCGCCGCGGAACGTCCCAAGGGACGCGCCAGGCGACGTGCCAGGGGACGTGCCATGGGGACGCACCGCGGGACGTGCCAAGGGGACGCGCTACGGAACGTGCCAATGGACGTGCCGAGGGACGTGCCAGGGGACGCGCCGCGCGACGTGCCAGGGGGACTCGCCACGGAACGCGCCAAGGTGCATAGTTGAGTGTATCGATCTTGATGTACCGTGCCGACGGCTGTGCTGTGGTGGGCCGTGCTGAACAGCGATGTGCCATGCCGCAACTGTGCTCCATATAGCCTTGTAAATCGAGTCCTCCCTGGCATCCGAGTCCTCACTGAACTGATCTGGATCGTAAGCTCGAGCTGCCTGAACAGATGGTAGCTGCCCCAGAACTACACAAAGGGAACATGCCAGGAGGACGCGCCGCGGAACGTCCCAAGGGACGCGCCAGGCGACGTGCCAGGGGACGTGCCATGGGGACGCACCGCGGGACGTGCCAAGGGGACGCGCTACGAAACGTGCCAATGGACGTGCACCGCGCGACGTGCCAGGGGGACTCGCCACGGGACGCTCCGCGGAACGTGCCAGGCAATATGCCAGGCTGCAATGCTAAGGGTATCGGTATTGATGTACCGTGCCGAGGGCTGTGATGTGCCTGGGCGACCTGGACACGTGAAAACACGCGTTTCGCTCAAGACGTTGTCAGCACATCCTCATGCTAGACATCCGCCTGGGCAACCCGGACACGTGCAAACAAGCGTTTCGCTCGAGACATCCTCAACAAATACTCATGCTGGACATCCGCCTGGGCGACCTGGACACGTGAAAACAAACCTCTGGTTCGAGACATCCTCAACAAATCCTCATGCTAGACATCTGTCTGGGCCACCTGGAGGCGTGAAACCAACCGTCTCGCTCGAGACATCCTCAAGACCTGGGCACGTGAAAACAAGCAATCCACTTGAGAGATCCTCAGAAATCATGTCCCCAGGAAAAGACAATCTATAACACAAAACAAGGGTTTCGCTCGAGACATCCTCAACAAATTCTGAAAACAAAAAAAAAAAACAAGAAAAAAAAAAAAGCGTTTCGCTCGAGACATCCTCAATTTTTAATTCGCCGGCCCTACGCGACCTCGTTATTTATCGCACAAGAAATTCGCCGGCCCTACAGCCGTCAAAACCGGGGGGAAACCAACTAAAAGAGAACCCTGGGCTCAGGCCTTTTCCGGGAAAAAACCTCTTTGGGCCGTCTTGGGGCCCTCTTGGGCCGTTTCGGGGCCCTCTTGGGGATTTTTTGGGGTTGTTCCGGGGCGATTTTGGAAGCTGCTTGGGCCGTAAAGGCGAGACCTGAAATATCGCCAACACCATACGAGCATCAATGATTTCGGCCTCTGGATGCGCAGGTGTGGGCGCTTTTGGGGCCCTCTTGGGCCGTCATTGGGGCTTTGTGGGCCCTCTTGGGCCCATCTTGAACCGCGTTGGCGCCCTCGTGGCCCCCCAGGAGGCCCAGGACGCCGAAATCATCGATTTTACATAGGTTTTGGTACGGTTTTGAACCCCAAATGCGGGTCGCCACCTTGGGTCCACGGATGTGGCGTAGCCCCTGGGGGGGGGGGAAGGGGGGGGTAACACAATACAGTATGTGGGGAATTATGCAAACATTGGACACATTGGACCAACTGCATTACAGCATCCGCGGAAAACGCTGCCGCTCATCACGTCACTTCCGGACGTGGATTCCTCTCGCTTCGCGGGGTGCACGTCCAGAGCACGTACAGTCCAGTCGTTATTGTGCCTTGTGGCAGCCTTGGGGGCCTCTTGGGAGCCTCTTGGGGTCCTCTTGGGGCCTCTTTGGGGCTTCTTTGGGGCCTCTTGGGGCCTCCTGGGGACGTTTTGGGCCGTCGTGAGGCGCTCTTACGCCGTCTGGCCCCTTCGGAGGCCACATAACTATTGGAGGCCCCTCGCGGCCGCCTTGGGGGCGTCCTGGGGCCTCTTGGAGGCTTCTTGAGACCCTCTTGGGGGCGTCCTGGGGCTTGTTAGAGGTTTCATGAGGGCCTCTTGGGGCCTCTTTGGCGCCGGATGTCTTGGGGCGATTGTGCACCGTTTGGCCATTTCGGGGCTTTCTTGGGGGTCTCTCGCAGCCGCCTTGGAGACCCTCCTGGGGCTCTCTTGATGTCCTCGTGAGCTCTCTTGGGGGTCACTCGGACCGTTTTGGGGGCCTCTTTGGGCCGTCTTGGGGCCCTCTGAGGCCGTCTTGGGGCCCCCAGTGGGTGCTTCTCGAGTCTTTGTGGGGCCACTTTGGAGGCTGCTGGGGCCGTCATGGGCTCGTCAGAGCCGAAAAAAACGAGAACGCTAAAATCGTTCAAAACCTACGGAATAATTAATATTTTTGGCCTCTGGAGGCGCTCTTGTGGGCGTTCTTGGGGCCCTCTTGGGCCGTCTTGGGGGCTTTCTGGGCAATCTTAGGGCCATCTTGGAGGACTTACGAACGACGATCGGATAGCTGAGCTGCTGCAGGAGCTGGAGACCATAGACTGGGATGTGGTCACAATCAACGAGACAATGCGGCTGGTCCCGAACGAGATTGGGGAAATCCACGATGGGCACGTGTTCATGGGAGCAGGGGGAACCACATACAAGCACGGGGTGGGAATACTATTGCACAGAAAATGGGCAGCACATGTGTCACAATTTGTACCTGTGAGCGCGCGCGTCGCTTTTGTGGATATGAAGTGCCATCGGCTGCGGGCGCGATTCGACACAGCATACTTCCCGCAGAGGAAATACAACGACCAGCACGTGCAGGACATCTATGACACGCTGTCAGAGATCGTGCGAGAGGCTCGGTTACGCAACCTCCACGTTGTGATTGGTTCGGACTGCAACGCACAAGCCGGACCAGCCGGAGAATACGACAACGCCAAGATATGCGGAGCGCACGCTCACGGACCAGGAAATACAAGAGGTCAATGGTTAAATCACTGGGCGAACGTGGATAACCTTGTGCTGACCAATACGATGTTAGAAAAAAAACAGCCTCATCTCTTGCCGACGTACCACAAGACCCGGCATGCTCCCAAGCAGCTTGATTACAACATGGTGTCGAAGGGCTTCTGGAGGACCGTCAAGGACTCAGTTGCGAGTTCGCGTGTTGATCGTGGATCCGACCACACGGCGGTGCGATTACAGAGTACTATCTTACACGCATTACGAACACAAGGTGAGAGGTCTGCACGAAACGGGAAGCACAATAAGAAGATGACGAAACGTCGTAAGTGGCCACCAGCAGATGTTCATCGATGCGCGTCTTGCTTGGGGAATGGATGTTTTAAAATGTCTGCGACTTGTTCCGTGCAGGAGAAGTCCGACGCGATCGAGGGCGCCATCCGCCAGTCCATGGTCGACGCGTGCGGCGACGAAGGAAACGCTGTGGAAGTACAAGAGCCAGGATCCCGACTCCAAGATCTCATTGATATGCGGAAGCGCCTGGATGGGGATAAGGGCGGCGAGAGGCGGGCACTCAGCAATCGAATTAGAAGAGAATTGAGGAAGCAACAGCGGACGCAGCGGAAGGATCGAATCGAACGTCTATTGATGGAATTCAAGGAGCTAGGCAAAATCAAGAAGATAAAAACCGGATAGAGCAAGTACATTATTACGAGCATGCGCAAGGCGGATGGGCAATCGACGCGCGACAAACAGGAAATCGCGGATGTCTTTGCCGACTTTTATCAGACGTTGTATTCGAGTTTGTCGAAAGGTGGAGGCCAAGATCAAGAAGACAAAGGACACGAATTTCACGAGATACCGATTCAACCGTTTACCATGGCAGAGCTGGAGAGAGGACTACACGAACTGAACTATGGGAAAGCAGCGGACACAGAAGGTATTACAGCTGAGATGATCAAGCAGGGCGGTGGGAATCTGAAACTTGCATTGCTGGACTTGTACAATGCCGTGATACGGGCTGGAGCGGCACCCCCGGAGCAATGGAGACACACCCAGATCAGCGTCATCCACAAGGGGGGGCCCGAAGACATGCCAGACAACTACAGACCAGTGAGTATCATACCTTTGCTGTGCAAGTTGTTCTCCCGCTTGTTGCACAACAGGTTTGAACCCGTACTTGACGTCCAGCAACCACCTGAGCAAGCCGGATTTCGAAAGGGCTACAGTGCCATCGATCACTTGTTCACTTTGACCAGGATTCAAGAGGTGTCCCGGGAGTGGAACATGCCAGTCTGGGCCGCGACGCTGGATTTCAAGAAAGCCTTCGACGCGGTATCTCACGGAGCAATCTGGAAGGCCATGGCGGCGCAGGGTGTTCCCAAGCTTTACATTTCATGCATATCAAGGTTGTATCCTGGCCAGACAGGAACTGTCAAGACTGACGAATACAGCAAGATGTTCAATATAGAGCGCGGCACAAAACAAGGCGATCCCTTGAGTTCATTGCTTTTTAATTGCCTTTTGGAGCATGCGTTCAGGCAGATCAAACCGACGTGGGCGTCCAGGAAATACGGATTGCCGGTGCAATTGGGTAACGACCGAATGTTGACAAATTTGCGGTTTGCTAACGATGTCGCACTGCGTGGGAGATCACTCGTCCAAGTCAGGCGCATGTTGTCCAGCGTCGCGGAGGCAGCCGGGGCCGCGGGGCTACGGTCTCACCCAGACAAGACGAAAATCATGCATCATATGGAAGATCGTGCGTCCAGAACGACACCGGAATACACCGACGTAGGCGGGCTATCCATCGAGGTCTTGCCGTTCGCCGGGGCTCAAAAATACTTGGGCCGAATGTTGGCAGTTTCTGACTCAACGGAGGTCGAAGTGGAGGCGCGCGTCAAGGCAGCTTGGAAGAAGTTCGGGATTTCCAAGTCGGAGCTAACGTCCAGAGCATATTCCTTCCACGACCGGCTGCGACTTTTCAGCGGAACCGTGGCGCCGACGTTCCTGCATGGGTCAGAGTGTTGGACTATCGCACAAAGCCTTAAACGGCGAATGCGCAGCACGTTGAGGAAAATGCTTCGTGTGATTTTTCGAGCGCCCAGGCGTCGCTTTTGTACGGACAGCAGCCCGGGGAACTGTACGTCCGAAGATACACGCGTTCATGAATCCAGCACTAGTGAAGACCAAAGTGAAAGATCTACCTCCAGCTCGACGAGCGGCGATGCAAATTCAATTACTTCATCGGGATCCAGTAGCAGTCCTGGCGGGCGCGAACCCTGGCATGAATGGATACAGCGAGCTACACGTTACGCTATGCAACATATGGAAGCGAATGGATATGACGAGTGGGAAGTCATGCAACGACGCTACAAGTGGGATCTGGCGCAACACTTTGTCACGACAGACCGGCGCAAATGGAGCAATGCAGCATCGCACTGGGCGAGAAGATCAACGGGAAGACCCGAGCGGAGGTAGACCGACAACCTCGCGAAGGCAGTGCAGATGCACAGTTCTGTAGGAGGTACTTGGATGTCCGTTGCAGAAGACGCACAAGAGTTGGAACGAGTTGGACATATACATGCACCTCTGGAGGTTAAGTGAACGGCGCCCCGGCGCCAACTCCCGGCCCCGCGCGCGGCCGCCCTTTTCGGGCGCGTCGGGTGCTGCCTGCCTGCTGCCTGCCTGCCTGCCTGCCTGCCCAGGGCCATCTTTGTCCGTCTTGGGGCCGTCGTGGCCCGTCTTGGGGCCATCTTGAGCCGTCTTGGCGTCGGCGTAGACCCCCAAGATGCCCAAGGGGCCCAAATCATCGGTTTCCCGTAGGTTTTTGTACGTGTCGAAGCCCAGGAGGGGCCCGCCACCTCTGGGTCGGCGGACGCGGCGTGGCCTGGGGCGGGCGGGGGTAAGGGGGGGGGACGTAAAAATGCAACACAGGGCAATGCCGACCAATTATGCAATCATTGGATACATAGGATACGATGCACTAGGGCGCCCGCTCCGCTGCGCGACCTGCCTCCGGCAACGCGGCGCTTCCGGACGTGGATTCCTAATGCTTGCGCCACATCCGCCGACCTCTGCATTGCCATCGGGTGTGACGGGAGTTCCCCAGAGGGGCCCCTAGAGGGCGCTTCGAGGCTCGACGAGATTCCAGGAGAGTCCCGAAGGGCCTTCGCAGTCTCACACGAGGAACGCAACACCGTTTCGAGCTGGCTACAGACCTGCACGGCGGAAGACCCTTGAAAGCCAGCAGCGACGCGACCCCGTTCTGTCTCGTGGGGCCAGCTTGGGAGCGCCGTTGGGGGCCTCCTGGGGCGGCTTGGAAACTGTTTGAAGCTGTCTGCAAGCGATCTCGGGCGTCTTGGACCGATCGTTCTGCCATTCGGGGGCCCCGTGGACCGTCGCGGGGGCCTCTTGGTTGTTGTTGGCTTGTTCCGGGGCCCTCGGAGGACCTGCGCCGCGTTCGACCTAAGTCAGATCTGGCCACTAGGGCGGGTCAAATTCCCAGTTTGGCCCACAGCTTCGTTGTGGGGAAATTTCGCAAATAATAGCTCGAGCAAGAGATGGGCTGGATGCGCGGCATCGACTTCCAGGTGGTAGCCCTGCAAGCGACGGGCGCCTCCGCGCTGGGCGGGGATGCAATCCACAGTGCGATCGGCATGGGCGTGAACAACACGAAGGGCAGAGCGCGAAATATAATGGCGACGCAGAGTCGAACAATAACACAAAATAACAGGTTGCTCAGTGAGCGTCGCAGTGGAGATGACTGATCATCGTCGAGATCAGCATGGTGAGCGCGAGCGTCCTGGCTGGGCTGGATTCGGACGCGCGGTCGTGATATCAGCGGCGAGTGTGACGAAGGTCGGGGCGAACGGCGTGAGCAGGCCATTCGGGGGCGCCCGCGCGTTGTTTTGCGGGGGCTTCTTTCAGCTGGAGCCGCTGCCCATCCAGAACGGCCATCAATGCGTTGTCGTTGTACCTTGAGCATGCAAGGAAGTGGGGCCGCGCAGGGTCACGGGCAGCGCGTATTTTGGCGGGCCGGAGGCGACGTGGCAGTGCAGGGGATGACGGAGTAGACCACAGTGCAAGCGCGTGGGAGACCAGCGCGAGTGGTTCTTTGCCGTGTCAGACGAGTTCCGACGAGGGGCGCTGCCTGGACGCACGCGCAATTTCTGGCATGGGGGGCGCGCGAGGCACGGGCGAAGGGCGCGCCGCTGCGCGGGGGCGACCGTCGTCGACAAAACGCAGAGGCGATTTCCGAAAAAAGAACGGGCTGGAGTGCAAAGTGCGCAAAGGGGGCGGGAGAAGAAGAACCCCGCGGCGACGTCGCTGGGCGACGCGCGATTTCGAGAGCAAAAATGGGTCAACGCTGTTGCAATTCTTGACGCTCCGCGCCGCCCCGACAGCCCAACAGAAACAGATCGCCAGGCGAGTTGCCTTGATCAGGGAACTGTAGACGCGTGCAGTATAACGACCGCCTTGGAAGTGCTTTCTCGGAGGTATCTTGGAGCCGCGTTGGGTCTTGCCCGGCGTCCTCTCGGAGCCGCTCGGGGCATTCTTGGGGCTTTCTGGGAGACCCAGGGGCGCGCTTGCTTTTTGTTTTCTTCTGGTTGGGCCTGAGAGGCTTCTCAAGGGAGTTTTGGGCGCGCTGTTCAAAAAGAGAGGAGGTTTAATGCATCCAGGAGCCCCCCATCGATGGCTAAAAAAATGCATCCCGGGGCGCTCTTGGGGCTCTTTTCTTGGGGCTCCCACTGGGCCGTCTGGGGGCCGTCGCAAGGACTCGAGGGTCCATCGGGGGCGAAACCGTAAGAAGGCAAAACACACTGATGCCCCTTCGGTTTGGGAGCCATGTTGGCCTCTTGGGGGGGGGGTCCATGGAGGGCTCGCAGTGCACTTGAAAGCGTCTCGGGGCCGTTTCGTGGCCTCTGGGATTTTTGTTCGGAGGCTATCTTAGGCCATCTTGAGGTGTCTGGAGCCATTTTGGGGGCCATCGTGGGTTTTCTGAAACCCTCTTGCAACCATATTGGGCCACATTGGACGTTCTAACCCCTCTGCCCCCCCGCGCCCAAGGCCCAGAGGGGGGAGGCAGAGGGGGGGGGGTAAACCCTTCCCCCGAGCACTGGGAGGAGGGAGTTTTGGCAGAATGAAGACAACGTCCGCTAAACCACCTACGCCCAGAGGGCTGGTGGCATTCATGCCAATCAGGGCATTCGGTGCCGCGTCGGGGAGCAGAGGGCCGTGCGGCGGGCGAAGGAGCGAGGCGAGCAGCTCCTATGGGTCGCGGCAAAAGATCACCCGTGCCGCGGGGCAGAGCACAGGCGGTCGCACACGGCGGAAGACAAAATGCGACGGTTAGGATACCGCGACACGGACTGCGCAAGTTTGCCGGCGCGGCTGCCGCTGGCGAAGAGCGTGCCCATCGCGCTTAGAGACCACTTGGAGCGATCGAAGAAACAACTTCTGCGGGGGCGCGCAGCAACCAGATGGGCCTTGCACGAGGATGATATCGTGGGAAGTGAAGGCGAGGAGGTGTGGTTGCTTTTGCCGAGAGCACTTGCGGTAGGTTTTTATTCGAAAGAATGACAACTTCCAGGCTGGGAGCCGGGGATGCATGTAATCTTTCCATCGAGGGCGCCGGTGATACGGTAGAGGGAAACAATTAGTGAACACCCCCCCTGCCCCCCAAACTCAAAGTTGACACGCGGGGGTGAGACTGCGGTCGAGGTGCAACTCATCAGACCCACCGCCAACTTTGAACATTGGGGGAAGGGGGAGGCGTTCACAGATGAATGTGGCATGAGTGCTCGCTATTTTTTCCGAGGCCTGTATTTGGCTGGGTACCGGACGCATCCAGCGTTGAATGTCCAGCGCGCCCAGTTCATGATCGCGCCGTCGTTGGCAGTGGCAACGCGCGCCGCGCAGGGGCGGACCATGCCGCATCTGGCCAGTGCCCCGTGATGGGTTGGCCGTCTCGCCTTGTCTTTGCCCCTCCTCTTTCTGTTGGGCGCGCGCGCAGTTTTCCGCGCGGCGCGTCTTACGGCGCGGCGTCGAGTCGCCAGCCCGCGATGACGGAAAAGTGTGTGCATGTGTGTGTGCGTGTGTGTGTATATATATATATATATATATATATATATGTGTGTGTGTGTGTGCGTGTGTGTGTATGTGCGTGTGCGTGCGCGTGTGTGTGAGCGCGTTCGTATGCGTGCGCGCACGGGCTCGGCCCTTTTCTGTGATTCGGGGGGCCACTGAGAGGCCTGCAATGACCAGTTTGGATGCCTCCGGGGAGTGAGCTCGGGGCTTCGCCATGAGGAAACATGATCGACCCACGAACCCCGGAAAAAATATAGACATGTAGCGCATGGCAACGTTTTCAAAAACACCTGATTGGGTAACGGGCAAATGCGATGCTGAGTGTATCGATGTTGATGTACCCTGCCGGGGGCTGCGCTGTGCTGCGCCGTGCTGAATTGCGATGTGCCATGCTGCGATTGTGCTCTATAGCGTCGTGGATCGAGTTCTCCTTTGCATCCGAGTCCTGACCGAACTGATATGGATCGTAAGCTCGAGCTGCCTGAACACATAGTAGCTGCCCCAGCGCCAATTGACAGGGGGACCTGCCAGGAGGACGCGCCGCGAAACGTCCCAAGGGACGCGCTAGGCGACGTGCTCGGGGACGTGCCATGGGGTCGCACCGCGGGACGTGCCAGGGGAACGCGCTACGGAACGTGCCAATGGATGTGCCACGGGACGTGCCAGTGGACGCGCCGCGCGACGTGCCAGGGGGACTCGCCAAGGGACGCCCCTCGGAACGTGCCAAGGAACGTGCCAGGTTGCAATGCTGAGTGTATCGATCTTGCTGTATCGTGCAAGGGGACGCGCTACGGAACGTGCTGGGGACAAGCGTTTCGCTCGAGATATCTTGCCAAAGTCCTCATGCTAGACATCCGCCTGAGCGACCTGGACACGTGAAAACAAGCGTTTCGCTCAACGCATCCTCAACACATTCTCATGCTAGACATCCGCCTGGGCGAACTGGACGCGTGAAAACAAGTGGTTCGCTCGAGACATCCTCAACACATCTTCATGTGAGACGTCCGCCTGGGTGACCTGGGCACGTGAAAACAAGCGTTTCGCTCGAGACGTTTTCAACACCTCCTCATTCTAGACATCCGCCTGGGCGACCTGTACACGTGAAAGCAAACGTCTCGCTCGAGACATCCTCAACACATCTTCATGTTAAACATCCGCTTGGGCGGCCTGGACAAGTGAAAACAAGCGTATCTCTCGAGGCATTCTCAACACATCCTCATGCTAGGCATCCGCCTGGGCAACCTGGACACGTGCAAACAAGCACCTCGATCGAGACTTCCTCAACACGTCCTCATGCTAGACACCCGCCTGGGCGACGAGGACGCGTGAAAGCAAACGTCTCGCTCGAGACATTGTTTATAAACCTTGGCGCTAGACCTCTGCCTGGGCAACCTGGAGGCGTGAAACCAAGCGTCTCGCTCGAGACATCCTCAAGACCTGGGCACGTGAAAACAAGCATTTCACTTGAGAGGTCCTCTGAATTCTGGTCCCCAGGAGAGGACAATACATAACACAAAACAAGCGTTTCGCTCGAGACATCCTCAACACATTCTGAAAAACAAGCGTTTCGCTAGGGACATCCTCAAATTTTAATTCGCCGGCCCACCTCGACTTCAATATTTATCGCAAAAGAAATTCGCCGGCCTATCTCACGTCAAACCCGGAGGTAAACCAACTAAAAGAGAACCCTGGGCTTATGCCCTATCCGGGAAAAAAGGTCTTATAGGACAAGTGGCCTGGAGGTTTGTCGCCATTGTTTTGGGGAGGGGTTTTTCTATGTCATCTTCGGGGGCGCGAAAACAATCGCGCTCCAAGGGCCGCGGGTCGAGGTCTCGGCTAGAAAGGTCGCACTGGCACGTTTCCTCGAGGCGTCGCGAGGCCGTGAGGGCCCGACGATAATCGCACGTCGCGGGGCGCGATGCGGAAAGTTAGGTGACCCAGGCTCATGGGGTGCCCTCGTCGCGGAGTCGCTTCGAAATCCTGGCCAAAGCGCGCCCTGGATGGTCTGGCGGGCGATGTTTGAGGGCGGGAAGAGAAGCCAGAAGGATTGTCGAGGAAAGGGGTCCATAAATGTTCTGCCATCGTCGGGTTCCCAGGGCCCTTCCCAGGCTCTTACAGACAGCCAAGCACGTTTCAGGATGCGACACTTGTCGTCCCGCGGGGGCACGTTTTCTTCAGTCCCCCGTTCCTGTATGGCGCTTTCCAGAGGAACTTCGCCTTGAGCATTGCACCGAATGAGCTGGCATGTCTTCCTCGGCGGCAGGGCAGCGGAAGTTGGCGGAAGTGAGCCGAGGGCGCTTCCGCCGGCGGAAGGCCCGCGGAAGCCGGCGGTAATTAGTAAATGCACCCCCCAAGAGATGTTTCTTGGGAGTTCTGAGTCTCCGGGACCCGACTTATGGCAAGGAGATGCCGTCGCGTTCGCCGTCGGGCCCACGCGCCGACACGCCCTCGGAGCAGCAGTCGATGGTGGAGGTGGTGCCGCAGCGGTCGGGCCCCCGCATCGACTCGCCCAGTGACGAGGGTGGCCTCTGGGCTCAGATGGCCTCCCCCAGGAGCCGGGGGGGAGAGGAGCGGTGCAAGTCGATCTGTGTTCTGCCGTGTGGAGGGAAGGGAGGCCCCCATTTCTCGTCGCCGAAGGTTTCCTTAGCCGTTTTCGGCCTTGAGGGGACCTCGCCGGGCCCCGGGCCATCACGAAGCGGCCCGAGATGAAGAGTTGGTGTCAGGAAAGGGTTGGGAACGGGGCCCGCATTGAAATCGGGACGTCGGATTTCTGAGGCAGGCAAGGGAGAGATGGGGGCGCCTGCCCACGGCCGGCTGGTGATCTCTTGCAGCATCACGGAGGGCCACCAGGACGTGACCGTCCCCAGTGGCTCTGGGGCACGCAGACCCTCCCAGGGTCCATTCCGATCGATCCGATTCGATGCCTTTTTCGGGCGGGTCGATCCGATTCGATTCCAGCATTCCGACGATCCAATGCGGCCCGATGTTCATGTGGCGTTGTCGTGCATCCCGGCGCGACCGATCCGATTCGATTTCGGCTCCGTGCCGCTGCGGCCCGATCTGGCGCATTCCCGATTCGGTCCGACATCGATTCGATGCTGACTGATCCTGCCCCCACGGCAGAACACGTCTCGCCCGACACCGTTTCTTGGCCCTCCCTCAGGGATGCCCCCCGGGTCCTCCGGCAGTCGGGGAAAGATAAGCAGAACATTTCGGAGGTCCGCGCGGATTTCTCGGATCGGCGCTGGACCCCCTCCGGAGCGCGCCAGGGGCGGCGCTGGCAGCGCTGGCCCGAGAACTCCGCGCGGACCTCCGACAGTTTCTGTCAGTGGTCGTTCGCCTATAGGCAGAAGTCCGCTCCCCTCGTGGGCAAGGCCAAGAGCTTGGGGCTCATGTCGCCCTGGCCTCAGAGGTGCCCTGGCCCTGGCGCGCCGCTGGCCGACGGGGGGGCGGGGCGGCCGAGGTCGCCCCCCCTCTGCCCGCATGGCATGACGCGCTGGTGCGCGCCGGGATGGGTTCGCCCAGGCCCCATGGGCCTCGCGTTCTGTGGAGGGCGTCCAAGAGTGGGGCAAGGGCTGCGTGGGTGACCAGGGGACGCGTGGCCGGGGCCATGGAGCCTCCCAGATGTCGTGCCCACTCCCTTCTGCTCTCAGCACGCCCCCTGGCCCCCGCTCGTCCGCGCACACGCCTCGGGCCATGATGCGCCCCCACTCGTCGGCGCACCCGTTCGTTGTGTACTCTCCACGACGTGGACCTCTGGCGGCCTCGAGGCCCCCTCACCCTGGGCGGTCCTCCGGCTGCCCTGGGACCCGGCAGGCCTCCCCAGCGAGGCCGAGAATGGCACAACTGCCTCCTGCCGTGATGCTGTCCCTTCTCTGACGTTGCGCTTTCATCGCGACGTCGTCCCGCGGAGATCCCGACCACTTCCCCAGGGCCAGATTCTCAACGCGTGTCGTCTTGTTGACGGCCTTCGGGACGGGAAACGGTTTGCAGAGGCCGAGAAAAAATGAAATACGGGACGTCATTCACGTCGCCTCGATCTGAGGGTTCTCACTACGCTGGGTGAGCGAGGCAGAAGAACGGGCTCGACTGCGCCGACATTCGCGCGTAAGCTGCCCGCGTGCCGCGCAGGCGGTTCGCGCAAGCCCCCGCGCAAGATCGCTGTGTCGTCGTGCGTGAGAAACCCTGGAATCGCTTGAACTTGTGCATTTTTTTCTCGGAGAGGACCCTGGAGGAGCATCCTGGATCATCGAGCAAACAAAAAACAAGCACGAGACCGAAAAATGAGCAGGGAACGGGCGCCCGAGCGATGGCAAGAAACCCCTTTACTTCGTCGCTCGGGCGGCTTGGGGGCGGGCTCGGAGCAGGATCGGACCGTGACACTGCGGGACCGGCCCGGGACCAGGGGCCGCACGCGCGTCGACCGAGGTCCTGCTCCGGCTCCTCGGGCTCGACCCTCGCCATGGCGACGTCGGTTGGGGGGCTGAAGTGCCAGCTGGCCGACCAGCTCCTCCGGTACCACCGGCTGCTCCCAGAGGAGGACGCCCCGACTTCGCCGCACCGCTTGCTCTTCGGCAGGCTGCCCGCCCCCCTGCTCCTCCATTCCGTTTCCTTGCAGATAATTCCTCCCTGTCGCACCCCGAGGCCATTTGAAAGGGCGGTCCGGGCGTTTGAGGGAGGGTCTATTTCAACATCATTGATCCGTCTCGGGTTTACGTTGGTCTCCTTCCCCTTCTCCTCTCCCCTCTCGCTTCTCCTCGTTCCCCTCGCCCCTCCCCGCCCCCATCCTCTCCCCCTCGTCTGCCCTGCTCGTCGGGCCTTTTGGGATCTGTCGGGCAGCGCACCCAAGTCTTCCCCGCACGCCCGGAGGAGGGCTCCCCCATTCCCCATCATCCGGAGGGTGCCAACCACGCACCTACACCGACCGTGGCCAGGCCCATCCTGTGCCTAGGTTCGAGGGGGGTGCTCTTCGTGGCCAGGGCAGGAGGGCGCACACACACACACACACACACACACACACACACACACACACACACACACACACACACACACACACACACACACACACACACACACACACACACACACACACACACACACACACACACACACACACACACACACACACACACACACACACACACACACACACACACACACACACACACACACACACACACACACACACACACACACACACACACACACACACACACACACACACACACACACACACACACACACACTGGTCCTGGGCCCAGGATGGGCCTGGCCAGGATCGGCGCAGGGGCATGGTTGGCGCCCTTCCCCTCGCGCCCGCTCGCCAGGCAGCACACCAACACGTCCATCAGCTCGCAGCGCGGCGACCCCTTCAGCGGCGTCATGGCGGACGGCGACGGCAACGGAATGCTAGCGTCGGGCCAGGGGGACAACCCTTGCAGCAGCCAGAGCCAGAGCTTGAGGACGCTGGTCACCACCGTGGGCTCTCGGTTGTCGGACCTCAACCCCCTCTCCGAGGCAGTCGGGGGCAACGCTATAGGGGGATAGGCTCAGGAGGGGATGCATCGACCCCAAATCGCCCATTCATCGCCGATGAGGGGCAGCCCACCCCGCCGAGGAACGCGCGGATTCGCAATTGGGGGCCCATCGCCGATCTATCGGCGACGCATCGCTGACTCCAGCTCGATATTTCCCCCCCTGAGCTGCCCCCCCCCCTACGTTGCCCCTCAGCAGGCGAACCAGAATCAGGCGGGGGGCGCTTCAGAAGGGGCCTGTAGGGTCCATCTCGACGAGATCGATCCGTTGCGACAGTGGTTCCGGCATGTCCGATCCGATTCTGTTCCGACATTCCGACGATCTGATGCGGCTCGATGTTCGCTTGGGCGCTGTTATGCATTCCCGCGCGAACGATCCGGCTTGATTTCGACTTCGAGTTGATGCAGGCCGACCAGACGAACACTTTCTGTTTCGGCTCGATTTCTCGATTCGATGTTGGCTGACCCTGGCCCCACCGTCTGCGGCAGAATGCCAGCGGGAATGCCGGTGGACGGTCGGCGGAAGCAGGCCGAGGCAGGAGTGGGGTGCGCCAGCCGTTGAACAGGATCCGGTTTTCCCGCAAGCCGGCCAGCAGGTGGAGGAGCTGCGCCACAGGCGCGTCTCGGAGCTGACAAGCCAGTTCGGCAGCGCCGGCTCCGACCCCTCGGTTGCGGCCAGGGTTCCCGCCCTCGAGCTCCTGTGGGTGTTCGGGGTTCTGCCGCCGCCAGGCCGGCACTCGGTGCGCCTCCGTCGGCGGTCGGCGGCCTCGCTCTACCAGGCGCTCGTCTGCGTGCTGGCGACGCTCGCGTGCTTCGAGATGGTGGCCGCGTCGCTCAGGATGGATGCCAGCAGGGGCCTGCGGCAATCAGGGAGCAACGCCAGGGGGGACGCTCAGGGGGGCACGCATCGATCCTCAACCGCCCATGCATCGCCGATGGGGGGCCCAAAGGCCCACGCCGCCGAGGAACGTCGGTGGTGTCTCGCCGGTTCCAGGTCGATGGTTCCTCCCCTGAGCCAGCCCTGACCTGTCGTTGCTCCTCAGGCAATTCGAGCATGGAGTGCAGACGGGGCTCCTCTCAGACATGGCGCTGGCAGCGGGGAGCTTGATCGGTCTCTTGATGGTGGGGGCGCCGTTCGGAAGCAAGTCGCTGCGGGAGTGCATCCAACTTCTCCTATCAATATCAGCGGCCGACGGGACGCAGTTGAAGCTCGGGAAACGAATGCGCCGTGAGCTGGTGGGGCTCGTGCTGATCTGGGTTGCGGCTACGGCATGGAGGATACTCGAGTCTGCGCGATCCTCCCATGAAATCTTCTCTTGGAAGGTGCTGGGCGTTTTGTCGTTTGCCCTTGTCAGCGGAGTTTTGCTTAGCCTCGCGCTGACCATGATTTGTGTTTGCCACGCGCTCGCTATCATGATAGACAATTTTTGCGTTCATGTCAGTGAGAGCCAATCCTGTCGTAGACAGATCATGATTGCTGCGCAGGAGTGGAACGTACTGCAGGCCGTGCTTCGCAAAGCGTCGAGATCGATCGAGTACTGCTTTTTCACCCTGCAGACGGCGTCATGGTTCGCAGTGCTATTTGGCTATATCGATGTCACGTACGGCTCGGATTCGCTTGTGGTGCCTGGCGGGCTGGTGCTGCTTGGCCTCAGCAGGATATTCTACTGTGCCGCAGCGATCACAGACAAGTGTGCCCAAGTGCCGTCCTTGGTTAACTCGCTGTATTCTGGGCATGATGTGGACAGTCAGCGGCAGTACGTTGTACAGTACATCATGCAAAGTGGCGCTGGCTTCTACGTTCTGGGAGTCCGAATGGACTCAGCAGTGACATTGAAGCTAGCATACGTCGGTGGCATAATCAGCCTGGGCCTCATGCACAGGGTCCTTGAAGCTTCTCCTTGATCTTCCAGCCGCAGAGTCTGGCATCCGCCATCGGACTGTGACTTGAAGAGCCTCCCCCTCATCATCCTCTCTCTCTCTCTCTCTCTCTCCTTCCCTACCCTCTGCGCACACGGCCTCGCGATAGCCTTGCCTCCTGGTCGCCGCTCCCTCGTCTCCACCTCGCCCGTGGAGCTGCGCTTTTCCCCGCGCACCCGCGCCTCGAAATGAAGAGGCTGCCCAAGAGGCTCTATGGCCTCCCCCGCGCAGAACGGCGCGCGCACATCGGGCATGCGGGCCCCGAGGAGTTGTTGAATCGTTTCGCTCATTCCGCCGGCCCATATTGCGCGCCGTTGTCGACTGACCGAGTGGTCTTTCGCGGTGCGGAGCTGTAGGGGCGGCGGCTGTTTTTATCAGGCATTGCGTTCGGCATGTGAGGCTTCTGGGTGGCCGCTGGGGGAGTCTCGAACGCGTCGCGGGCCGTCTGGAAGCGTTTTGCCTACGGGGACTCTTTCGTGAGGCCTTTTGGTGGCCTCTTGGGGACTCTCAAACGCGTCGGGTCGTTGGCACTTGGTTGCGTGCTCGGGGGGGCATTTGGGAGGCCTCCTGGGGCCGCTTGGGGGCCTCTTGGTGGGCCTCCTGAGGGCCTGTTGGAGGCCTTTGGGGGCCTCTTAGGGGCCTCTTGGGGACTCCTGGGGGCTTCTTAGGGCCGAGGGCTCGAAATGTTGTGCCGTGTTCCCCCCCTGGGACATCTCTTGGGGCGTTCTTGGGGCCTTCTTGGGCCGTCTTGGAGGCCTCTTGGGCCCTCTTGAGCCGTCTTGGGCCCTATTGGGGGCCTCTTGGGCCCTCTTGGGGCGGTCTTGGGGGTCTCTTGGGCCGTCTTCGGCTGTCGGGAAGCCGAAAAGGCGGAAACGCCAAAATCTATCCAACACCTGAGGAAAACAATGATTTTTGCCTCTTGGGGCCCTCTTGGAGTTCTCTTGGAGGCCTCTTGGGCCGTCTGGGGGACATCTTGGGCGTCTTGGAGCGATCTTGTGGCATCTCGGAGCTCCCTTGCATCATCTTGAGAGGCTCTTGGCGGCCTCTTGGCCTTTCTAGGGGCACTCTGGACGGCCTCGAGGGCGGCGCCCAGGAGGAAAACCATCTCTGACCCGAGTCGCCCTGGACCTGCCCGGGGTACTTTTCGTCCGGGGACTTTAAACGGAGAAGGTTAAAGGCGAGGTATAAATCGAGCATGTACCGCTGCCGTGCCTGGCTCAAGCCGGGCCCGGCAAGATATATGACTGTGCCTCACTGAGGCGCACGACTTGCATCAGAGATCGGAAAATACCTTTTCCATTGACGATGCCCATCCTATCCTTGCCCATCCTATCCTTTACTCCAGATCCCATGCTTCGTCTCGCTCTCTTGCTCATGCGATATGAGCCAAAGCCTGGGATATGGCAACGCTTAAAGCGTAACACATACCTAAGCTTACCAGCTTGTTTTCGACTTGGTAGCGGAGCTGGCTACACTCTCGTGTGGCTGGCTCTCGCTCTGATTCCTGTAATCCACGGCACAACTTGGTGGACTACTACTACGGTGGAATACCATGTTGCGCCGGCTCTGCGAGGAGCGGAGCCAGTCCGCGATCGAGCTAGCGGGGCAACCCGCGAACTCGAGACGCTCTCTCCTACTTCACTGCGCTACTTCACTCCCGACTTCCACCAGATGCCAATCGGCAACTCGATCGAGAACGTGGTCACCCTGCGGGGCTACCCGCAGCGGGGCCACCTGCATCCCGTGCCAGTCAGGCGCCTCACGGCTACTACGCCAGAGCCTGACAAACCACAGCCTAAACCAATCACCGAAGCCGAAATGCACATGCATTGGATCAAGATAACTATATTCGGCATTCTGTGGGTAATAATGGGATGTGCTGTGGGATACATGCGGCAGGGGATGGACGACACGCGTACTACTGGCCCTTCATGGGACCCTGCCGGTACTACGCCTTTTCGCGAATACGTTCGCGAAGTACATGCATGGTTAAACGTAACGAGTGGCAATATGACACCACCACAACAAGCTGCAGCACTACAACGAGGCCTTCAAGGTCTGGCTCGTCGTATCGCCATGCAGGTCCCCTCCCAGATCATCAATTATGGTGTAACTGTCAATGGACAGCCAACGGATGCAGTAACATATATACTGTACTTACTGAGCACCAAATTTGAAAATCTGGAAGATGAGCGCCAGCTCAACTCTGGCACTGCCCTTATCGACTTCCGCGTCGAAAGGGGCGAGCGAATCGACTCAGTATTAGCTCGATTCGAGATGGCCCGTGACGAGGCTAACTCTGTTGGCTTTGTCATCCCCAACTTTCAGATCCTAACGCTGATTCTCTTCAGAGCGTTAGGCGTTGGCGCGTCACGAGCCCAACACCTGCTTGAGCCCTTCAATCATCAGATGCCCCGAACACAAGCAGACTATGACAGGCTGCTGACCAGGATGAGGAACTACGGACATGTTGCCGAGCGCTCTCCTGGCAACATAGCGGGTATCTTCACAGGGCACCACTCACATGCAGGTGTCTACGCCACGACTGCGGGGTCACCCGCTGGTCCTGGCGAGCCAAATCCCTGGGCTGACCCAGCCGATATGCCCAACGAGGCCACTGCCCTTTTAGGGCAGACTGGCCAGGCATCGGCAGAGGCAGCTGAGGCGAACGCCTGGTCGAACTACTCGCCAGGCGCCGCCTACACTGCAAGCCCGCCCTCGGGCACAACCCTCTGGGGCCAAGCGGAGTCATCCGCTCAAGGGTCTCAGCCACCCTCACCGTTTGAATCTGGCACTGACACGGATACCTCATCTGACGATGAGCACAATGGCATAGTCTCTGCTGGTAATGACTACCCAGCGGATGACACTCACCTCTCTGAACAACAAAGAGCGGAAGCCGCCTTTATGGCTTATCGCAAATCAAAACGCCGTTGGAGGCGCTTTATGAAGAAACCAGTCAGAAAGGTGAGACGTGCAGTACGCCGACATTTCAAACGATTTGGAAAGGGTCGTGGCAAAGGGGGTCGCAGACGCCGTATGCATGGTAGGGGTATTACTGCTTTCCTCACGTCCTTAACTGATATGGCTTTTGAAGAAGTTCTTATCGGAGGCAAAGGTCGGGGTCACAGGCGGACCTCCGGTAAGGGAAAAGGGCGGAGGGGCAACCCTAGGGACGCTTCTGGCAATACTATGAAGTGTCATACATGCGGTAGCACAGAGCATTTGCGCGATCAATGCCCGAAGGGGAAAGGAAAGGGATCCGTACATTTGGCTCAAAATTCTTTTATGGATGACATAGATTACATTGACTACGAGTTTTACGTCAATCCAGAAGCGGCTCCCGCCGCGGGCTCTTCCACGTATTACGTGATGGCCCGCTACGCTGAAGCAACTGTAGCCCTGGAAGACTACGCGGTGACCCTCTTCGACGAGTTCCACGGCTGGGACGAGGTCGACGAGGTCGCGTACAATGCTTGGTTCGGTCTTCCAGCGGGGCCGCCCGCCGGCGACGAGGTCTCCGAAGCCGAGACCGCCCCGGCAACAGAGGAAGAACTCACCGCCGTGCTGGCCCCGCAAGTGATTGGCACGCCGTTGCTGCCAAATCCTTCGTGGGCTGGTTCGGAGGCGGGAGACGCCGATGACGAAATGCGGGGCCATCCCGCGTATTCCGACTCCGAAGAAGCCGAAGAAGATTATAAGGACATGCTCCAAGAGCAGGTCTCAGAAGCAATCCGACTCCTGAGTGCGCCAGCACATCAGCAGATAACCATGAACGAACTGCTGTCACACCCAGGAGCTGCACGTCTACGTCCATACTTGGATTCGGACATGTCAGCATCTCAGATGCTGACAGCACTCCAAGCTCTAGCGGGGTCACCCGCCGAAGAAACGCCAGACGCAACAGCGGGGCCACCCGCTTGGTCTATGGATGTATTCATGCAAGGTTGTGATCAAATGGACATTAACGACCTCACGATGGAGCAGTTAAACGACATCGGGTACTTCAGAAGCCCGTATCAAAACGTGTTCATGGTCCAGGACAGCTCAGAGGACTCGGAGGACATGCGCTACGCCAAGAGGGACAGACGACCGTCGCCTCCCCGAGACTCAGAGCATGACGATCAAAGGCCAATGGCACGCGGTAGTGCGTCAGCGGGGCCAGCCCGCAGAAGGAGCCGTTCAGCTCCCAGACGCCCTACACATGATGAATCGGGCTATCCATACAGTACTGAGCACTCCGTCGGAGTATCCGCTCAGCATGTGCCGGATTGGTACATCAAATGGTACCCCGGCTACTCGATGGACACGCTTCGCCACTGGTATTCTAAGGAGTACTGCACTAAAAGGGACGAAACTGGCGCGATAATACGTACCAAGGGTGGCAAGACCAAGACGCCAGAGGCTTGGGACAAAAGGGCTAAGAAACAGGAGATCATCAACGATCGCAAGACATACAGGAAACAAGTATGTCAGTGCGAGCCCTTCAAAGGTCACATGCGCAGGTGTCCGATGGACCGCCCCTCCAGGAGCCCTCATCACGGTGAGACCCCGTGGAATTGGTCTCATGGAGATGACGCTGGCAACGTCCATGATCCTAATAAGGAGGTCCCTGGAGGAGGAAAGCGCATCACCGAAGCCGATCGTGTCCCTATGACCGAAGAGGTGGCCAACATCGTCAGGGAAAATTGGGTACAGCTTCCCAATGACCATCGCCTCAAGGAATGGAACCGCCGATTCCATAAAGAGGCGGGGTCACCCGCAGGATCCAGTAAAGAGGCGGGGTCACCCGCAGGATCCAGCAAAGAAGCGGGGTCACCCGCAGACGCGGCGCCAGCCGCTGGGTCCGCGGACGACGATTGGATAGCTGTTGCATCTGCTGCTGGGTCCGCCGCCGGCACTGACCACACCGAACTGAATGAAGAATGGGCGGCGGAAGACGGCTCAGAGAATCCATTCCCTGATGGAAGCGCCTGCTGGTACTACAGCTCTTCGGCGCAGAAGTGGTTTTGCACGAGGGTAATCTACCGCCATGAGAATGGCAAGTACAAGCTGGCCATAAAAGGTACTGCCGACATCGACCAGATGAGGCAGGTCATCCATGGTCATGGCCAGCCAGAAGGCCCTCCTAGAGACCCTCCTGGTCCACAACCGGGCAGGGGCAGCAGACCACCTCCAAGACCTGAAGCCGACTCCTCGTCTTCACCGACTCCGGCAAAAAGGCACCCGTCCAAGAGCCCCGAAGGCACACAGGGGCGGGCGAAGGCCAGAGGGATCGCCAAGACGGACGACCCTGAGCCGGTGGATCCTCCCGGTCTGTCCGTGACGGAGAGGAGGAAGGCTTTTGCTGGACCATCGACCCCGATGCCACCGGCGACCCAAGGCGATGTCAAGGACGAAGTTCGCGACAAGCCTAAGGCAGCTTTCCGAGGTGACTGGACTCCAACTCTGCATCAGCCGCGCCTTGCACCACGACCAGGTTCGGCACGAATGAAAGCACAGCCGAAGCCCGAAGCTGGGATGAGGTCGGTGCGGGCGGAAGCGGCCGCCAAGGCTAAGGAGGACAAGGGCTCTGCGGGGCCACCCGCTAAAGCGGCGCCAGCCGTAGCAGCGGGGACACCCGCAGAAGGCACTCTCTCAAGGGAAGAACGCTTCAGAGTCCTCAAAGAATTTGGCGACCAACAGAAACTAACCGATGATGCAGCTGCTGACGAAGGTCACCCGAACCCTGGCGCGGAGTCATCCGCAGGAGCTGCCTCGTCAGCCGCAGGTTCTGCAGGGCCACCCATTAAAGCGGCGCCAGCTGCATTAGCGGGGCCATCCGTTAAAGCGCCGCCGGCTGCATTAGCGGGGCCACCCGCACAAGGGCAGCCAATAATGTCTGTCCTAAGGAACATCCCTTTGGGAGCCATCGAATACTGGCAAGGCATTGAAGGCAAAGGCCCGAAGCGCACCATAAACCCACGAGTCACTCCAGACGACACGGACCGATACGATGTCATTAATTGTCCTGTTCGTCGTAACTTCGAGTGCCGCAACGACTGGGAACGTGAACAACAAACCGTGGGAAATATGTTGCGAGACAGGCCGCCACTACGCGTTGCGCAGCATAAAGCAGAGCTCCTGAAGGTCATGGAGAGGTTCGGCATGGATCCGACTTTGCCGCGTGAAGGGCAGATGACCAAGGTGTCAATATGGTTCTCTACAGCCCTACGCCACAGTCCATATTGGAAGGACGGATTCAGCCGACACTTCGAAAAGATCAGCACTTTCGATCCATACGATGGCTGGGTTGTCGTTGACGATCTGCTGACAAACTGGACTGAAAATGATCAGTGGAAAGGCTATCGTGAAATGCACGAGGTGCTGATCAAGGGCAGGCCCCACACGTCATACGTGTATTGGGTGCTGCTAAACTGCTGTGAGATGATTGACCATCACGGCATGCAGAAGGGCAGGCTCCAGATGAAGTGCGTTGATGACAGCATGCTGCTGCCTCCCAGGTTTCGACCAAAGGCACGCAGGCCACAGTACTTCATCAGAGCCACGAACGGCCACAGCAGTCCAGGCATCCACTGTCCCGAGTCGCTGTACAAGCCGATCACAACATGGATGAAAGAACCAGACGACCCAGTATATTTCATCCACGGGACACAGTGGGAGTATGTCAAGGACATTCTTGCTAATGGCCTTTCATGCCTCGCACAGGACAACCCTAAGAGGAAGGGGGGGCGCCAATTTGTGCACGGCTGCCCCTACCTCCCGGGCGACCCGAGGATTCAATCGGGCATCCGTCCTGACTCGGAGGTGCTCATATTCTGCAGCATCAACAAGATGCTGTCCAGTGGCTTCTCCCTATGGAGATCAGCAAATGACATAGTCATGACACGGGGCCACGACGGACGTATACCGCCCGATCATATCCTCCAGATTGTGAGCATTGCGAAATATCGGGTCGGCGAAGCCTGGAGCAATCCGCTGGCTTATGACAAGTCGCGGAGGCGGGGCCAACCCGCGGACAGGATTCGCACCGATGACTACCTGCCACTTAAAATGTGTGACAGAACTCTGGGTGTAATGGAAGATCACGCCATGTACCTAAAGGGCTGGACTAAGACGGACGGTCGTCCATTCAATTTGGTCATGACCGAGCAAGATGTTGCTCCACGACCGTACGACACACAGACAGTCCTCATGATGAATGCCCAGGAGGACGAGGTCATGCCTGAAGCGGGGCCACCCGCAGGTGCGGGGACACCCGCGGTAGACACCTCGGACGGTTCATGGCAACAAGTGGTCACACCAGTAGCAACGGTAGCATCTCCTTGGAGGCCGGACCAGCAGTCATGGGTCCAGGCCCTCAACAGCCATTTGACATCAGCCGACGTCTCTGGACTGACCGATCAGCTATATCGTGCTGACCCGTGGGCGGTGCATGCAGGTATCCAAGACGCACAGCAGAGGAACCTGCGCCCTCCTGCGGAGCCACCAGGCATCCTAGGACCACAACCACAACGCCCTCCGCAGCAAGCTGGAGGTGCGAGGTTTGTCCCTATGGGCGGATCAGATGGTGGCTCGCCGTTTCGGACTCCGCCGTCTGAAACGAGCGAGAACAGCTTGTGGCAAAGACTCCAGGCGATTCGCGGGAATCCGGCGCTCGCAGCAGCACTCCAGGCAACCACTCCCTTTGGCACTCCGAGGGGTAGTGAAGGAGGAGTGGCTGCGGGGACACCCGCCGAGCGAACGCCTGCGGAGTCACTCGCACATGCGGGGCCACCCGCTGACGGACAGCAAGGTTCAGACTACGAACGTCGGGCAGCCAACTTGAGAGCACAGGCTACCTTTCTGCAGCAACAAGCTGATAGAGTGCCCAGCCTGTTGCGGAACCGCAACATAGATGTTACGAATCATGGCGACTTTCGGCCTCTCTGGAGCTGGACTTCTGAAGATGCTCCAAATGCTGATCCCACGAATCCATATCGACAGGTGTTTATTCCAGGAATAGCATCACACCCAATATATGGATGGGACAATCATGGACCAGCAGAGGCACAGGCCATGGACGCGCCGATGTACCCGGAGTACTACGCGCAGATGAATAACACTCCTATGATTGCGGGGCCACCTGCGAACGAATACACTCGGAATCTTGCCAATGAGATGTTTCGTTTGCAGTTTACACGAGCGGTCGATGCGCAGTCTATGCCGCACTACGCCTACATGCCCACGCCGACGGACCCCGAGACCGTAGTTCAGCCAGCTGGTCTCGCGGTGCCAGCCGCTATGGGCAGCATGCCAGACTACATCCGCGACGTGCACGACACGCAGCAAGCGATACTGGCATCTAGGCAGCAGGCTCGGGACAACGCCAGGCTGCGCCAACAACGCGCGATCCAGAGAAGGATCGAGCGTGAAAACCAAGCGGGGACACCCGCAGACGCGGGGCCACCCGCTGAACGGACAGATAGACGGCCGCCACCGACGCCATATCGGGAGGGCGAAACCACTTTCGAGCGCCAAGCTCGGACTCGCCCAGACGTGCCTGCTCCAGTCATTTCAGACTACAACTTCACACAGTGCCCAATCTGTATGGACACCTACGAGATGGGCACCACAGTGTGGAGACTGGCGTGTGGGCATTTCTTCCACGATATATGCTGGGATCGTGTTGCACAGCAGCACGTCCGCAATCAGCGGCCAGGTGCGCCAAACGAGGCCCCCTGCGCTGTATGTCGTGGGCCGGGCATAATTACAGCACATTTCCCATATGCTGGACAGCGCGACGCTGAGTCGGAACAGGCGCGCCAGCAGGAAAGGTACGTGGCAGATGCCCGGGAAATGCGTCGGCTACGGGAAGCAGTGGAGGCACTAGAGGCTCGAGCCGCGCACTCGGCGGAGCCATCCGCACGTGCCCCAGCTGCACAGGAATCCCCTGGCCAGCGCCAGAGCAAGGCATCCAGATGCCAATCCTGCCTACGCTTCGAGCACAGGAGCCCCCAGCAGCGGGGCCACCCGCCGAAGCGGCTCCCGCCGCCAAAGCGGGGCCACCCGCAAATGGACCTCCGAATCCAGGATTCCTGAGGGCAATGGAGGCCAACATCAGGCGGAGTGGCAGGAGTGGAGGCGGCACGCGCAGGCCGACTGGATCATCCAGGACCTCACGTGTGGCAAGCCCGGTCAGCGCTAGAAGCCGGGCAAGCGCTGAGAGCGCGGAGGCAGCCCAGTTCCACACCACATTCATGATCGATACAAAAGGGCTGACCTATGCACGTGACGACACGGACACGCTGCCGCCAGGAGGTGAATGGATGTCCACACTCTCTGCGAATTATTGGGTTCTTGAACAGGAACCAATTACCGTAGAGGAGCGCCGCCAATATGAGCAGATGTGGTGCACCGAGTTAACCATGAGCCAATGGGTGCTTGAACAACGCCTGTTGAAAGGCACACTCGGTTCACAGATTACGTACCACACCGATGACCATGGTACGATGGCTCTGGCAGCGCGGAATGGGACATTCTTTCCCGACGAAGACGGACTGCCGTGCATCTCGTTCATGCTAGACATTGGCTCCAACGTGAACATCATTGGAGCCAATACGGCGCGAACCTTCCAGGAGGCTATGGCCAGGTACAATCATAGACCTGCCATATGCACCCTGAGCAAGACCCTCTACATTAACGGTGTCGGTGAGGGTGCTGCGATATGTCGGAAAATGGGCAACTTCAAGATCGGGGTGCAATACGCCAATGAGGCAAGCCCCCGTATCGAGGAGTATGCTTCCAACATCGCAGAAGGCTCGGGTGCCAACCTCCCGGCCATCTGGGGCCTTGGTGCCATGGAAGCACGTGACACGATCATCGTGCTGAAGCCAGGCTACCAGAAGGTTATCTTCCCCAGCGGAGATTATACTCTGAAGCTGGGGAGGGGCGCCAAGGTCCTGAGGGCGAAGAAAACCCCCTCAGGACATCTAGCCATTCCCTGCGGTTTGTATGACGGGGCTAAAAGCCAGACGGTCACGAACACCTTCACAATCCGCAGTAGTCGAGATGGCTACACCGAGACGGAGAGCGAAGAGGACCCCGTCAATGCGGGGTCACCCGCCGGTGTAGGTGCGGGGCCACCCGCCGGAGTAAGTGCGGGGCCACCCGCCGAGACCACAGCGGGGCAACCCGCGACGGGACAGTCCATGACCGTCACGACTGATACGTACATTGTCGAGCCGTATCTCGACAAGCAGCTCCTGGAAGACACGACCCGTTTGATCGTGGACAGGACGCTGAACAGCTGGTGGGAGGGCCAACAGTGTCCCGAAGGGACCTGGCCACATATGAAGGATGCCCTGAAGTCCAAGATATTTTGGGCAGTCCAGGAGGCGGTGAATAAATGGACGCCTGAGAACCAAGCGGGGCCACCCGCGACACCGCCACCACCACCAAGCTACACGGGCGGAGGTTCGTCGGACTCTGCGGGGCCAACCCGCGTGGAGATCGTGAGCGTAGCCGCACCAGCGACTCCTGCGGAGCCATCCGCTAACAGCATGCCCCCGAGTCAGACGGCAACGTGGTCACACGACCGCCGCTGACGGGGGCAGGCGGGCGCGCCGGCGGCGCTCGCTTGCGAAGAGAAGCCGAATACCGGCCTCCTCGCGACATACGTTGGCCGCGCTGAGGCCCGAGAAGAAAAATATCATTCAAAATGTCTCGTCATCGAAGATATTCGCACAGCTTGCGCTGAACTCCGAACCCGTGGATATATATGCGACCGGATTACCCATAATGAGGTAATGACTTCAACTGGAACACAGTATTTGGGAAATTTGTTGGCAGGAGACTACAATATGTTGTGGGTGGCCACACCCTCTGATTGGTACGTTCGTACTCCAGGAAAGAGGGCGGGACCACATTATCAACGTATACAAAATCTCCTGATCAAAGCGCGTGCTCTGAGAATGCAGATAGTTATCCTGGGGCCACCCGGGTATTTCTGGAAACAGGGTCCGATCAAAGATGTTATCGAAGATTTGAAGCTAAGCATTATACGAATCAGACTCTGTCATTTCGGTATCAAGTTTGACCGATCCAGTAAATATCCCAGTGGTTCTTATATACAAGTTGCTACATCTTGTCCTCATATACCGATAAACTTATGGAAATGTACTTGTGGATCACACAAGGAGCATGATTTGGATTGGTATGGCCAAGATCAGCAACGTGCCGAGTTTCGGTATAAAACTTTGGCTATTATTATTGCACGCTTCCTTGATCAACTCGATAAAGCCAACATGATCAGGAATGAGCGGAGTGCGGTACACCTCAGTGTGTGTACACGCGTTGACAAAAAGGTCAGACACTACGTCCAATGTCCACAAAAGGGCCCTCAATGGGACCATGTGGTTCGTAGGGTCACGACCGACCTGGACACGAACAAGATCGTTCAAGATATCAGAATCCAGGATCAGCCAACTGGGTACAATTATGTAGCTCCATTACCTGATGGGGTTACAAACATCAGTACTCGGCTATACTGGGAGCCTCCGGCTCCAGTTCTTCATGGCAATGGTGAGTCGCGAAGGCCACGCCCAAAGCGTGTGACGATCGTCGACGACGATCGATCTCCTCCCCCTTCGATTGAGCGTTGCCAAACGCGACCCACCAACAACCTTCCTGAAATTCCGCCATTTCCTGACTTTACAGCGGATTCCTCCGCAGCGGATCTCTCCGCGGAAACTGCGTTGCCCACTGATGCCAGGATAAAACAGAAAGAAAAGCAGAAAGCTGACAAAGAAGCCGGCATCAAACCGAAGAAAGTCCCGAAGAAAGTGGAAGACGGTAACGACGACTGTGGAGAGGACCTCAAAGGGCTTGACTGCTCCACATATTTCAACGACGTTCCTCTTGACGACTCGGACTCGGACAGCGAATCAGAGGACATCTTCATGATGTTACCGGCGGGGCAACCCGCTGACTCACATGCTGATGTCTTCTCGATAGTCCAGTCATTATGCTACGGCAGAAACAATCAAGTGGACATGCTTGAATTATGTGGGGGCAAGGGTGGTATATCCATATTAGCCTTCAAGAGGGGACTCTCGTCAGGCGGGAACCTTGACAAGATATCTATGGTTGACCTTGGAAACTCGGAAGTACAAAGAGCAGTCCTCCACTACCTCAAGACTTGCTTTGTCAAGATCACGATTCTGCAGCCAAGCTGCAGAACTACTGGACTTCCCTCCTATTTCAACGCACAGGTCAATCATGATACGTGGCTTAAACACCACAAAGAGGACCTGCCTCACATCACGTTCTGTGGAACAGTCGCTCTACTACAAGACGACCTAAGACGTTTCTTTCTCAGGGAACAACCAATGGGCACGTGGGTGGATGAGATCCAGCCATGGAAGGAACTGGCACAACGCAAGGTCACTTGCCAAACGATTATTGATCAGTGCACGACTGGTCTCAAAGATTCATTTGGACAATACATCCGCAAGCCAACACAGATGATGGCAAACAAAGAAGAGTTGTTGGCACCTTTCAGAGGCAAGCGTTGTCCAGGTAATCATGTGCACGCCAATGCTTGTAATAAAGAACTAGCAAGGGCGGCACAGTATACCTACAGAATGCAGTCACTGATCGTTGATGCGGTGCAAATCGCCAAAGACCTGTTTGCTTACGGTCGCGATCCATTCGCGAATCGTGAACGCAGCTATGCGTTCGTAACAAACAGTGCTGGCTACGACTTGGACGACCCAACAATCCGGAGACACCCAAACGGAGAAATCTGGCGACCACCACCTGGCGGTCTTGGGTGCCCTGGCTGTGTGGACAACAACTACAAGCAATCACCAAAGCACAGCAGGGATCCGAAGATGTGTCGGTGGTATGATGTTGAACCGTATTACTGGGACTGTCCAAGCTGTAAGAAGGAATATCAGAAGAGCAATCCTCACCACACCAAGATATCTGGCCAATGCAGATTCGCCGAAAAATGGAAGCTGCCAGATAACTTTGGCCAGCCGCGCCCGGCGGGGCAAGCCGCTCCTGCGGCGCCAGCCGCGGAAGCGGCTCCAGCCGCAGAAGCGGCGCCAGCCGCAAAAGCGGCGCCGGCCGCGAGAGCGCGCATACGCGCGCCTAGGCCGCCACGGCCTGGTGAGGGCGATCCAACCGCAGGCGCCAGCAGCCATGACATCACCAGAGCCGACGGGGCTAATGGTGGCAACAGTGGCGCTGGCAGCTCTGACGATCACCGTAGACTGCCACAAGTTGCAGCAAGGCGCGGACGCATGGAGGGAGGAGATCCTCCACCACCGCCGCAGCCTCAAGCAGAGCCGAGGCCAAGGCCAAGGCTCCCTGATTGGACTCGCTTCGACGTTCAGCTCAGCCTCCAAAACCTGCGCAGCTTCGACCCAGCTGTAGTGCAGCGAGAACTCCGCAAACTCCACCTGAGATGGTTTCATGCCAAGGAGCCAAAAATGCGGATGATTCTAACCAAGGTTGGTCTGGGTGAAACCCGTTTGAGTCTGATCAAAGGCATTTGTGACTCGTGTAGAGAATGTCGAGCCTGGGACAAACCAGGCAACACGGTGATGCCTTCTGTGTCACTGCCAGGACGTTTCAACGAGGAAGTCGAATGTGATCTTTTCTTTTACAAACAGGAACATATTGTTTTTCACATCATCGACCGTTGTATTCGCTGGGCAGCTGGCACAGAGATTCCTGATAAAGCCATGCATACTGTTCTCGATGCCTATCATACGACTTGGATGCAACATGGCCCTGCTAAAATCTTATACTCCGATGGGGAAGGAGCACTGAATAATGATACAGCAAAGGCCATCCTTAAGGCTAAGGGAACAGAGCTTCGTATTCGAGCGCGTGGCCAACACGCTACAACTATCGAAGCTAGGAACGGCATCCTGCGACACCTCTTACACGTGATGGGAGAAGAATTGAATAGATTAAATATTCCTCTCAATTTCACTCGTCTCTTACATGAAGCCTTGTTTGCCAGCAACGCATTTACCTTCTACAATGAAGTGTCTCCGTACAATGCGCTGTATGGCAGACAACCAGCTATGCTTCCCGATTTCCCTGTCTTGGATCATGATCAGTCCGCTGAATCATCAGATCACTCAAGGGAGGAAACAATCAGGAGGGTTAGTCTGGAGGCAATCACGCAGGCCACTGCGGTTGCCAAGACGAACAGGGCTCTCCGTACGAAGACTACTGCTACGGGTGAATTTCACTACAAAGAGGGAGATCTCGTGGACTATCATCGCCCGACCACCACGAAAGACGACTGGGGTGGATGGAGTGGTCCATACCCGGTCATCCGCAACGAACCTGACCGAGGCCAGGTCATCGTGAAGGTCGGCAGTCGCGAAGTGCGAGTACAGTATCCTGACACACGACACACACTGTACATCGAAGCACTTATGGTCCGCGAGATAGGATCGGACAATACGGCCCTTCGGACAGTATTGGCCTTTATTGCCGGTCTGCCAGCGGGGAAACCCGCCATGACTTTCGGATATCTACCAGCGAAACAGGGTCGGCTGCAGATGACTGCTGCGAGCCGACTTTCGCCTAAGGTGCACTTGGCTCTTCAGTACCTCATACGCAACTACTTTCGTATTGAAAACGTTGTTGCTGTACGACTTGCCAAGAGCCTGACGAAGTTGCCTGCTGCACCCTATGCAGACAGCTGTACACTAGTGCACTATGATAATGATGTGACCCCTGGTTTTCATTACTATGAAGCTGATGGCACTGCCTTGAACATCTATGACATCACAGGATCTACACACTCACGCATCATCCAGTGTCTTAAATCCAGGAAGCCGTCTGCTGGATTTGACCAAGACCTCACTAAGTTTGAGGAACTCGCTGATGGTCCACCACCAAGCGAATCACCTCCAGCAGCTGCTCCTGAGGAGCCTCCTACGGATAACGATGGTCGGCTCCCGACCATCATAGAGGAAACAGAAGAAGATCTGGATGCTTTTGTCTTGAAGTCGTGGTATGCTGAACTGATGGATGACAGAACACTCCTTGAAGCTGACACAGAGGAAGTCATGCATACAGTTCCCACATACATGACAGACACACAGTGTGTGTTAGTCTCTACGACCTGTGAAGATGTGCAAGGCCACTTGCCGGAGCGGGGTCACCCGCCAGGATACGACATGGACACTTCTTACTACGTTCCTTTATGCTCCACGGATCCGGATAGCAAATATGATCTGGACTCCGATGAGCACGGGAAGTACATCGAGCTCTGCTTCACTGCAGACATGTCCAAAGTCGTCCTGTCCGAGCAGCAACGCCGATTGTTGGATGACAGCAGCGTCACAACTATGCGAGTATACGTTAGCGCTGCCTCCAAACGTGCCGTGGTCGTCAAGGAAGACGATCTACTCACGAAGGCCGACATCCAAGCAAATCCGGTCAAAGTTTCCAAAGCCCTTTACACAGAATTGAAGACTTGGCTTGACAACAAATGCTTCCAGATGACTGACTTAAGCAAGGCGTCTAACATCATGACGTCACGCTACGTATACAAATGGAAGTTTGTCAAGAACGAAAAGGGCGAAATGGAAAGGACGATCAGGTTACGCTTGGTACTCCGTGGCTTCATGGACCTTGAAGCCTTTGATGTCGAAACCTTCTCTGGCACGGCAAGGAGGTCAAGCCAGAGACTGCTCGCAAGTTCTGCTGCATGCAACAAAGCTTGGATCATCGCTTCCCTGGACATCAACATGGCTTTCTTGAAGGGACTGACCTATGGCGAGCTCGCCGCGGCAACGGGCGAGAAAGAGCGTGTGGTGTGCTTCACACTACCACCTGGGTCAGCAGCTGTCCTTCGCACACTGCCAGGCTTTGAGTCATATGACGAATCAAAGCATTGTCTCCGGTGTCTGAAACCGGGGACGGGCACGAAGGATGCTCCCAGGGCATTCTCGCTGAAGCTCAGGTCCATCACTAGGAGCTTTGGGCTACAGCCTACTTCATACGACGAAGAGTTCGAGATGAGCCCAAACCTCTTGACAGCCAAGCACGTTGATGACATCAATATGACTGGGAAGGAAGAGGCTATTGACAAGTATGTCAAGTGTGTTGAAGATACGTTTGGGAAGTGCAAACTGAACAAGCACACATACACAAACTGTGCCGTTCGGTACAACAAGACCGATGATGGGAGCGTCACTCTTGATCAGGACGAATACATCAAACAGCTTCGTCCTATCACACATCCAGAACTCACAGGAGCTGATCCTGAGAGCAAAGCGACAAAGACGATTTCTGATATGTTCGTCAGTCTTCGTGGCGCTCTAGCCTATGCGTTGATCACGCAGGTATGGCTGATGGTCTATGTTGTCTCACTACAACGTATCCAGGAACCGACAAACATCCAGGTACGACGACTAAACGCGGTTACCAGAAACTACAGGCAGGTCCGAAGAAGATCGTGTATCAAGCTATGACCCCAACAGGAGAAGTCGACCTGCATAGCGATTCTGGCTATCGTCGTCTCAACGGAGATGAAGACGACGAAGTCAAAGGCTATGGTATCCGCGGGGCTAACCTGCTGAGGCGTGGCCACACGCAAGCGGGGAAACCCGTCGTGCACCTGGTGGACGCATACTGCAAGTCTCATCGACTGCAGGTGCGTTCGAGCTACTCTGCGGAAACACTGGCAGCAGCCCACAACTTGGAAGACTGCTACCCGACCATTGTAACGCTCCACGAGCTACACTCGGGACCATTGACCCCCACACAGTTAAAGAACATATTGGAAATGGGTGGTCTATGTATCAAAGTCACTCTGACTATTGATGCCGAGTCTGTCTTCAAGTCTTTGTCTAGCAAAGATCTGAAGAAGCCCACAGAATGTACTCTGCTTGGGCACATCAGCTGGATCCGCCAGATGATGGAACGCGGAATCGTGGAAAGCGTCCAATGGTGTGACACGCGGGATATGACTGCCGATGGTCATACCAAAGGTAGTATTGACCGCGCGTTGCTCCTACAAGTAATGGCCGGCCAGCAATCCTTCAAGCACGAGCTGAAGAAACATACGCCGTATAGGGCGGGCAGGTCGTCTCAGGACGGCCCTGCCTCCCGAGCCAGCGGGGAAACCCGCGGGCAGGTGCGCTTTAGTAGCGAGGAAACTCGCCGGTAGCGAGGCTACTCGCGCGCCCTTTCCTTGTAGGCAGCCGCTGCTGCTTAGCACTGTTTTTCCGCATAATGTAGAAGTGCGGTACCTGCTCGTCTCCTCCCCCTCCGACTTTAAACGGAGAAGGTTAAAGGCGAGGTATAAATCGAGCATGTACCGCTGCCGTGCCTGGCTCAAGCCGGGCCCGGCCAAATATATGACTGTGCCTCACTGAGGCGCACGACTTGCATCAGAGATCGGAAAATACCTTTTCCATTGACGATGCCCATCCTATCCTTTACTCCAGATCCCATGCTTCGTCTCGCTCTCTTGCTCATGCGATATGAGCCAAAGCCTGGGATATGGCAACGCTTAAAGCGTAACACATACCTAAGCTTACCAGCTTGTTTTCGACTCGGGGACCCCCAGGGGCCGCCCCGCGCGCGCGAAGCTGAATTATTGTACAGCAGTTACAGGAGATCTTAGCACGCCTCTGGCCGGCGAATGGCCTCCTCCGCGCAGAACGGCGCGCATATCGGGCATGCGGGCCCCGAGGAGTTATAAAGGGCCACCCCGGGGGCAGGCATCCCTTCCCCCTCTCCCTTCCTCAGGAGGGGCCCCCTCCCCCCACCTCCTCCCCCAGCGGGCCTGGACCTTCCTGTGACACCCCCGCCATGGTATATCGGAAAGGATGTCCCGCCATGGTATCGGAGAGGATGTGCGGCAGAAGAGGAGGACTGCACTACATGGGGCGCTCGAGCGAGGGCCTCGCCTTCGAGGGATCGAGGGGTTGACGTCTCTTCCTCGGCGGACGGCCAGTGGAGGGCGGCGGAAGCAAAACGGGGGCACCTCCAAAGGCGGAAACCACTGGAAGGCTGGCGGAAGTAGAGGATACCCATCAAAGAGATGACAACGTTTGGCTGTTCAGGGCTTCCGGAACCCGCCACATGTCATGTGTGCACAATCACACGAGTAGCCTGGACACTCGCGCGAGTTGCGTACGATGTGGGAAGAATGCCCGTCGCCCCGCTGCGCGCACCGGCGATCACAGTCGCGAGGTGGTTGTTTTTGGTATTACATAATATCTGTGCAGGTAAGCGGTGTCATCGAGCATTGCCCTGGCTCCACAGATTCTTAGAAGGTCCCTGTCTGATGGACTTCAAGCGGTCGAAGTTTCCCGGCTTTTTTGCTTGGGGCGGACGAAACAGGGGAATCGGGATCGGGGTGGGTGCGATTTCTGCTGCATGCAGCTGGTTTCAGCTCCGCCAAGCACATTCCTGGATACGCGACCACCTCTGGCGCAGGGGTTTGCCCGGAAAGCCAGCTGCATGTAGCTGATTCGCCAACCCCCCCTTTGTTATCGCCCCGTTTCGTCCATCCCGATTGCTGCGCCCTTCTGTTTAGTTATCCACAAGTGCCCTGGCTCACCGTTTCAAGTTTCAGCGCGAGGCCGTGGATAGATGTACTATTTGTCCACCCGCCTTTTCTCGCTCTCTCCTTTCCCGTTCGTGCCAACTGGACCCCGCCTCCACAGCTGCTCGTTATGTGACCGTGTGTTTGCTGTTTCCCTGTCGCCTCTCCGGCCTTTCTGAGATGCATTGTCGTTGATACGCTCGGGTGTCAAAAAAGCCTACCCAGATGGACACTCTTTCTTTCTGGCGTTGACAAAGTATTCTGGACACGAGGATCCCGTAAGCAGCAGTGGCTCCACACCGCTTGATTTGCATACGTAGCCTCTTGGAAACCTTCCAAGATGGTACACGAGAGCCACGGGATGGTGGGAAGAGGCCCCGAGCAAGGCCCAAAACACCTTAAGAGGGTACCAACAAATGTCACAAAGGTGTGGTTCCAAGAGCCCCCAAAAAGGTCCGCGAAGTGCCTCCGACATGCGAACATCGTCACCACAGCTGTTGGTTTTCGTGCGTGTTCGGCGCGTTCCGCTTATTTAGCTCACCTTGGCTCCGAGAGAGGCCGCAGAGGCTTCCCAGATAGTCCCGATGTCTCCAACGAGCTCCGAAGAGGAGCCGAGGCGTCCCCAAGATAGCCCCGCTTGGCTTCCATGACGGCCCCTCTGCGGCACAATCCACCCGTCCTATTGCTGTCCCAGGAGTCCCGCAGACGGCCCCCCGACCGCCGACCCTCAAAACCACCCAAGAGGTTCCAGAGACACTACCCCCCAACAGAAATACCAAGCTGCTTCGAAGAGAGCGCCTAATGAGGCCTCCAAGAGGCCCGGAGAGGGCCCCAACATGATCGACCCACGAACCCGGAAAGGAATATAGAAACGTAAGGCATTGCAACATTTCAAAGACACCTGATTTGGCGACGGGCACATGCAATGCTGAATGTATCGATGATGATGTACTGTGCCGAGGGCTGTGCTGTGCTACGCCGTGCTGAACTGCGATGTGCCATGCCGCGATTGTGCTCTATATATAGCGTTGTGGATCGAGTCCTCCTTGGCATCCGAGTCCTCACCGAACTGATCTGGAGCGTAAGCTCGAGCTGCCTGAGCAGATGGCAGCTGCCCCAGAACTAATCGACAGAGGGAACATGCCAGGAGGACGCGCCGCGGAACGTCCCAAGGGACGCGCCAGGCGACGTGCCAGGGGACGTGCCATGGGCACGCACCGCGGGACGTGCCAAGGGGACGCGCTACGGAACGTGCCAATGGACGTGCCGAGGGACGTGCCAGGGGACGCGCCGCGCGACGTGCCAGGTGGACTCGCCACGGAACGCGCCAAGGAACGTGCCAAGGTGCATAGCTGAGTGTATCGATCTTGATGTACCGTGCCGACGGCTGTGTTATGCTGGGCCGTGCTGAACTGCGATGTGTCATGCCGCGATAGTGCTCTATATAGCATTGTGGATCGAGTCCTCCCTGGCATCCGAGTCCTCAACGAACTGATCTGGAGCGTAAGCTCGAGCTGCCTGAGCAGATGGTAGCTGCCCCAGAACTAATAGACAGAGCGAACATGCCAAGAGGACGCGCCGCGGAACGTCCCAAGGGACGCGCCAGGCGACGTGCCAGGGGACGTGCCATGGGCACGCACCGCGGGACGTGCCAAGGGGACGCGCTACGGAACGTGCCAATGGACGTGCACCGCGCGACGTGCCAGGGGGACTCGCCCCGGGACGCTCCGCGGAACGTGCCAGGCAACATGCCAGGCTGCAATGCTAAGGGTATCGATATTGATGTACCGTGCCGAGGGCTGTGCTGTGCCTGGGCGACCTGGACACGTGAAAACACGCGTTTCGCTCAAGACGTTGTCAGCACATCCTCATGCTAGACATCCGCCTGGGCAACCTGGACACGTGCAAACAAGCGTCTCGCTCGAGACATCCTCAACACATGCTCATGCTAGACATCCGCCTGGGCGACCTGGACACGTGAAAACAAGCCTCTGGTTCGAGACATCCTCAACAAATCCTCATGCTAGACATCTGTCTGGGCAACCTGGAACCAAGCGTCTCGCTCGAGACATCCTCAAGACCTGGGCACGTGAAAACAAGCAATCCACTTGAGAGATCCTCAGAATTCAGGTCCCCAGGAGAGGATAATCTATAACACAAAACAAGCGTTTCGCTCGAGACATCCTCAACACATTCTGAAAAATAAGCGTTTCGCTCGAGACATCCTCACATTTTAATGCGCCTGCCCTACGCGACCTCGTTATTTACCGCAAAAGAAATTCGCCGGCCCTACAGCCGTCAAAACCGGGGGTAGACCTACTAAAAGAGAACCCTGAGCCTATGCCCTTTCCGGGAAAAAGGCGGAACAAGAAGAGCCGAAGTGTCCAGCCACGCGCGGGCTGGGGAGCCGATGTTTTCAATCACTGGAGATTCGAGCTCCCTTCAGGCGGAGGAGTTCGTGCCCTTCGAGCCCATGATGGTCCTCCTGCCCGAGGCGGCGGAGCTCGCCGACTGAGGTTCCCTTCCGGCCAGGCCCCTGGAGGCCCGCTGGCGTGTGCCGCCTTCGGGCCGCTATCACTTGATCGTGGTGAGTTTTGCCTCTGGCCCTCGAGGAAGTTGTGGTGGCGACTTGCTGCAAGCCTCTTACGGTCGGGAGCTTTGGCTCGGCGGGTCGCGCCGCCAGTTCTGGCCCACCGCGCGCGACACGCCAACCACTTCCCAGTCCTTGAGCGTCAACGTCCCGAGCCTGTCTGAGCCTCTCGCCCCGCGGAGCGGAGCAACACGCTGTCCGCTCGCAGGGCATAGCGTGTCGCAGGGCCGCCGCCATGACACGCTAAGCAAAAGTTGCTGATTGTATCGAAGAGGGGTGTGCAGGACGTGCTCCTTTGGATGTTGTCAGGAGTCATATCTTCAGGCTCGAAGAGGCCTTGGAAGCTTTTCAAGACGAGCAGCTTGTTGCTTGGTCTGTCGATTGTGTTGTTGCTTTGTCGGTCGATCCCCTTTGGGCCCTCCGCAAGCCTGGGGGGCCGTTGCCGACCTCATGAGGCCTCGGGCCAGACCCTTGGGGCAGAGGCAAAACTTGCCATTCCATTAATTTCGATAGTTTAACATTTTCTTCTCCTTCTCGCTTCTTCTTGGCCTCTTGCTTTTCCTCTCCAGCTCCTGCTTATTCCCCCGCTTCCTCCGTGTCGTCGTCGTCGTCGTCGTTGTCCTCCTCCTCGTCTTTCTCCTTCTCCTCCTTGGTCTTCATGCTGACGCGGCTTACGTTAGGTGTCATCGGCCTGAGAGTTATTTTAAGCATAAGCGTTGCGCTCTGGTGCTTATTAAGTCTCATTAGCTTCAACTAGCTTCGGCTAAGTTTGGTCATTGAGCCCGGCCTTGCCCGCGCTGCTGCGTTTTGTCCTCGTTAGTCCAGCCGGACTTGCGCCAGTCCAGCGCAGTCCAGCGCATTGCGTTGTAGCCCTGCCGCCCCGGCCGAACTGCGCGCTAACGGGGCCCTGGCAGCCCGGCCCAAATCAATGCATGCCAGCTTTGTCTGTCCAGCCGGACCTACGTCAGTCCAGCTCAACTCAGCGCACTTCGGCATGGCCCAGGTCGCCCCGGCGGACCCGTCTGCTAACGGAGCTCGCGCAGACGAGCAGGCATCGCATCCACTCGTCGGGCGTCAGCAGTGTCGCCCGCTCATGATGCGGGTTCGCGGCGTCTCCGAACCGCGGAGAAATTGGCCAGGCCCTCGTCCAGACGCGCCAGTCCCAGTAGCCCGGCTGCCCGCGTCGTCCACCGAGCAAAGGGCGTCCAAACGGGGCCCCCGCGCGGATTCGACCCCAGCGGCCACCGAGCGCTGCGCGGCCCGATCGAACCGTCAACGCCGTGACCCCTGCGGCGCCGCTTTGCTCATTATTGAGGTCTCTGGCTTCTGGTTCAAACGTATGAAGCGCATCTCTTCGGCGACGGCGTCCGCAGTGACAGGCGGGGCGACGGGCGCGTCGGAATCCGGGGCCCACCTTGCAACCGCACTTTTGCAGGGGTCGTCTTCGCGAGGGCCGCGTTGGATGTTGTTGAGGCGGCTGCCTGAGCATGGCGCGCGGCGGTCGATCTCGAGCTGAGCAGTGCTCGCAGGCGCGCATCCCTTTGCACGCGCTCGCAGATCGCCCGCGGCGGGGGCGGCGACGAAGCCGACGACGAAGGACCGAGTATTTGGTTTGCCGAGACGGGAAAGGTTGAAACGCGGGGCTGGAGTGGGCCGTGTCGCGGCGCATTTTTAATGCCGCGCACGGATGTCCCTCGGGCCGGCCAGGCCGCGTCGTTGTTGCCCCCCGCCCCCTGTTGACCTCCTGGAAGACATCTACCGATATTGCGCACAATCTCACGAGGCTGGCATGGAGGAGCGCGCCGAGCTGACACTTCGTCCAAACGTCGCAAGCAGCAGGCGCATATCGGCGGGCGGGGGAGTGCGGCCACAGGGCCAAGCGGAGGCCCGAGTTCAGTCTTCCGCGCCAAGGTGGTCACGGCCGAGACAGCGCGCAGCGACCGCGGCGCCCGCGGCTTCTCCGCCGCGGCAGGGCCGCCAGCACTTGGCATCGGGTCGCTTCTGCTCTCTGCTCTCTGATGGTATATGCTGCCCTCTGCTGCTCTCTTCTGTGGTCTGCCCTCTCGCCGCGCGCCCTGCGACCCGCGCCCAATCAATATCCGGCCCCCCGTTGCCAGTTTAACATGCGCAAGCTTTGGGGCAGGCCCCGACCAGCGACTGCGCGGATGCGATCTAAACGCGCGCGGGGAACATTGCGACGTCTCTAGGCGGCCCCCGATGGACGCGTCAGTTGGGCGCTTGCCACGCCGCGGCGTCCAGCGCGCGACGTTGCTGCAGCCCTCCCCGAGTGCTCGCTGCACCTCGCAGCGCGCGCGCGACGCTGGGCGCCCGTCCAGGATGCGCCATGCCATGCCGCGCTGTCCGCCTAACCGGGCTGGAACCGCGTGCTCCGTCGACGCCGCAGCCCGGGGGGCATCCTGCCACGCGTTCGGGAACGCCGCGCCGCGATCCCAGCCTCCAGGGAGGGGGGAGAAGAGGGGTGGGGGCAAATATAGCGCCCCGCAGTTGCAGATAAGAGTGAGAGGGCGGGCGCGGGGTGGGTCGCGGGGTGGGTCGCCGCGGGGCGGGTCGCGGGTGGGTCGCGGGCGGGTCGCGCGGCGGTTCGCGCGGCGGTTCGCGGGGCGGGTCGCGGGCGGGTCGGGCGGGTCGCGGACGGGTCGCGCGCGGGGGTCGCGGGGGCGGGGTGGGGGGCGGGGGGGGCGACGACAAAACGAGATTCAGCATCGCGGACCTCCGCTTCAGCCACGCACCCGGGGACAATGAATGGAAGTTCGCGACCCCTCGCTCTGATCAGGGAGGTCGGCGACGGTGCGATAAGAACAAGAGCGGGCCACCGAGGGCCAAGCGGAGCCACGGCGCTCGAAATTACCGCGAACTAATCGGATCTAGCGCGCGTTAATAACGCCCCGCGTGGCCAAGAAGCTCGGGGCAATAACGAACGACGACGAACTAATAGTGGCCGACCTGATGCTGGCACACTGGGGCCCCGCTGAGAAACACGCTGGGGGCTGCCCCGAGATGTTTCGAGCCGGTGCGAGCTGATGCGAGCTCGGCGGGGCTCCGCGGGGCAAGAAGTTCCGGGGCGGGTGCGATCTACAACGAGCTAGTGCGACCGAGTCAGCGCCGGTGCGACCTCGTGACGTGAACGCGGGGCCCGCCACTTAGGAGGCGCGAGCAGTCGCAAGCTTGCGCAACGCAGTCGGCGCAAGTAGTAAACGCTAATTCAGCTAATTCGCAACATTTAGCAAATTTAGTTGAAGTAGCTCGAGTTCGCTTTGCTAATTTAGCTAAATTTGCTCGGTCCTATACGAGCTAATGTAGCGAATCAGATCGAGCAAAGACGACATTTAACGAATTAGCTCGAACTAGCTCGAATTAGCCCGGCTGGTGCGAGTTAACGCGAGCTATGTCGAGCGAGCGCGTGCTAAATTAGCTCCATTAGCTTGCAATAGCTCGAAGTAGCTTGAGCTATTACGAGCGAATTCGTGCTAATTTAGCTAATCAGCTCGAGCTAGTACGAGCTAGTTTAGTATTAGCTTGTATTGGCTCGGCTATCATTGCCCCTCGGAGTTTTTCTGGGCCCTAATCAGTTCGTGTGATCTTGGGTTAGCTCGGTGCATGATCGCCCCGCACTGCCCCTCCAGACTCGGATTGCTGGTCTCGGAGGGCACCGGGGGCCTTGAGGGGGGCAGTTTGAGGGCTTCCTCGGGGCTTCTTGGGGGCTCCCCGGGCGCCTCTTGGGGGTCTCTTTGGGCCTTTCGGGGGCCTCCTGGGTGCGAATTGGGGCTTTCTGCGGGCTCATCGGGGCCCGGGGCTCGACGTGTCCGCTCGGGTCGCCCGTCTGGGCCCCCTCTTGGAGCCGTCTTGGGTGCCTCTTGGGCCGTCTTGGAGGCTTCTTACGTCGGGCGTCGATTTGATGCGGGCCGCGGGGCGCGGGGCGAGACGAGGAGAGGTTCGTTCGGCGAGCGATAGCAGCCGTTGACATGTCCGATAATTGGCCGGGGGCAGCAGAGAGCTGCAGGGTGCAGGGGGCGCCAGCTTATAACATTAGAGATCAGCGATCAGCAGACCGCAGCAGCGGGCGTCAGAGAGCCGCATATCCCATCAGCTCATCAGAGAGCAGCAGAGACCAGCAGACACCAGCGGACACGGCCAGAGACCAGCAAATAACAGACTTAAGCAGAGAGCAGCAGGGGCGAGCGGAGATCATCCGAGCGCGCGCGCATACGCATGCACAGAGAACGCGTTGGCACCGCAGTGGTGGGGCCGCGCATGTTTCGCCGAGTGCCGAGCTTGGCACGTAGGGGCAGTGTGCGCCGGTCGGGATCAGTCATCCTCACACATGGATGCATTCGCGGCGGGCGCGCATGGGGGGGGCTCCATTGCTGCGAGTCTTCTTGCATGTGCCAGGAACAGTTAGTTCAGTGATTGGTGAGTCGGATATGCGTGGGGGGAAGTGCGTGCGCCAGCGTGCCTCCAAGCTCATACTTCCTTCGCTCGTTGCTGCCGCTCCGCCCTCAATGCCAGGGAGCCCCTTGGAATCTGTCGCGCCCGACGGCGAGGCCCGACAGCGCAAGCCCCAGGTAGACGATGCAGGCGCGTCAACTGATAGCGCCGCGTTGTATCATGTGGCAGACGGCATCCGCGTGCAGCGCGCGTAAGCAATGGGGTGTCATCGCATAGCATAGTGGCAGGGAGTGGCGGGGCCCGTGCCGATGTTGGCCTAAGTGCTCGCTCGGATCCCGCGCGCGCCCCTTGCGTTCGCAGCCCGCGCCCGCGTCGCAGAGTCGGCAGGGCCCGCCCGGCGTCGTCGCAGAAGACGACGCCGCGAGAGGGCCGGGTGGGGGCGGCCGCAGGAGGAAATGAATTGCGCGCGACCTCAGTAAAGAATCCCCGCGCCGTCTGGCCGCGGCTCTACGAGGGGGGGGGACGCAGCCCCCGCCCATCGACAAGCTCGCAGGGGAGGTCTGCGAGAGGGCGCCTCAACAGCTGGCGACGGACAAGTAGCTGGAGCCCCGCCGACGCCGGGTTAGCGCGCGCAGTCCTCTGCAAAGTTGGTTTGCAGTGTAGCGCTTGCTCTTCGACGATTGTCGCTGCAGCGCCCGAGCCAACCGCGAGCGAAGCAGGCGCGGTGGGCGCCTGGCTGCCGCGGCGGCCCGACGCGAAGCGCAGGCGGTCCTGCCGCGGCGGAGGGGCAGCGGACGCCGCAGTCTTTGCGCGCTGTTTCGGCCGTGGCCACCTCGCCGCGGAAGGCTGAGACGCTTGGGTGAGGTGCCGGCTCGCAGTGCTCCTTCATGCCAATGGAGTGAGATCGAGCGCGAAGACATTGGTGGATGTCTTGCGGGAGGTCATTGGCGCGGCGCGCGCGGGGGGGTGGGTGGGCGGGGGGGGCGGGGGGGGGGGGGGGCGGCAGCGGCGCGGCCTGGCCGACTGAGAGGAACGAACGCGCGCAGCATCAGAAGCTGTGTCGCGACAGGGCCCATGCTGTGGATTGCGGCCCCGCGCTTCAACGTTTCCCGTCTCGGTAAACCAGCGCCTCGTTCGCCGTCAGCTTCGTCGCCGCCCCCGCCGCGGGCGATCCGCCAGCGCGTGCGGAGGAACTCGCGTCTGCGAGGGTTGCCGAGTTCAAGATCGACCGCCGCGTGCCCCATGCTCAGGCAGCCGCCCTGCCAGAGTCCAACGTAGTCTTTGCGGAGACGACCCACAACGATAAGATGGTTGCAAGGTGAGCCTTGGATTCCGACGCGCCCGTCGCGCCGCCAGTCACCGAGGACGCCGCCGGGGCGGCGCCGCTGGAGCAGTCGCGCGGGCAGGCGGTCGCGGGCGCGCCCGGCGACGAGATGGCCGCTGGGAAGGAGGGGCGACGGGGCGCCGACATGGCCGCAGCCGGAGAAATTCGCCTCATCACCACGTTTGGACCAAAAGCCAGGGACGTCGATGATGAGGAGAGCGGCGCCCCGGGGGTCGCGATCAGGCCGCGCAGCGCTCGCTAGCCGCCGAGGTCGAGCGCGCGCTGGGGCCCCGTTTGGGCGACGCCCCTCGCTTGGTAAGCGACGCGGGCAGCGGCCGCGTTGTGGGGGCGCGCCAGGGGGCCCGCAGGCCCCGCGCGCGCCTCGCTCGACGAGGCCAACAGGAAAGGGAAACTTCAGCAGGAACCCCAGCAAACCGCGACCGGCCAGCAAGAGTGCCAGGCGCAGGCGCCGCCAGACGCGGAAGCCACCGCAGGCAGCTCGGGCGCGACTCCACGCTTGCTGCCGCCCCGCCGCTGTCCCACCGGGTCATGTGATTTTTGCGCATCTGAACATGGGCGCGGCCCACTCCTCGGCGGTTCGGAGACGCCGCGAACCCGCATCATGTGCGCGAGATGCTACTGGCGCTCGACGAGTCGATGCGACGCGTGCTCGTCTGCGCGAGCTCCGTTGGCAGACGAGTCCGCCAGGGCGGCTTGTTCGCGGCGCTTGCCGCGCCGCCGACAGGCCCCTTGGCGCCCTGTTCGCATTGCTTGCGCGTTCTGTTTTCTGCCAGCAGCTCGCTCGAGCGCGGCGATCGCGCCCCTGCGTCCCGGGGCCCCCCCCCCCCGATGCGCCATAGGGTTGGATGCGTCGGCGCATAGCGGAATGGTGGAATAATAGGCGGGCGCGGTAGGATCTAGTAGAGACGAATAGAAGGTAGTAGGCGGACCGCATGAATCCAATTAATTCCCAGGCCGATAACATCTAACTTGCGCCATGCCGCCGACCCCCAGAGGAGGAGATGTGCGATTTCCGATTTCGTTTGCGTTGTTTTCCGCTAGCCGTCTTTCTGTCTACTTGCAGCGATTGCTGATTGTCCTCCTCTTTCTCCGCGTCTGTGGCGGGGCTCTTGCGGGCCTCTCGGACGGCGGCGACGGCGACGGAGGCGACGGCGACAAGGATGGCGACGACCGCAACGACAAGGGCGAGGAAGACGACGACGACCACAACGACGACGACGACGACGACGACGACGACGACGACGACCACGACGACCGCGACGGCCACGACGACCACGACGATGACGACAACGACGGCGGCAAAGTGTCCCACTCCACCGCTCGGACGTGTCCTGCCCGCCCGCCCGATCGATTCGCCGACGGGCTTTTCTGACAGACGACCGCCGCGACGACCGCGATGTCGCGTCGTCGTTTGCCAGCGGCGAGGGGGGCGGGGGGCGTTCGAACCTCCCCTCATACTTGTGGGGTTTGAGCCACTCCCCCGACTTTCGAGAGGGGGTGGGGGTGGATTCGAAGCCCCCCCCCGAGTTTCGGGCGGGGTGGGAGGGGCGCGGGGGGGCCCGCGGGAGTGGGGCTGGGGGGGTTCTCGGACGGGGGAGGGGTCCCGGTTCCAGGAGGGGGGGGGGGGGGGGGCAGTCTGCTGCGAGTGAGCGGGCCGAGAAGTCGCGCTCTCTCCCCGATTTCTCATTCTTGCTTGGGCACGCATCGGGCCGACTGTCGCGCGCCCGCGCGGGGCCTTTGGAAAAGTCACGCGGGGGCGAGGGGGGGCGCCCGAGAGCGGCCAAGAGCTCCCGTGTCCAGAGACTTCTGGCCCTTGGAAGAGCATCTGTCACATTCGACGCGGAGGGCCCTGAGGGACATGGGGGCACCTTCGTTGCGCGTTTCGCATGTGCTTCTGTTTCTGAGTTTCGCCCCCGTGGGCCAACGCGTGAGTGCGTCCCCCTCTGCCCGACGTTGGTTGCAATTTGGGCTCAGGCGCTCGGCCGATTGTGAACAACGGTTGGGCGCGCGCGCTGGCCTTTGGGCCGCGCGCCCTCGACGCCGCGCGGCGGCGGGTCAGTGAGATTCCGCGCGGGCGCGTGCGCGCGCGCCTGGGCACGCGTTTGGCGCTGCAGGCGAGCGAGCCCGAGTTCGAGGATGCGCTCGCGCAGGTTGCAGCGGCCGCGGACCTTAGCGCGGAGGACGCGCGGATCCCGCCGCGGGAGTTCGTCGAACAGGCGGCGGGCGAGGGGCCGCGGCAGAGCCGCCTACGTGAGTTCCGCGGCCGCCCCGAGATAATCACGTTGGGGGACGTTGCGATGCGCCTCTTGGCCGCGCGTGATCAGCAACGTCGCGAGGTCGTTCCCCCCCATGGGCCCGCGCGCTGGCAGGGGCCCGCTACGCGCGGAGGTGCTGCGCCGCTGCCGAGAAAAGAGTGGCGGCGAGCTGGGGGCCCGAATGCGGGCTTGCGTGCAACCTCGCCTGCTCTGGCTGCTCGGCGAAATGGAGGCGCCCTCGCTGGGGGCGGCGCGGTGCTGCGCGGACCCGGAACGAGCGCTGGGTGGCATGCTTGGCCGCGCGCGCGCCTTGCAATGAGGTCTCGCGCGCGCGGGCGAGACGCTGCGCCAATGGCTCCTGCGCGCGCGCAGCGCCCCATGGCCGAAGACGGCGCTGCGTTTCATCGATTGCGCGCGCGCAACTGCTGCCGAGCCTTCTGGGCCGACGGCGCCCAACCAGGCCATCCGCGTTCTGGCCTGGGCCGAGCGCGCGGCGGGCTTCGACCCGAACGCTGGGCTCTTCGCCGCGCCAGAGGTCCCACAGGGCGTCGCGAACACGGATCTGCCCCCCGACGCTGGCAAGGGTCCGACGACGAATGCGGCCCGATTCGCTGGCGCGTTCATCGGGGCCCTGGAGCAGTTGGTCGCGGGCGATGGACTCGCGAAGCACCTGCGCGGAGTGCACGTGGCTTCGCCTCGTCGCGGCCTGGGCGGCGCTGCGCTACGACGACCTTTGCCGGCTCCCACCGCGGCGCCTCGCTTTCGTGGACAGCGGTCTCATGGCCGCGCTGTTACGTGCGATGGCCAGCGGTGCAGGGCGCAAGATGCCGGAGCTGCCGCTGGCGGTATCCCGCGAATGCTACATGCGGGGCCCGTCGTGGATCGAGACGGGCTCCCGCCTGCGGCATGAGATCGCGGACTTCGAAAGGGGCCACTTCTTGCCGCGGTGAGACGACGCTGGCCAGGAGAGGTCCGTAGGCCCGCCAAATGCGCCGATGCGTCGGCGGCTGGCCAGGAGCTGTTGCGCAGGATGCCCTCGCTTGGCGGGCGAGATCGCGGGCCCCCCCCTGCCCCAGGAGGTCGCGGGCTTCTGGACAGAGCGCCCGGAGCGAGCGACGATCCCATCGGCCTCGGCGGCGATGGACACCCCGAGGAGCGCGCGCGACTACCTGGGCAGGTGGTCGCCAGAGAGCGCGGGCACTTACGCGAGGACGCGCCGCGCCGTCGTTTGCAAGCCCCAGCAGCAGTTCGCAGCGGCGCTGCGCCCGGGCAAGGCGCGGAGGTGGACGAGGCGGCGGCCATCCCAGACTTGGCGAACTGGCCGGCGTTGAGGGTGAGCTCCGTTGGGCGCGAGGCGACGGACGTAGCGGCGCAGACCTACGCGGGCATCCGCTGCAGCGCCTGACGGGCACCCGCGGCGCCTGGAAGCGACGAGGGGGCGGGGCGTGTAAAGGCCTGCCCAGAGCCTTAAGCGCGACCCAGAGGGTTCGTCGCGACCTCGGCGCGGGGCATGCGCGAGGTTGGCGTGAGGTGTGTTTCCGAGACATCATTTTTGCGTTGGCGTTCAAGGTTGCAACTTATTCATCAGCCGTTATTGACACTGGCGAGGGTTATTATGTTGGGGCCACTAGCGCGCGTCAATTCGCAAACATGAGCGCGGCGCCACAAACGTTCATTGTAAATCGGATGGGTCGCGGCGCATTGGTGGTGTGGTTAAAGATTTGTTTCATCGCACGTGAGAAAGAATCGCTTCCGCAATGGGTTGGGGCTGACATTCGAAAGCCAGCGCCTTCGGCAAATATCGCAGGTGCTCGCCACGTCTTCTCCCGAACTGACGCCGCCGCGCCAATCGTTTACACCAGCCCGAGCGAACGTGATTATTGAAGTGGGGTTAGTCCACCGTTGTTTTGTTCATTGTCGTTTGTCAGAGTTTTTCAGCATCGCACGTATTAATGTACATGGCCATGCCGTCGTCAGAAGCTCGGGGCGGGGTGACATTCGAATATGTACAGGGGGTTGCCCAAAATACGTTGGAATTCTAGCCTCAGATCGCAATTTTTCATGATCCCTCAGATAGTTGGCAGCGCGTCGGAGCAGGTTTGAGTTATGATAAAGCCATGCCAAACCATACCGAACCAATGCCATACCATACTACCATGCCAATACCATACCATACCACGCCATACCATACCAATACCATACCATACCATACCATACTGCCACCACATACCAAGACATACCGAACAATACCAAACATGGGATGCCCCGTCTGAGCGAGGAGGGTATTCGAAAACTATGTTGTATATCAGGTTCCGTGCCCCGCCCCCACCCCTCCAAGAAGGCCCCGCCTGAGCGAGCAGGGTATTCGAAAGCCATCGAAGTTCAGGGCAACCCGTTGTAGTTTGTTCGTACAGGAGGGTGGCACTTACTGCCGACGACGTCGTTGCTGATTGCATTTGTTCGGCACCCGTGCCCCCCCTCTGGCTGAATGCGCAATTCGGGATTTGCTTGTTTAATTGGGCCGCTTCTGGGACAATACTTCCTGGGGCCGTCCGCAACGGCCTTTGCGGTATTCAAGGTTGAACGCCTCCGTAGCGGTTTTGGCTCAAGCGTGCGTTGGTTCCAACGTGCGTTTCTTGCTTGGTCGCCTCAGCATGTTGCGTGCTCCTGGCGACGACGTGGTCGACGACATCGGCGGGCCTGGGTCGCTCGACATTGACGGCGTCGCTGGTGACGCCAGGGGATGCGACAGCGATGGTGCGTGCGGGCCTGTGGCGTCTGACCTTGCTGGCGCTGGTGCTGTGCAGCGGCGGCCACGCTGTCGCCGAGCTGCGCCGCCGCCCAGGCACGGTGTTTGTTCTGCCCTCCTCGTCGTGGACGCACGCGGCACAGAGGCGCCGCTGGCGTTGTTGGACCGACTGGCGGGGGGCCCAGCCATGCACCTTGCAGGATTTTGCAGGTGCCAGTGGGCGTTTGACACTGCGCATTCTGAATCACAGGATCGCCATTCCTCGTCGCTGTGCGGTGTTGCCTCCGCCTCGGGCTCGACGTGGGGGTTCATTCATTATGATGTTGTTGATCTGTGGGAGCTCTTGGCTTTCGCGCCAGTGCCGCAAGAAATTGCCGACGACGTGAACGAACCGTCACACCTTCCCAGCTTACTTGAAGCTGTAGCGGGCACTGCAGTTCACGCCTGTTTCAGATCGGGCGAAGACGTTAGTGCGTCGAACGTTTTGAATTCTGTGCGACATGTGTTTGTGCTGACTATGTCTGTGTTGGCACTCCTCCTTTCGGCTAACTCGAGATGCGCGTTGTCATCATGCAGGCTCTGCGCTCGCTCGTCGCCCGCATCCTTCGTGCCAGGTTGCCCTGCGAAGAGCGTCATCCATCGATGGCGGCGGCTTCATGGACCTCGCAGGGCGCGTGCTGCGAGGGCTTCGCCGCGTCTTGGAGGGCAGGTGCGTTCCCACGACGAGGTCGTGCTGGAGCTCCCGATGGCGAAGCGCCGTCGCACGAGGGCCTCTGCTGCTGTCGGCGGTGGCGGCCTAGCCGGCAGGAAACGGAAGTTCGACGCCGTGAAAGTGTACAAGGCGTTGAAATTCCGCCGCCATCTGCGGTCATCTTAAGACTTCGCGGAGGCTCTCGCCGACGCCCGCGCTTACGATCGCGACGAGAAGCCCGCTGACAGGGAGGCCAGCGATGACGTCACCAGGACGTCGCGGGCCCCGTTGTCCCAGCCCAGACTGCTGACTTTGCCTCCCCCCCCTCGTCCCCCTTTCCCGAAACCGACGCCATCGGAATCGATGCATCCAGGGATGGTCCTCTTGGGATCAGCAGGGTATCTGGAAAGTAGCCCAGCGGGAGCGCGGGCCAATAGGGGGCAGGGGCGTGTGGGTGGGGGATGGCGAAGTCGGCCGTCTGCGCTTGGGCGGCGATGTGGCGGTCCAGGACGAGCCTCGAGAATGGGCTTCGCCGTGTCGATATAGTTGCCATGCTGCTTCACCGTCGTGTTTGGCACGCTGATCGGGTTCATGATAGAATCGACTTGATATCTTTGTTTACTGACGCTAGCCCGAACTGCGGGCACGAGCTGCAGGGCACAGTAGCTTCAGTTCTCAGGAAAGATGGCTCGTCTTACCACATTACCTTTCCTGGGTCTACCCTTTGCTACGGCCAAGCAGATTTGGTCTCGAAGGGTATCGCCTTGCTTTGGGGATTTTTTTTGATTGCTGGACGTGATGAGGAGGATCTTGAATATTTCTGCGCAAAGGTGACTGCAGTCACGACGGACATGGGCACCGAACGGATGACCATCCAGATGCCGAATGTGCGGGATGCTTTTTGGAGGTGGCTTCGAGGCGAATCCATCGGGAATCTTTTTGCCCTACGTGAAGCAGGGGGAGCGGCTTCTGCCGAACGCCATCCGCATGAGTGGGTGGGGCCACACGTTTGGCAATTTGGCCAAGCATTGTTGTCTTACGTGGGCGGCGTGGCCGCAGAAGCTTGCACGATTGAGAGCTCTTTGCGCTTTCTTTAAAAATGCTACTTGGCGCAGGCACTTGAAGCGCATGCTCCATGAGAGCCGTCCCGAGTTGGACTTGGTTGTGCTTGACCGTTTTTCGGCGGACTTCGCCAAATGGAGATACGGCACATTGGAGCATGTCTTGAGCCAGCTGTCTCCATTAGATGCGATTCGCATGCATTGTAGGCCAGAGTGGTTTCGCACTTGCCAGGATTCTGAGACGATCGCTTCTGTTTTCGATGCGCTGGCTGACGATGCGCTGTGGAAGTTTATCGTGCATGCTCGATCACGCGTGTTTACGCCACTTGAGCATGACCGATATTGGGGCATGTGCTGCACGTGCCCCGAGCACGTCCAGGCGCGCATGGAGGCGCGCGCTCGGGGCCAGACTGTGAGCATTGATTGTTTTTACAACTCGCGTAGGCTCCCAGAGGCGTTCGACAGAGTGCAACGCTCCTCGGCTGGTTTTCTACAGAGGGCGAGGGCCCTTACGATGGATGACGTTGGGGGTGACGAGGCCGTTTGCAACGCAGTTGTGACGATGCTGGAATCCTTGACGCTTCGCGCGCCCCCCCCCCCCCGCCAGCCAATCCAGGAACGACGCGCAGGCGAGTCGACGCGACCATGGGGGATACGGTAGCAAGTAGCGGGCGCCACCGAGCCGTGCGACGGAAGGGGGGGAGGGGGGGGGGGGGGGCAGCAACGCAAGACGCGTATCAAGTACATGCGGGTTGGTGCGCACTTGGGCTCCTCTCTGGGCCTTTCGGAGCCCTCGCGGAGCCCTCTGGGGCCCCCCGCATGCGGGTGCTCCAAAAGTTTCCATCGGACATCCGATGACGATGGGGCGGATGGGGAAGTGGAGCGAGGGCAGGGGGGTGGAAGGGGGAGGTTGATGGGGGCGCGGGCGGGATGGGAGCGCTGGATGGGGGTGATTGGGGCGGAGGGTTTGGTGGAGGAGGGCAGGCCCAATGGGGGGGCGTTGAGGGCGGGGTCACACTAGGACGTTGGAAGAGGAACCGTCCTAGACCGCTTGCGCCCAGAGGGGTGGTGGGATTTCTGGGTGGCAACGTGTTGACTAGGAATAAGTATTTGAGTGCACCGCCGTGGTCGTTCGTCCACACGCTGTCCGCGGACGGTGCCAGAGAGTTTCTGAGGAGGGTTCGGCGAGTCCCCCTGGCGCAGCATGACCTTCTTACGCAGCGGTTGATGGCCGCGCATGAGGGCCACATTCAGGAGGTCGCCGATGGCCGCCCTGCCCGCCCAGAGCACGCTGACCAAGTGCGGCGCTACTCGCTTGCACCTCTTGATGAGTCCCGCGGGGAGGGATACCACCGCGGCACGACCCACGAGAAAAAACGTGCGCCGCCCAGCACGCCTCAGCATCTCAAGCAGAGCGTCAGACAAAAGGCATGCTTTGAGTACATTGACCGTTTCAGACAGTCTTACGGTGAGCGTGGTGATGCAGTGTTTCGTTTTGAATGGGACCGATTTAAGAGGATCTTGCGGCCTCCAGGCGGTCGCCAATGGAAGCCAGTGCGGATGCAGTTGTGCGATTTTTTCCAGCGTGTTTACCGCGAGGATGACATGGCGGAGGGCGTTTGGAACGTGGTGGCGGGCCCGCAGCCCGACCCTCGCCCCGCCGTCGCTGAGCAGGTCGACCAGCTCCAGCGGCTGCATGTCGAGTACATAGCGGCCGCAGTTCAGGCTGGCGGGCAGTACAGCGTCAGCGCGCCCGAGGCCGAGACAAGGGCGCGATGCCGCGAGCAGAGCTAGCGCGTCGTGGTCGGCCCGAGCTCCACCCTCCCTGCCATGCCGCCCCCCACGCCAGTCCGCCCCCTCGCCATGCCACTCCTAGCCCTTCAGCCCTTCCTCTTCCTCCGTGCCCCAGCGCCCTCCTCCACCTCCTTGAGCTCTCCTCTTCCGCTCCATCGCCCGCCGCGTGCTCGACCCTCCCTCTGACTTGGGGGCGTCCAAACAGGGGTGGGGGCGCTTCTTTTACGATTTCCAGGGAACCACACTATGTTCTGACACGTGTTCCTTCCGAGGCATTCGTCGGTCTGCATTTTGGCGACGCCCCGCCTCATGCCTCGAGTATGTCCCCACTCCTCCTGGGTTTCCTTCTCGCCGCGCCCTGTCCTCGTGCCCCTCTTCGCCTAGACAGTCGGCCACGAGTCGCATTTCGCTCTGCTCGCGATGTCGCGCCCTTTTGAGATCCAGGCGGACGGCTCAGACGCCGTTCGTCACCGGGATGTTTTTTTTAAAGTGCTGGAAGTCGCCCACGGGCGGTCGCGGGCCCATCTCATGCCCACTGTGGAGAGCGCAGACGATCTGCAGTTGATCGCGCCTGTCGCGTTTCACATCGTGAGCCAGACCGAGGCCGCGGGGCCGCCAGGCGCGGATCCGCCTGCGTCGAGGACAGTTTTTCCAGATGCCAGCCCTGAGTGGGTCAAGCCGTTCTCAATTGCACCCTTCGCTCAGTACATCAGGACTGCGCAGCGGTGGCAGCGTTGCGAGACATCGGCAGCGCAGCCAGGCGCTCTCGTCCTCACAGGGAACGTTCCCCTTCGGCAGCCGTACGCCATCATGGATGCCAGGTGCCCAACCTTTGCGGTGATCCAACACTTGAGGTCACGAGGGTGGCGAGCTGTCCAACACGAGGTAGACCACGTCAGCGATGCTATTGGCGATATGGACGACACGGTTGCAACTCGGATGAAGCCGTATTATCAGGTTTTGGCCACTCTTGACAAGTGTTTGTTGCTGTCACCAAGGATTCCTTCACGCCAGCCGATGAGATATTATGAGTGTCTGTTGAAGGGCATCTCGGTCGAGCCTGGCCAGCCGAGCAAGCAGCATGCGCTTGCCCTTAACCGAGAGTTGGGCAATAAGGTGCACCTCGCGCTGCATTTGCCCTTGGAGGATGCGCCCGCCGTCCAGCCGTTGCTGGCCTTGGGCGGCGACGGCGACGACGATGGCGTTGGCGGTCCGCTTCCTCTTCGGGATGCACCGCCGCGGCGTCGGCGCGGCCAGGCTCGCGCACTTCGGGATGGCGAGGCAGGTGATGGGGGCGGCCCCTCAGCAGGGCAGCCCGCGTCGTCGGCCGCCGCGATGCCGCTCGCAGACGCTGGCTTGGGGCGCGGCGCCGCTGGCGCTGACGGCGGAGGCGATGAGCTTGGGGGTCCGATGCCAGGCCCCGCGGGCCCGCCGCCCTTGGCGCCCCCGCCCGACGGGGACATGGGCGGCGATGCCCCCGATGTGCCCCCGCCGCCGCCGCCGTTGGGTGCTGGCGCGGGCCGCGGTGCAGATCGGCAGCGCTGGGACTGGGTGCCTGGTCTGGACGGTTGCCAGATCTCTTTTCTGACCTACGTCACGCCCAAGGGTTCGGTGTATAGGAATTTCAAGGTTAAGTGCACCAACCCTGCGCACGGAGATTGTGCGAAGACGCGTGGGGATATCGATTCAGCCAAGGTGCATTTTGGACCATTGGAGCCGCTGGCTTTCCTGCATGTCTGGCTCGCCTTGCGGCCTGACGAGGGTCGGTCTCACGCCAGGCTCTCCCCGAAGCTCCACGAGGTCGGGGCCTACTTGGAGAGCCATCGGGGAGAGCTCGAGGTTTTGCGGCGCTTGCTGGTGCCAGAGTAAAAACATGAAAACGTTCAGGGGAGGGGGCGCCACCACGCACGCATATCATTCACAGTAGCAGATCAACTACAGTAGTCGCCACAGAGAACATGTCGAATCATATGAGCATCAACAGTATGAAGCAGCATCGAACATGATAACGCCAAACGCAGTTCGTGACAGCCAGCATGAGCTAACTATGCATACCAACAGGGCAAGCACAAGCAGCACATACATTTAAACGTCGTCAGCTCAAGGATGTCCAACAAAAGCAACGCAGTCAACATCACAGCACGCAAAGCACGGCGTTACATCGAACGAGTAGGGCGCCAGCATCTACAGTCCAAACTTCGCAGTTCTTGGGTGGCCCTGGGTTCTGCTAACATGTCACGCCGTTGCCATGCTAGCTCAAGGTGTTCTTCGTTGGGGCGCACCGCCCCTCGTCACGGTTGACTGGCTTTTCGGCACTTGCCCCGCTATGCCTCCCATGCTCCCCATTGCTGCTGGCCCTCACGGTGGTGGTGGTGGCGGTCCGCCTGTCCGCGTTGAACCTCGGTCGATCGCCCGTTTGAAGAGGAAGGTATTGCTGCTCAGAGTCCAGCTCCAGCACGAGCGCAAGAAGGCCAAAGAGTTGCGCGCGCAGGCGGTTCGGGTTCAGCGCCTGTTGACCCAGGCGCTCGACAGGGCCGCCTCCACCGACAACTCGATGAACCAGGCCATTTCGCAGCTAGTAGCCAACCATCATACGTCGGACAGCGAATGAGCCTGCGAGCATGCGTCGGACAGCGATTGAGCCTGCGAGCATGTGTCGGGCAGCGATTAAGCCCAGTGCCGAGGACCCCAAATTTTAACAAGATAGCGTGGCGGGCTGCCCGTTGCGAGTCGGAGTCCCGCACAGGCCGACACAGCCTCCGCGTGCGGCGTGCTTGAATGATGCGCGCAGAGAGACCTCATGGGGGATGATGGCGAGGAGGAGGACGAGGTTTCGTGTCTTCGGAGGTTTCCGTTCCAGGTGTTTTTTTACCCTTCCAGGTTCGGCGCCAGGGCTCAGCAGGGGGCCCAGGGTCGGTGTTCAAGGCCCTCGGGGGCTCCAGGTTCCGTCTGGCACTTGAGCCATGGGGTGGGCGCAGTGCTCCTCCTCCTCCTCCTCCTCTTCCTTCTCTTCCCCCTCCCCCTCCCCTTCCTCCCCCTCCTCCCCCGCCCTTCTCCTCCGCATTCCCCCGCCCCTCGCGCCCTGCCTGACTCCGTGCCGGCCTCCATCATCTGCGTTCCTGACTCAACCAGTCGTAAACCATGCTCAAAACTTGCCCAATGCACGCCTAAACCAGCCGACAACATACCTAAGCCCGCCCAATACACACCTAAACCAACCTCAAAACATACCTAAGCCATCCCAAAACATATCTAATCTTGCCCAAGCCATACCTAAACCATCCCAAAACATACCTAAACCAGCCCAACACATACCTAAGCAAGCCCAACACATACCTAATCCACACCAAAACATACCTAAACCGTCCTAACACATACATAAACCATCCCAACATATACCTAAACCAACCCAATACATACCTAAAGCAGCCCAACACATACCTAAACCAGCCCCAAACATACCTAATCCACCCCAAAACATACCTAAACCGTCCTAACACATACCTAAACCATCCCAACATATACCTAAACCAACCCAATACATACCTAAAACAGCCCAACACATACCTAAACCAGCCCCAAACATACCTAAACCAATCTTAAACATACCTAATCCATCCCAAAACATACCTAAACAAGCCCAAACCATACGTAAACCAACCCAATACATACCTAAAGCAGCCCAAAACATAGCTAAACCAGCCTCAGGCATACCTAAACCAGCCCAATACATACCTAAAACAGCCCGAAAAATACCTAACCCAGCCCAACACATACCTAAACCATCCCAAACCATACCTAGTCCAACCTAACATATACCTAAACCAGCCCAGTACATACCTAAACCAGCCCAACGCATACCTAAACAAGCCCAGTGCATACCTAAATCAGCCCAACATATGCCTAAACCAGCCCAGAAGGTACCTAAAGCAGCCCAAACCGTACCTAAAGCAACCCAAGACATACCTAAATCAGACCAGCACATGTTCAACCCAGCCGAAACCATACCTAAACCAACTCCAAGCATATCATATTCGCCCCAACACATACCTAAACCAGCCCAGCATACACTTAAACCAGCCCAGAGGATTTTTACACCAGCGCAGAACATCACCTAAACCAGCCCACCTAAACCAGCCCATACAAACCTAAACCAGCCCTGAGCACGGCCCAGCGGGCCACAGGGAGGGCGGCCCAGCCTGCCACAGGGCAACGCCGTGTTTTATCCTGCGACAATATTGAGTTTCATGACGACACAGAAAACAGGGGCTCCCGTTCGAGCGTTGGTCGTCTTGGGAGATCACGACATGTTTTCGATTTGTTGGTTTTGACACACGACAATTTTGCAGCGTGCCAATGGGGACTACGTTGGGCCAGCAAGGGTTTTCCAGATGGGGCTCTCACTTAATGTTTCCCATCCGTCGTGAGCGCAATACATAAGAAAACCATCCATGCACGTGCCTCAACCAGCCCGAGGCATACCTAAACCAACCCCAAACATATTTAATCCAGCCCACGATACATCTAAACCAGACCAACCATACCAAAATCAGCCCAAGACCCATTGTGCGTCAGGTCAAGACTGACTCCGCCCCCGCTCCTACTCTCCGCGTTCCTGACCCAGCCCGCCCTAAACTAGACCTAAACAGTACGAGACATTTCAACTGGCCCAAACCATGACCTCAGCCAGCCCAAATCACTACCTAAACCAGCCCAACCAATACCTAGGCCATAACTCGTCCAGAGCTTGATCCACGGGGCGTCAGGAACCAGTGGTGCTTGCAGCCGTTTTGGCTTTGCTGGGTTCCCCAGAGTGCCCGCCTGGTGGCGATGGCCAAGAGCAGGGGCTCGGCGGCCAGCCAGGGCCGCGGGCGCGGCCGAGGCGGGCGCGGCCGCGGAGCGGCGCCACCGCCTCCGCCGCCGCAGCCGCGGCAGCCCCCAGGCGGCCGCGGACGCCCAGAGCAGCTCACGCGGGCCGCCTTGCGCAAGCTCGAGGACGGCCAGTCGCCAGCAGAGCCCGCGCGCCAGCGCTCCAGCGGCTCCTGCGCGCTGGACAAGGCTCCACCCCTTCCGCTTCCATCTCCTCCTCCTTCTCCACCTCCTCCCTCTCCTCCTCCTCTTCCTCCTCCTCCTCCTCCTCCTCCTCCCCCTCCTCCTCGCTGCGTGCGACGGAGGTTCTTGGGGCGGTAGAGGGCCCGCCACTTGTCCCCTCCTCCCCCGCTCCACCCCCGAGGACTGCCAGCTTCCCCGCCCGCCCCCAGCGCGCCCGAGACAATGGCGCGAGCAGCAGCGGGGGGGGGGGGGGCGCGCGGCCTGGAGCCTCTGCCCGAGCGGGCTTTGGCGAAAGGGTCGCGTGCTCTCCCCGCTGCTGCTGCTGCGCCTCTTCCTTCTCCCCACCGTGCGTTGCCTTCTCCATTCCTCCCTTCCTCGTCCGTATCTTCCGGCTGCCCTGGGGCTGCGCGCGGGATGTTTTTTTTTTCGGTCGTGTAGGCAGGCACTATTCAGCAGAATGTAGTGGGCCCTCGCGGGGCCAGGTAGAGCGATCGCACTTCGGGGCCCCCAGGGGAGTCACTCGTGTTCAAACGTATTGTTTTTGCAGGGCTCCCCAGATGAGGGTAAACAGCATGCGTGCTGTCTACCCGTGCTGCCCCTAACGCAGGCGCCCTTTGGAGAGCTCCAGGTCCAACTCCTCGCCCTCCTCAGCCTCCTTCTCATCCCCCTCCTCCTCATCGTCATCATCCTGTCCCTCGTCCTCCTCCTCCTCCTCTTCGGTCCTCATCCTCCTCGTCCTTCTCTTCCCTGTCCACCGCTGGGTCTGCACGAAGCCCCACGAGTGCCCCACCTGCTTGAAGACGGTGCGGGTTGGCCAGCTCCAGTACCGCGCGACGCTCAAGCATCGAGAGTGTGGCCATGCGGATCGGACTACTTGACGTTTCGCGCATCCCCGCCAGCCCATCCAGGACGGATGCCCAGGCGGCATTCGGTGCTAAGGAAAGTGCGGGGCAAAGACGCGGCTCGCCGAACCGAGCGAAGGGGGGATACGGTAATGAGGCTTGATGGGTGAGGGGGGAACGGGGGGGAATGATGGTGCACATGAGGAGGAGGAGGACGTGGGGGGAGGGGGGGGGGGGAGGAGGAAGAGGGGGCGGAGGAATGGGAGGGCGAGGGGGAGGAGGGTGAGCAGCAACAGCAGCACGAGGAGGAGGGGGAGGATGACGGCGAGGAGGAGGAGGAGGAGGTCGAGGACGAGGAGGAGGGGGAGAGGGGGTACTCGAGAGAGATCCAGGAGGGCCCCACGAGGGCCCTTGGGCCCCAGGAGAGCCCTGGAGGCTTTCAAAGCAGGCTCCTCCTGCTCCTCCTCTCCGCCCCCTCCTCCTCCTCCTCCTCCGCCTCCTCATCCTCATTCCCATCCATGTCTTCCTCCTCCTCCTCGTCCTCCTCTCCTTCTCCTCCTTCTCCTCCTCCTCCTCCTCCTCCTCATCCCCATCCCCCTCCTCCTCCCCCCCCCCGCGCCATCGTCGCCAGTGCAAGGGGCCGCGGAACCCCGCGGGGCCATTTTTGAATCGTCGCTACCCCAGAGGTGCGACGCAAGAGGGCTGAGCTCTTCTTAGTCGCCCCTTGAGTGTGCGTTTCGTCATCCCCCTCCTCCCCCCCCCCTCCTCCACCTCCATGTCCTCCTCCTCCTGCCCCCTCTGACTTCGCGTCCTCATCATCATCCTTCTCGCCCTCCTCCTCCCCCGACATCATCGTCGCCATTATATGGGGTCGCGGAACCCCGCGGGACCATTTGGGGCGACTTGTTTTTGATCGAATTGTCGCTGCCCCAGAGCCTGGGCGCAGGACGGCTCTTCTGATTCGTCATCTTGGGTGCGCGTTTCCCCCTCCTCCTCCTCCACCTCCTCCTCCTCCCCTTCGCCTTCCTCTTCCTCCTCCTCCTTGCCATCATCCTCTCCCCCCCCATCCCCCTCCTCCATCTCCTTCTCCTCCTCTCCATCCTCGTCCGCCACCTCCTGCCTCTCCCCACCCCCCCCCCCCCCCCCCGCCCCACCCCCTCCCCCTCCCCCCCCGAATCCTCCTCCCCAGGAGGGTGGCAGGGGAAGCGCCCTAGACCGCCCGCGGCCAGAGGGCTGGTGGATTTCTCTTGGAACCTCGGCAAGGACAGCGAGGCCCGCCTTCTTGATCCCCTCCTCCTCCTCCGACTCCCCTTTCTGCCTCGACCTTCCTGCTGCTGCTTCTGCTCCTCTTCATCTCCTCTCTGCTGCTGCTGCTGCTGCTGCTGCTCCTTCTCCTCCTTCTCCTCCTCCCCTTCCCCCTCCTCCCCATCTGCCCTGTCCCCCTCCCCCCCTCGTTATCCCCTTCCTCCTCCTCCTCCTCCTCCTCCTCCTCCTCCTCCTCCTCTCCTCCTCCTCCACCTCCTCCTCCACCTCCTCCCCCTCCTCCTCCTCTTCCTCATCCTCCTCCCCCTCCTCCTCTGCTCCTTCCGCGGTCTCGGCCGCTTGGGAGCAGCTGCAGGCCGACGACCCCGAGCGGGCCCGCAAGTTGCGCGCGGAGTACACCACCGCGCGCAACTTCGGCAGTTTCGAGCAGGTCGTGCGCCAAGTGATGCGGGAGAGGGAGCACGTCGCCGAGCGGCGGGACATGGAGCTGAACCACGACTGGTTCGTGCGGACGCTGAAGGCGGGCGGGTGCAGCTCGCAGGAGGCGGAGACTTGCTGGCGCGACAAGGCATCGACTACTACTACTACTACTACTGCTACTACTACTGCTACTACTACTACTACTACTACTACAACTACTACTACTACTGCTACTACCTCTGCTTCTATTATTACGACTCAGACTACTACGTCACTTACTTCTACTACTACTGACGTTCATAGTAATACTACGAGGGCTACTACTTCGACTACCACTTCACTGCTCCTTCTTATTCTTCTTCTCCTGCTACTACTACGACTACTATTACTACTCCTGCTGCCACTACTACTGTTACTACTACTACTACTACTGCTACTGCTACTAATGCTACTACTGTTGCAACTCGTGGCCCGTCTTATACTACTAATGCTGCTATCACGACGCCTAAGAGTACGGCTACGACTACGACTACGGCTACTACGACTACGACTACGACGTGACGGCGGCGACTATACCTACTACTACTACTACTACTGCGACTACTGCGACTGCTACTATTGCTACGACTTTGGCCACTACCATTTTTACTATGACTACTACTGCTACTACTACCACAACTAGTACTGAAACTACTACTGCTACTACTACTGCTACGACTACCACTACCACTGCTCCCACAGCTCCCAGGACTCCTCCGTCTCCCCTGCCCTGGTCCATGTCCATGTCGCCTCGTCTGGTTATTCTTCGTTTCCTCCTCCTCCTTTCCATCCTCCCCATCCTTCCTCCTTTCGCTCCTTCCCTCTTGTGCCTCCTCTCTTGCTCCTTTTCCCTCCCCCCACCCTTCCCCCCACTCCCCCCCCCCCTCCCATCTCCGCCCCCCCCCGAGCCCAGGTCGACGAGTTCGGCAATCGGCTGCAGGAGATTCGCGTGGACGGCGAGAAGTGTCTCGTCTTGGAGGGCATGCGCAGCAGAGCGTCCCTGGACAAAGTCAGAGTGAAGGTTGTCGGCACGGGCAAGTGCAGGCCGTGCGACGCCGCCGAGGCCAGCGCCATCTTCGGCGCGCCGCTCCGCGGTGACTTGCGGTCGGCGCTGGCGGCGGGGTCCGACGGGGGCAGGGCCAGCGCCCGCGGCCGCTCGCGTGAGCGGCGCGCGGCGTCGTCGCTGCGCAGCCGCAGCGGCCGCCGCGGCCGCAGCCGACCTTCGCCGCTCGGCGGGCTCGGCAGCGACTCGGGGCGTGCGTCGGCGCGTCGTCAGCCGAGCGACTCGCCGCCCGCGATCTCTCCTCGCGGCGCCTCCGACGGCTCGGAGTCCCCGCCAGGGTCCGACGACGTCTGCTTCGACGGCGTCGCCCGGCCGCCGAGGGGGGCCCTCTCTCGCGCGGGCGCCGCGAGCGTGGGCGACAGGAGCCATCGGTCCAGGAATGCGTTCGGCGGGTCTGGCAGGAAGGGATCAGCAGGTCTCACTCGCGAGGGGGCGTCCCAGATGTCCCTCGAGCAGCTGGTGCTCAGCCAGGAGCAGCGCCTCGCCGAACTCCCCGACCGCTTCGAGGAGACCGTCGACATGTGGAACGCCCAGGATTGGATCGCGGACTTCTTGGACAACCTGGTGGCTCTCGAGCAGGCTCCGTAACGGGTCCCACTTCGAACTAGGGCTGGGTGGTGAGGAATGTATGATGGCCCACATGGCTGATCTCACGCGTGTCTCGATTGCGCGCCCAGGCGGCCTGGGCGCGCAATCGAGACGCGTTGGGGCAGCTGGCCAATGTAAAACCGTCTGTGCGACGCCCGAGTTTACTTCCCATTGGGGAGCTCATGTAGCTGCTCCGTGCAACTGCGTGGGCTTGCCTGGGGAAGTGGTCTTGGAAGTCTAGGGGGCCGCGGCCGTCCTAGGGCCAGGTCGCACCTTGGCGGTGGGCGGGGGGGGGATCGTCAGTTAGCGCCCGCTGCTCGCAGGCTGATGGCGTCGGCGTGGTCGACTGGCTGAAGTTGCAAATCAAGGAGATCGGACACGAGGAGCCTCGGACACAACTGAGCAGGATGGGGGGGATGATGAGGAGGAGGAGCGGGGCAGTGGTGGCGGGGTTCACCTTGAGTTGCACCCCCCCTCAGTTCCCCGCTCCTCCGCCTCCTCGGCATCCCCCCTGCTATGGCACTTCGTCCTTATGTCCCCAGCCCCTCGATCGCCACGTAGCGCTGCTCCACCGCTTGTTGTGCCAATGCGTGGCCTACCTCTTTCGCAATGCCCCCTCCTCCACCTCCGTTCGCCGGCCGCCTCCTTCGTCCTTGAGCTGCGTATCACCGTGCCCCCATCCAGCCTCGCCTAGCCCCTTTTCGCGTCGGGTTGCCCAGCCCTTCATGGTCGTCGTCTCGCTTTGAGCGCCCCCATCCCCCCTCCAAAGGCCCGCGTCCTCGAGCCGCATCTTCCGTTCCCGAACTGCCTCCTCGCGTTCCTCCATCGCTGGCCGTTCCGCTGGCCCCTCGTTCAGTCGCGTCCAGCCACGTGCCCGTCGACCTCGCGCCCCCCTCCACGTTCGCGTTCTCGTAATGCTGCTGCGGATGCTGCTGCAGATCGGATGGCCCGCCCGCCTGGTGAAGGATCGCGTGGCTCGCCTCAAGCTCCCCGACTGCGTGACGCGGTTGGAGAGGGCCAGGGACGCGCTCCTGCGCATCAAGGAGGCCTCCGAGAAGTGGGAGGACGGCATGGACTTTTCGAAGGAGAGGGAGCACATCATGCGGCGCGTTCAGGAGTGGCGCGATGAGGTGAACCGGTTCCGTCGGCACGAGAGTGGGCTGCAGGCCGTTGTGGGCCACCAATGGAGGGGGGCCCTCGCCTTGTCAGCTGCCCCCCTATTGTTCTAGTAGTTGGCCTCCGCGTTTCGCGCTATGGGCATGTTCGCTCTTGCTATCCTTCGGGGGGCTCCTCATTCCCCTCCTTCCTCCGCCCCCTAATCTCATCGTCATCCTCCTCATTCCCCCACCCCCCTTCCTCTTCCTCCTTCATCTCCCCAGCCCTGTCCTCCATCTTCCCCCCTCCCATCCCCTTCCCCTCCTCCGCCTCGTCCTGCTCTCTCTTCCATCGCCTTCTGATTATTCCCCCTCCCTCCAATATCGGCCTCCTCCCACTCCTTGTTCTGGTTGCGCCTGTGGGGGAGGGGGCCCGTCGGCCGCCGCCCGTCGCCTTGCCGCCTCAGGCGATCGTCGCCAGGAAGGGCGCCGAGAAGAGCAAGCAGGCGCGGGAGTGGCGCTTCGTGCGCGACAAGGTGCGCACCTTCTTGTCCAACAAGAAGTTGCCAGATGCCGTGGCCATGGTGGCGGCGAACTGGCTCACCGAGCTCGGGATGCCCGTGGGCGAGTACGGCATCAAGATGGACTATGAGGCCGTGCCGCAGCTCCAGCCCAGCGCCATGACGTTTTCCTCTTTCGTTGAGCCTTTCGTGATCGTCAGGCCGCAGATGGTTGAGGACAGTCACCAGAACCAGATCCAGCGCTTCTGGGCGGGCGTCTTCAAGAACCAGATGAAGGACGTCGTGTCCAAGATGTGCGAGGTCCGCGACTTCATGAAGACCCACGGGATGGATACCAGTTGGGGGACCGTGCCGTTCACGCCTGACTTCTCCTTCGACATCGCCGACTCCGAGGGCGCGCAGACGACGCTGCAGCCGTTGAAGGATCTGCGCATGGCGGTCTATTGCCGCAACACAGGCGAGTGGCAAAGCAACGTGCAGTCATTCCCGTGGGGCCACGCGCCAGTCTGGGTGCAACAGTTCGTGGGCATGTCGATCGTCGCTGTTGCTGACCCCGCCTGGGTTGCCGACCACGTCGACTACAACGGTTTCGTGGAGACGGCCGACTCGAGTGCGCTCTACAAGGTCAAGACCTGTCTGCTTCGGGAGGGCAGCGTGTTGTTCGTGCCGATGGGGTTCGTTGCCTTCCTGGTGCCCATCCCTCCGAACGTCGACTGGGATTCGAAGAAGCCGAGCCTGAAGGATACTGCGAAGCCCTCCACAGAGGTCAAGCATTGCGCGTGCTTCGGCGTGTCTTTGTTCTTGGAGGACGGCGTCCTCGAGAAGACGTCGCCGCTGGCGCGCGCCGCTGCGTGCGCAGCGTGGGCCCAGGCGAAGACGTCCCAGCTGCCCAAGAGCATCCGCACGAGCACCGTGGTCGGCGAGTGGTTCGAGAAGTGCGGCGATGGCCTGAAGATGGAGAACATGGTGGATTGAGGTTCGGTGTGCCGATGGCGCTCGCCTCTGTGGCCCTCATCGTACATGGGCGCCGTGGTGGGCGTCTTGCTGTGGACCTCATCGTACATGGGGGCTGGGCGTCTTGGGGTGGACCTTATCGTGCGTGTGCGCGGTGGTGGGCCAGTCGCTTTGATACTGGCCGAGTGCGAGCACTCGCTGAATACCGTCGCCGTGGGAATGCATTGAGGACCGCAGCAGCCCTGCCTCTTGTGCGGCGAGGCGCCGCATCTCGACTTCGGCGCAGTGCCGCGCCTTTTTCGCGCCCAGGGGGGGGCCGACGACGGCGAACGGGACGAATAAGGAATGGCGGTGGGAGCGAGGAGGAGGATGAGGAGGTGGGGAGGGCGAGGAGGAGTAGGATGAGGAGAGACATCATCCAAGAGCTCCTGTCCCTTGTGCCCCCCTGGCGCCCCTGCGCCACGATCGCGCCTTTCGTGGCCTTGCCGTCGAAGGCCGAGGCCCGCCGTGCCCGTTGCTTCGCCCGCCTGGGCGGCCGACGTCAGGTCGCCGCGCTCCCATCGTGCAAAATGGTGTTCCCTCGGGCGGTCGATCCACAGCGTGGGGCACAGCGCAGGACGTCATGCAACACGATCCTTCTCGGGGATGCGCCCTCCTGGCCGCCTTGTCCCACCCGACCGTTCCGTCCCATCCTTTCTTGTCGCAGTTCCTCTTGCTTTCGTTATTTCCTACCCTTCACCCGTGCCTGCCATCTTCTCTCCTTCATCGTACGTTCGCCCTCGCGCTCTCGCCAGTGATGTTCATTGCCCCCCTCTGCTTCCCTCCGATCCGCCCCCCCCCCCCCTTCCCCCCCCAGAGTCCTTGCGCAATTTTGGCTCCACTTGGCAGTTGCGGTTGTTAGCATCGGCTTGTTCCGATGCGGCCTCTCCTCCTGGGAATCGGCGGCGGCCTTGCCCTGTGCGCCCGACTTGGTGGGAGCTGCATTCGCTCGCGCGTCGGGCGCAGTGACATAGCGAGGGGGCGCGCCCTCGCATGCGCGGTTTTTCGTGCATCGGCTGACCGCAGTTCGACTTGCTGGTCTAGTGGCGCATTTGAGCATCGTGGCGCGAGCATGCGTTCACGATCGGCGCGTCAGCGCGCTCGCGCCTGGTCGGCGTTGGCTTCAGGCTTCGGGATTGATGTTCGTGCCGACGTTTCGTGCGGGGGGCGTTTGCACGCGACCTCATTCAAGACTTGTTGTTGTTTCCCGTGCGCGCTTGGGTTGTAGCCCGCAGGTATACTCGCGTGCCGCGTTCCCTGTGCGGCTGATTGGACGCGGGTCTCGTGCCCGATTTCCGTCAGTTCGGTTCCTTCGCCCGCCGTGCTGGATTTTCGGTCCGCGCCGAAGCAGCTTCTGAGCGTTCGCGTGCCGCCGACCGCCGCTGTCGCTGATCTGGCGCCGCGTCTGCAGTTGGATTCAAGTGTGGTAGGCATGCTGCGAGTTGTCAAAAATATGCGATTTGGCCAGAAGCGGCGCGGGCGTCGCGACGCCGCCTTGGTTTGTCGCGCCGCCTTCGGGCGGCCTTCGCGCGAGATCCATTGGATGTGGATAGGCCACCCCAGCCCTCCTAGCCAGTCCTTCACACCCGTATCCCCGTGCCAAGTGGGCGGGCCGGCCGCTCCCAAGAAATTCTCCCATTCTCTCGTTCCTTCTCGGTTCGGCGACTACAGAGGGTGTGGTTACGCTTGGACATGGTTTGCGATCTGCGTCGTTGGGGCTTGGGGGCACCACGTTGTTCTCTTTGGGCCTCCTCGGGGCGCGGCGGGGAACTGTGTCGAGATCCTCGCCCGCCCCTCCCCAAAAACCTACCCCACCCTCTCCTCCCTTCTCTCGGCGGCAAAATCCGAAACTTGCCCTCGCCGACCGACGATTCAGGCAACTCGATGGGCGGCGGGGCTAGTTTTCGGAATCCGTCGAACACGGGGCGAAATCCGAAGCCTTCCGATTCAGGAGAATCGATGCTTGGTGGGGGTAGGGTTCGGACGTCGCCCCCTGCTCTCGGCACGGTCGACACGGGGACGGAGAGACCGGGGGCGAGTGTCAGCACCCCTTCCTGCCCACTCTGAGCCGGGCTCGCTGTCGGCGCCGCCGCAGGCGATTGCCGCTCGAGACGGGGGGCCGCCTGCACAGCGGCGGCCGCTGCCGATTTCGGACGACCTTCGCGCTGTTGGGCACCGTGCCCACTTTCTCCGTACGGCAGGTTCGCGTCGTGTCCACCGGCGGCGAGCCCGCCGGCGGCGCTCGGTGCCGAACGCCGCGGGCGACCCAAAAAATTGTTCGAGGTGGAACGGCTTGGACGTTTCGGAGACGCCCGCTCGTTCAAGGCTGGACGATCCCCGCGGTGTCAGTAAACAACGCCGGGGACGACGCGACACGAACTTGACGTAGATACTCCGCGTTTCCCTGTCCTCTGGATGTCACACGGGGCGGGCCAGGCCATCGCCAGAGTGCGGGGCCAACAGCGAGCCAACAGCGAACCAACGCCAGGGTCGACACGACACGAACCTGTCGTGCCCGAGGGGGCTGCGGCGACCGCTGCCCCGAGCGGAGAGCTGCCGGCGCCGACGGGCTTCAGCCGCCTCGCGAGGGGGGCGACCGGGTGCCCACGCCCACCGGCGGCCGTCGAGGGCTCGTCGCTGCCCGAGCCGCGACGCCGTGGCGTCGACGGCCTCGACGGTCTGAGCAGTGGCCAAGCCTTCTGATGGCCAAGCCTTCTGATGGGCCTGTTTTCCACTACCACCACCATAAGTTGGAAGGGGAGGGGGTCCTCCTCCTCCTCCTCCTCCTCCTCCTCCTCCTCATCGTCCTCCTCCTCCTCGTCACCCCCCTTCGCCCCTCCAGCTTCTGGTGTTGGTGGTGGTGGGAAACAGGCCCATCACCTTCGGCGCGATCGACGAACCACCTGGGGGCACCGCCGGGGGGGAGGGCGCTCGTGCTCAGAGGGGGGGGGCGCAGCGGCCCCCCGTCGCCCGTGGGTCGCCGACGGGAGCCCGACGGCCCGCCCAGCCCAGGAGCGTGCGGGTGCGCTGCCGGGAGTCTGCGGCCGAGACTCCCCGGGGCTCGGGAGTCTGGACGCCCGAAAGGGGTACTGAAAGAATGGGTACCATGCCCAACAGCGGATCTTGTTCGTTTTGAACAGGGCTCGCTGTCCACGCCGCGGCGGCTCGTGTCCACTCGAGACAGGAGGCCGCCTGCCCAGCAGCGGCCGCTGTTGGCTTGGGACGACATTTGCTGTTGGGCATGGTACCCATTCTTTCGGTACCCATTTCGGGCGTCCAAAGGGAGGGGCTCCGCTTTTTGGGCCGGTCCTCCGATCCAGGTCGGGGGAGCCTATGCGTGTCCAGGGTCGCCGCGGCCAGAGGAGCCCCTTCGTTCCTCACTGAGTTTCCCTGCTGGCAGTGCGACTGCTGCATCGCCGATCCATCGGCGACATTTTGTGCAGACTCCAGCTTACTTTTCCCCACCGAGCTGCCCCCCCCCGAACGTTGCACCTCATCGAAGTGGGTACGAAGCGAACGAGTACGAAGACCGACGGCAGTTCCTCCCCATCCTGAATAGGACTGGCTGTCGGTGTCGCCGCGGACGTTGTCCATCTGAGACAGAAGAGTCGTCTTACGGCAGTTGCAGCATTCGCTGCTGGGCATCGCACCTTTTTCTCCGTACCCGTCTGGGCGCCCGGTCTTTCTTCCTATTGCTATGAAGCAATGTTTCGGCCTCCCTGGGGCCCCTGCCACAGGTCCGGGGATCTTCAAAAAGAAACTCAGGATGAAGATCTGATCCCGGGGCCTTTGCCCTCATTCGCTCAGGAGCCTTTTCCCGCAGGACCAAGTCAGGAGCCTTTTCTCTCGTGCCAGCTCCATTAGGGCCTGTTTCCCTTAAGGGCCCTTTCCCTCGGGAGCCTTCTCCTTCATGCCAGCTCCAGGGTCCAGGATCCGTTTCCCTCGGGAGCCTTCTCCTTCATGCCAGCCCCCACTGCCCCAGGAGGTCCTGTGCCTACAGTCGGACCGAGGTATAAGACCGAGGTCGGTTCGGGGAGGTTGCTCTTGTGTTCTGCGTGTTTGCTGGATGTTCTTGTGCATCATGGGGAGGGTACCCTCGGATATTATGTTTGTTTTCGCCGACGGAGGGTCTTATGTTTTTGAGGGATGTTCTTCTGTCCTACAAGCCTCGTCACACATATCCAGAAATGGAATATGAAATCCTGGAACACGATGCTTTCGGGCACTTGTCAGGAAGCGTGATCTTCAATGCTGAGAGGGTGGGGTCGGTTTTTGGACAACACCGCGTCCGAGTCAACAGGCATCCGTCAGCATTGGAGTAGCGCTGACCCCACAATCACCGACTTCAGAAGTCTTCTGTTAATTTTTGACGAGTAGGTTCGACTGTGTGTCGTGTCGCAAGTCGCCTCTCGTGTCGCCCGTATGTGCACGTCTTTACGGCACTGCCATCGTCCGCCTCGCGCTGCTCCCCTATGTTTCCCTCCCGAGCGCGCGGGGGGGGGGAAGGCGGTGGGGAGGAGGAAGGGGATGATGCTGCTGCTGCTGATGATGATGCTGATGATGAAGATGGTGGTGGTGGTGGTGATGGTGATGCTGATGGTAAAGGTGGTGGGTGGTGGTGATGATGATGCTGAAGAAAATCATGGTGATGATGCTGCTGATGATGATGGTGGTGGTGGTGATGATGAAGATGCTGATGATGATGGTGATGCTGCTTCTGCTGCAGCTGATAATGGTGATGATGATGATGATGATGATGATGATGATGATGATGATGATGATGATGATGATGATGATGATGGTGGAAGTGGTGATGATGACGATGAGGATAATCAGGATGATAATGATGGTGGTGATGATGATACTGATGCTGATGATGGTGATTGTGGTGGTGATGGGAGGGTGACGATAATGATGGTGATTATGATGAGGATGCTCCTGTTGATGATGATGAGGATGTTGATGCTGATGCTGATTCTGATTATGATGCCGTTGCCGATGATGCTGCTGATGATGGTGCTGGTGCTTCTGCTGCTGCTGCTGATGATGATGATGATGATGATGACGGCGATGATGATGGTGGTAGTGGTGTGATGATGATGACGATGCTGATGATGATGATGCTGATGATGATGATGATGATGATGATGATGATGACAGTGGCAGTGATTTCGCATCCCTGGGCCGCTGCAGGCTGCCCCCCTGTCGGGGGCCCCGTGTGCCTCCTGAGGAGCGAGACAGGAAGAGGTGGACGAGGATGGGGATGAGGATGTGGACGCGGGTGAGGCTGAGGATGGGGACGGAGATGAGATTGGGAATTGGGACGATGATGGGGTGATGATGGTGATGACGACGATGTCGACGACGACGACGAAGCTGATGATTATGATGGTGGTGGTGCTGCTGCTAATGATGATGATGATGATGATAATGATGATCGCGATGATGAGGACAATGGTGACGATGATGCTGTTTATAAGTACGCTGATTGTGATGATGCTGATGCTGCTCATGAGGTCGGTTGTGATAATGATATGGTAACGGTGGTAATGATGATGCTGATGATGATGCTGCGGCTGATGGTGCTGATGATAATGGTGATGATGATGGTGGTAATGATGATGATGTTGATGATGATGATGATGACGATGATGATGATGATGATGATGATGATGATGATGATGATGATGATGATGATGATCACGACGAGGATGGTGATTATGATGACTGTAACGGTGATGCTGATGACGATGATGCTGTTGATGGTGATAGTGAGAATGATGAGGATGCTGATGTTGCTGATGATGATGGAGACGCTGCTGATTATGATGCTGCTGCCGCTGCTGCAGATGCTGATGATGATAATGATCAAGATGATGCGGTTGTTGACGTTGTTGTTGACGCGAGTGTTGATGATGGCCATGATGATGCTGATGATGATCATGATGACTGTAATGATGATGATGATGATGATGATGATGATGATGATGGTGGTGGTGGTGGTGGTGATGCTGATGATGATGATGATGATGATGATGATGGTGATGATGATGATGATGATGGTGGTGGTGGTGGTGGTGGTGGTAGTGGTGGTGGTGGTGATGATGATGATGGTGATGATAATAACCATGAGGGTGACGATGATAGTGATAACGATGATAATAATGATGAGGAGGAGGAGGACGCTGATGATGGTGATGATGATGATGCTGATCATGCTGATGATATTGTTGTTGAGGATGACGCTGATGCTGATGACGATGATGCTGATGATGATGATGATGATGCTGCTGCTGCTGATGATGATGATGATGATGATGATGATGATGATGTAGATGATGAAGGGTGATAGTGATGATTCTGATGATGATGAGGAGGAGGAGGAGGAGGAGGGTTCTTGAGGGCGATGACGGCATCTCTCATATACCAGAAGTTCTGTCCCAGGCCCCCCCCCCCGGGGGCGAAGACCACCAGGGGCTGCTGACATACAAGATGGTTTCCGGACGGCCCCAGATAGCGTCAAGTTGGCCCAAGAGGTCCCCAAGAACGCCCCAAGACGGCTGCAAGAGGACATCCAAGAGGGCCCCAGGAGGCAAACATCGTCTGTCCCATGAAGAAAACACACACACACTTGAAGCCAATTCTTCACGCTTCGCGTATTCCCACCAGCCCATTCAGAAGCCCTGCCTATGAGAGCTGACGGGAAATGGAAAGAAGAGACACATATAGTGACACAGAGCGAGAAATGAGGGAGGGGGAGGAGGGCGTTGAGCCATCTTGGAGGCTATCTTGGAGCATCGGGACATCTTGGGGGAATCTTGGTGACATTTTGGAGGGCATTGATCAAATGAGGAGGAGTCCTCGATGTCGCCCTCCCCCCCCCCTCAGGAGCCCTCAAAATCCACTCTTCGACCATCTTCGGGTTCTTTTGGAGGGTCAGGCCCTCTTGGGGCCGTCTTCGGGTCCTCTTGGGGCCCTCTTGGAGTCCTCTTGCGTTTCTCTTGGGGCTCTCACGGGAGCCCTGCAGTGCCTTTTGAGGCCATCTCCGAGGCTATTCATCAAAGGAGGGGGGGTCCCGATCTAGGCCCCCCCCCACCCGGGGCCCTCAACACCGCCTCTTGATGCGCTCTTTGGCCCCCCTTAGGGCGGTCTTGGGCGCTCTTGGAGCCGTCCTGACTGCCCCTTGGGCCACTCGTGGCGCTCTCTTGGGACATCTTGGGGCCATCTTGAGGCCTCAAACGCGCATCGGAAGCGAAACGGTGATAGTTCAGCAGCCACCAATTTTCCTTATGCTTTGAGGGGTTCTGGCTTCTCGGGGAGGTCCTTGGGGTTCCCCGAGGGCACTTAAAATCGTCGTGTGGCCCTCATGGGGCCTCTTAGAGGCATGATGGAGGTCATCTTGATCAATCTTGCGCTATCTTGAACCATCTTGGAGGCCATCTTGGAGCATCGAAGGCCCTAATGGAGCCATCTTGGGCGAAAAAGGGCCCTCTAACGACCCGCGACCCCCTCATAAAAACCCCTGGGAGGGGAGGGGAGGGTACCCCTCCCCGAAGGGAAGAGAGGTTTCTTGTGGAAGAGGAAAGAATGACATCGTTCGACCGCCTACGCCCACGGGGCTGGTGGGATCCGTTTTTTTGTTGACTTGACAGCGTCCAAGACCGTCCAAGATGCTCCAATAGAGCCCCAAGATGGCCCTCACTGTTACCAAGAGGGCCCCAAGACGGCCCAAGAGGGCCCCAAGACAGCCCAAGAGGCACCCAAGGCGGCCTCAAGACGGCCCAAAGAGGGCCCCAAGAGGCCCCCCCTGGGAATTCGAATCGACATTTCGAGACCTTGGCCTGAAGAGGACACCGAAGACAGCCAGCAGGCCCGTAGGGCTACCTACCAGGACCGAAGAGGCCCAAAGGAGCCCCCACAGAGCCCCGAAAGGCGCCCCGAGAGGCTTCAAAGCAGCCTCCAAGAGGCTGCCCAGAGGCTTCCCCAGGGACCCGAACAGGCATTCAAAAGGTCTCAGGCGGCCAATGTAGAGACTACCGGGTACTTCTTGCACGCCTCCAATCGGAGACACAGGCATACAAACACTCTCCCCCTCACTCCTCCTCATCCTCTTTCTCTTTCCCCCCTCCCACTTCTCATCCTCATCATCATCACCACCATCATCATCATCAGCAGCATCATCATCATCATCACCATCACCACCATCATCACCATCATCACCATCATCATCATCATCATTATCATCATCATCATCGTCGTCGTCGTCGTCGTCATCATCATCATCATCATCAGTATTTTGATCATTATCATCATCACCAGCATC
>CAUYUJ010021508.1:0-12500 GCA_963575745.1 Prorocentrum cordatum | reverse complement strand
CATCCTGACTGCTGCGTCTTGACGATCCAGAATCGTGCCAGAACGCTATTGTTGGGACTTCAACACTGCAGATCAATATAATTGTTGCGCCCGCATAATCCTGAATCCTTCTAAAACACCGTTTCTGATACGTTGATCATGAGAATCCGTGAGACTCTTGCATTTTTCAGAAACGAATGTGCGCGGCGCTAAGGCGAGAGCCATATTTTGAAGGACCTGCCCTCAATCGGTCAAACTCCTTTTTTTCTCCCTACCTCGGCTCTGCCTAGAAGGGTTCTTACTCTCTGGGCTTAAAGGGGCCGGGCAGTGGAAAGCGCCCCGGGCGGTTCTCCCAGTATCCGCCCCGCGGTTTCCCCAGTTACGTCCCCTTAGCTTAGCGTTGCTTATCTCATCTTAGCCTAGCTTATTTCAGCTTAGCTTAGCTTAGCTTCATCTTAGCTCAGGTTTATCTTAGCTTAGCTTACCTTCATCTTAGCTTCGCTGAACTTGAGCATAGCAGAGCACATCATAGCATATCATAGTGTAGCATAGCATAGCGCAGCATAGCATATCATAGCATGTCCCAGCATAGCATAGCATAGCGCAGCATAGCATATCATAACGCAGCACAGCACAGCACATCATAGCGCAGCGCTGCATTCGCATAGCATAGCATAGCATAGCATAACATAGCCAAGCATAGCAAATCATATCATAGCATAGCGCAGCATAGCATAGCATAGCATTGCATACCATAGCCAATCATACCATAACATCTCATAGCATAGCGCAGCTTAGCATATCATAGCATGCGTATCACATATTAGCATAGCACAGCGCAGCATGGCATGTCATATTTTAGCATATTGTTTCATAGCATATCATAGCGCAGCATAGCATGTCATGTCATAGCATAGCATAACGCAGCATAGCATGGCATATCATAGCATAGCATTTCAACTAATGCTGCTTTCCTAGGGGCTCCAGCTTCTAGGTAGGGTCGCACTGGCGTAATTAAAACAAAAAACATCGAGTGTGCGCGGCGCTAAGGCGAGAGCCACACACATTTTGACCCCCCCCCTCTTTCCGTGAAACTCTTACATTTTTTCGACGAAAGTGCGCGGCGCTAAGGCGAGAGCCACAGCTTGAATCGTCGGGGTTGTGGTCGTCGTGGTCGTCGTCGACGTTGGCGTCGGCGTCGTCGTCGTCGTCGCCGTCGGCGTCGTCGTCTCCAAACCGTCGCCTTGGTCGTCGAGGGCGTCGTGGTGGTGGTCGTCGTCGTCTTCGTCGCCGCAGGAGGCTCCAAAAAAGCGCCCAAGAGGCCCCAAGAAGCCCCAAGACACCCCAACAGGGGCCTAACATATTTTCCTCCGCTTCCTTGTAGTTCCTCCTGCTTATCCTGGACTCTTCCACACTCTACTCCGCCTCTTCCTCCGTCTCCTTCACCGCTGACAAACTTTTACCGCTGTCAAGCCTGCTGTGTAGGAGGCGAGGCGGGAGGGCCATGGTGCCCAGTTTCTGCTTCCTCCCCGCGCACGGCGTTTTGTGAAGACGGCGCGAGGTTTTAGCCCACATTGCCAAGAGTAGCGCTTAGCCCAAACCAAGACACAAAAAGAGGTCGGGACCTTTCGCCCGCCTGCCTCAGGAGGCTGCGTCTGAAGCGTTGCACAGGAGAAACCAAGAAAGTCACATAGACTGACATATCGTCGCAACAGCACTGCTTCGCGATTGGGGGTCTTGATCCTAAGTTTGGAGCACGGGCTCGTGCTTCATGGGATTCGTCGTGAGCTATGGGTCAATGTATCTCTGCGAGTAGACCCGAGTTGAGGACACCCGTGCTTCACAGTCGTGGGGCGGCTCTTCGTCGGTCTGGCCAAGTCAAAGCGACACGTCAAGTGGTGCATTCTGTCGGCACCAATGCGGCGTCGTGTCAGACATTGCCGAGTGTTGGAGGGTGGGAGAGGGAATGGGGGCGGGAGTTGTTTCTTTCGCCTATGAGGTCGAAGTATGTATACCACCAGGATGCAGCTTAATACTGCAAGTTGCAAATGTGTCAAGGCGGTGCCTCGTGTCGCAGATACGGCGGAAGCATTGAAGACGAATCATGAATTTCCTCCTGAGCGGCCTGCCCCTGGCGCTTCCCTTTTTCTTCCGTGGCGTGCTGGGTGTAAAGCGACTGGCCGTCCTTCGGTCACGAGACCCTGGTTTCTTTGTCCATGGGTTCCCTCTCTACGGCCTCCGCAGTAACGTTATGTAAGGGTGCATTACACGTTCCAGGAGTTCTCGATCCTAAGGGTGTGGCGTTTCGGCGTTGTCGACGCAAAGGGTGCGTCTTGAGCCAAAATGGGTACAGACATTGCTGGACCCATTTGCTCTCTGAACCTCTGCTATTGACTGCGAAGGCCTCGGTGCCGCCGACCCTGAAGGGAGACAACAAGGACGACGACGGCGATGCTCGCGAGCCCTCGTGGGGGCCACGTGGGCCATGTGTGCCTCGGGACCCCCCCTGGGACCCCCTCCGGGACCACCCCCAGCGATTTCCTCCCTGGACCGTCCCTCCCCGACGGGGAAGGGATCAAGGGCCTTCCTTTCGACTCGATTGGTGTTCCCCCTTTTGCGGTCTTGTGGGGCTCACTTGGGCCGTCTTGGTCACGACCCCGGGGACCTCCCCCCCGACGCACGGAGAAGGGATCAAAGGGAAGAGGCTTCCTTTTGACTCGATCGCGACATTCGATTTTCGTTTGGCTGGGTCTCGTGAGGAGGAGGGCCCAGGGAAAGGGGGAGAGCAGCGACGGCGACTCAAGCGGAAAAGCGTATCACACTCGCCGACAGGGTCGGTGGATTTGGGGGCATTCGAGCAGTTCCTGTCGCACCCATCTTCGGCGTGGAGAACACGCATCCAAGCAGTCGGCGCCGTAGGCGGCAGGCCGACCAGAAAGCTCGAACTTGTGCCGACATGTCTGGGTCTGGCGGACAGAGTTCACCAAGGCCCGGGGCAAGATCGGGAGTTCTGGCCGCGGAGTGGTGCAGGAACACCTAAGTAATAGTAGTTCCCTCATCGGTCAGAAGGGCTAAACAAACAGCCACACGCTTTGTTGCGGCAGCTTTGGTGCCTCCTTTGCCTCAGAAGAGTGAGGTCGATCAGACGTGTCCTCGGCCCCTTTCTTCACAACAGCGGTGCGGATTCAAAGCGAAAGCCCAACACACAGGAGGGTTGGGAACACAGGAGGAAGATGTTTCCTGTCGGTGGTTGTGCCTTCCACCGTGTCTAGCCGTTGAAGGGGGGCCGAGGGTGCCCAGACCCCATCGAGTCGGGGGGTGGGGAACAACAAAAACACGACGGAAGTTATTTTGGCTGTCGGTGGGTGTGCCTTCCACACTATTTACCGCCTGGTTGACAATCCGAAGGCATGGGCCCGTGCTTGAAGATGTTCGCCTCCCCGCAGGGGATGCCACCTCCCAGTCTGGATTCGAGCGGATCCGAAATGGGCACGGGGGTGAGAAGGGGTGATAGCCAGCGATTGCTGTACGTCCCCCCCCCGTCGTAGGTCACGAGTTCGGGTCACCCTTTCGTCCAACATAATTAACCGTGAGGGTGAAGGGAACCGCCGGTACCCTAATTGTACAGCCGGGGCCATCCTCTTCCTCCTCCTCCTCGTCCTCGGTTTCGTGCTCTAGCCGTTTTGGCTCGAGCATCTCGTGCCCGAATCCGGCAGCGCTTTCGTGGCACGTGCACACCGCTGCTCGCCACAAGCGACACAACGACATGAGGACCTCTGCAGCGGGCGTCGAGAAGGCGAAGAAGCGCTGCAGCCTCGCCGGTCTCTGCGTAAGTCTGAGCGGAGTGGTGCACAGAGCGCTCGCAGTGTTCGTAATCGTTCTAACTTTGAGCGTGATCGTGGCCGCCATCGCGGGCGGTGGCAAGGGGACCGTCAAGGAGTGCGAGGAAAAGGTGGACCCTTTCGTGCGCATGGCGCATTTGAGCGCCGCGCAGGCGGCGGAAGCGCACCGCGGCATCATCACCGTGCAGGTCGTGGCCATGGCGGTCACCGCCCCATCCGCGTTCAGCTTGCTCGCTTTCGCTGCCACGAGTCACATGTGCAGAGTTGCTGAGTACGCGACCTGTCTGTGGTTGGAAGTGGTGTTTTTCGCGTTGTACAGTTTGTTCCAATGCAATGGTCTGAACGGGGAGCTATTCGGCGTATTTAGTGGTTTCATGCTTCCCGTGAACATGACAGTATTCTATGTGCTGCTGCTGCGTCAGGTAAAGGCGTTGGAAAGAAGTTCGTTCCTTGATCTCGGCTATCGGCGCCTTCGCAGAATGATAGTGACTATGTCAATCTTCGGCACTATTGCCTTCAGCTGCAGCAGGATTGCGCGTGGACCTTCGCATCATCCCACCCGAATCATAATGGGTATTCTCGTCTGGATCACAATCTTTTGGTTCTTGATGGGGTTGGCCGTGTTCCTGCGCGCGTTCTGGCGAGTGCTGGCGATGGCGCGCGAGACGCAGCGGCGAGGGGTGGTCACCGAGGAGGTCAGGACCGTCCCTCGGGTTCTGATGTTCCAGATGGTGGGATCATCCATGGCGGTCGTGAGCTTCTTCGTCGCACTCGTGATCAGAATGTGGACGTCGGACATGACTTGGCCAATAGTGGGGCTCTCTGTGGACGAGAGGACGCCCAAGTACTTGGTCCTGGTGCAGTGCATTAGCTTGATCGACACCACGTTCAACGCCGTTGCCGCCCTGGCCCTCAGTGGAGCCTTCTTCGGGGCACTCAGCGGAGGCTTGTCCACGATGCGCTCGGCGCGTCAGCGCCACCGCACTTGGAACGAGTTCTCCGCGGAGTGGGAACGACACCCCGATATGAACTGGAACACCAAAGTCGACGAGTTGGCCTGCAGGGGATTCACGCTGCAGTCGCTGCTGAAGTTTTACTGCAGGCTGGGCAGGGACGTGATGCCGCACTTCAACCCTTCGAAGCACACCACGGAGGACGTGGTCCGAGGCGCCATCATTCCCCTGTCGGCAGATAGCAAAACATCTATGGCTGAAATCATGATGGACCAACGCCCTGTGCGGCCCGACAGGATGGTGACTCACAATTGGGGAAACACCTTTGCCGACCTGGTTGCGGCTATTGTGTCAGACGCTCTTTCCGAGACGGAGTACTGCAAGGTGTTGGTTCTGCTCGTTCACGACATCGACACCCTCATGAGGTGGGTTACCCAGTCACAAGTTGGATCTCGAACGTACTGGGTGTGCGCCTTCTCGGTGAACCAGCACCGCAGCATCTGCGCCGCAAATCTCTGCTCGAGGAGCGACTCGGTGACGGGCGAGCTCTACCCCCTCTGCACGTGCGGCCTGGAAAAGGCGTTCAACAACACTCCGCCCCTGACGAGCGAGGTGGCAAGCGATGTGGCGACAACACCACCTCGCAGTCGAACACCACCTCGCGGTCGAGTGACGACACCACCTCGCGGTCGAGTGACGACACCACCTCGCAGTCGAGTGCCAACACCACCTCAGAAGCGACAAAGTGTGGCGTGTGAGATGAACAAGTTCGATCAGCTGATGATGTCCCTGTCAGCTCGCAACGAGAAGTTCGCCCAGGTGGTTGCAGTCGACAAGAGCTTCGACATCTTCAACCGGGCTTGGTGCATGTCTGAGATTGCTGCCGCCAATTCAGCAGGCATGTCCCAGTCACTGCAGCTGCCATCCCTGGCCCACTTGGAGAAGAGGCAGGGCGGACTCGCTAGCCTGAAAATCAGCAGCGCGCGGGCCAGCATGCCAGAGGATAAGCAGGCGATCTTGGACAGCATCCCAGACCACGACGCATTCGACCGCAGGCTTCGAGACCTGCTGCTCGGACAGCTGCTCCCGTCTTGGTCGAGGCTCGACTCGTGCGACCAGATGTTCCAGGCGGGACGCATTGCTCGCTGGCAGAGCGTCGCGCAGAAGTTCCCCGCTGCAGTCTGGCGCTTCGGAGTTGATGGTGACGATCTTGGCGACAGGTCAGAGGACACGACAGTTCATCTGTGACAGGTCAGAGCACCGACATCACCATTTGCGACACGCGCGCCAACACATCACACTTTCCGTCTCGGCCTAATGCCGCACGGAATCTGTTGGAGGGTGCCTGCGGGTGGCGCTTCTGTGTTTCGGAACTTTTTCCGTCGGCGCCGAGGCGGCGAACTCCGCTGCAGCGAGAAGCTAGAAAAGGACACTAACTAGTGCACTGGCCGGCGGGGAATGGGGGGGGACGGCCGATAGGAAGAAGGGACGCTCGGACGTCGAAGAGCTCGACGATGAGCAGCCGGGGGGGCACCAGCAGCCAGGCGCGAAGGGCCAGAGCGCGGTGGGCGGCCGTGGCTAACCACGGTGGCAAGGGTGGCGGGAGGGCGGCTGCCAGCGGCTGGAGTTGGCGGGCGGGCGCACTGGGCCACCACGAGCGGCAGAGGTACCGCGGCGCGTCGAGGAGTAGGCACAGCATTGAGCCGCGCGGAGGCAGGGGCAACGCAGCCAGATGGCTGGCAATGACAGGGGTATGACGGCGTGACCACCCAAGGGCGCGCCAGGTGGCCAGGGGGCCGGGAGAGGAGGGGCAGGAGGCGGCGGGCGAAACGACCCAGGCGCCCGCAGGCGGCGGGGCGGAACAGCAACGCAACGGGAAGCGGAAGCGCGGGACAGCCGGAAGGAGGTGGCGACGCAACCAGATGGCTGGCACTGACAGGGGTATGTCGGCGTGGCCGCCCAAGGACACGCCAGGTGGCCAGAGGGCAGGGAGGGGTGGGGCAGGTGGCGGCGGGCGAAGCGTCCCAGGTGCCCGCAGGCGGCGTGGCGGAACAGCATCGCAACGGGAGGAGGCAGCGCGGGGCTGCCGCGGAAGGAGGGGAGCACCGAAAGGTGCAAAAGCCGGGTAACAACGCAGGGCGGCCCAATGGGCGGTCCAGCGTGGTGCAGCAGAGAAGCACCGAAGTGGTGCAGGGGACTGGGTGAGCGACGCGAATCCCAAACGGGAGGTACGTGGCAAGGGGGTGGCGACGGGGAACACCGAAAGCTGCAGAGGCTGGGTAACGACGCTGGGCGGCCCACTGGGCGGCCCAATGTGCTTCGGCACCAGGCAGTAGCAATTCCAGACGCTTCGCGTAACCCCACTAGCCCATGCAGAAACGATTCCCAGGCGAGTTGCCCTGATCAGGGATGTGGGAGAGCATGCAGTGGAATAGCGGGGTGGGGAAGCCGTCGTACCCCAACCGGGGGAGGATGGAGGACAAGAGGGGGATGATGGAGTCGGAGTCGGAGTCGGAGTCGGAGTCGGGGTCGGGGTCGGAGTCGGAGGAGGAGGAGGAGGAGGAGGAGGAGGAGGATGAGGGGAGGAGGAGGAGGAGGAGTCGGAGTCGGAGTCGGAGTCGGAGGAGGAGGAGGAGGAGGAGGAAGAGGAGGAGGAGGAGGAGGAGGATAGGGAGGGAGGGAGGGAGGGAGGAGGGAGGGAGGAGAGGAGGGGAGGAGGAGGAGGAGGAGGAGGAGGAGGAGGAGGAGGAGGAGGAGGGGGGGGAAGGGGAGGGGGAGGAAGGAGGGAGGAACAGGGAGGAGGAAGGAGGAGGAGGAGCAGGCGGAGGAGGATGAAGAGGAAGACGGCGAGCAAAATCACAATGGGCCTCCTGGATGCCCTGAGCCTCTTCGGGTGCGTCTTGTCAGACTCTTGGAATCCTCTTGGAGCATCTTGGGGGCCTCTTCGCGGTCCTGTGGGCCTCCGAGAGTACCTTCGGCGCTTCGGGAGAGCCTCGTGGAAGCCTCTCGAGGGTCTCTTCGGGAGCCTCTTGGGGACACGTTGGGGGTGCCTTCAGGGCCTCGGCGCCTTTTGGGGCACTCTTGGGAGCGCTGGTGCCCATCTAGGAGGAGATCGATCAAAGAAGGGGGGACGTACATTGCAGCCCCCTCCAGAAGGTCCTGGTGTGAGCTTCACCCCCGTAGTCCTCCTCCTCCTCCTCCTCCTCCTCCTTCTCCTCCTCCTCCTCCTTCTCCTCTCCCTCCTCCCTCCTCCCTCCTCCCTCCTCCCTCCTCCCTCTTCCTCTTCCTCCTCCTCCTCCTCCTCCTCCTCCTCCTTTGGTACATCTCAGCGGGACATGCTTTACAGAGCCTGCTTTGGATGGAGTGCCGAGGAGCAATTTCCCAGGCGCGGTCGCCTTGTTTCACCCTGCTCGCGTGCCGTCTAGCGCAAGGCTTCTGACCTGACCTGATCAGAAGGTCGAAGTGGGCCCCGCGACCTAAGGACCATCAGTGAGTTGTGCCTTCTCGCCGAGGTCATCTTGGACTCTCCAGCGCCTCGCAGGACCTCCTGTACAGGTCCAGGGGGAGGGTGTCAGGAGATGGGTAGACACTCCCCGAAGGGGAAGGAAGAGACAGCGCTCTAGACCACCTCTGCCCAGAGGGCTGTTGGGACTCTTTGGGGTCATCTTGGAGCGTCTTGGAGGCCTCTTGACGGTCTTCGAGGCCTCTGAGAGCGTCTTCGGCGTCTCGGGAGAGCTCCTCCTCCTCCTCGTACTTCTCCTCCTCCTCCTCCGCCTCCTCCTCCGCCTCCTCCTCCCTCCCTCCCTCCCTCCCTCCCTCCTCCTCCTCGTCCTTGGAAGCCTCTTGGGGAACTCTTGGGGGCCTTCGGGCCTTGTGGGCGCCTCCCGAGGCCTTCTCGCGACACTCCTGGGAGCGCTGGGGTCCATCTTGGGGCCATCTTTCAGGAGGGGACATGACACACAGACACAATTCCTCGTCGACTCCCAGGACAACTATAGGAGATTACCCCAGTGCGACCCTACCTAGAAGTTGGAGCCCCTAGGAAAGCAGCATTAGTTGCTATGCTATGCTATGCTATGCCATGCTATGCTGCGCTATGCCATGCCGTGCTATGATATGCTATGCTGCGCTATGCTAAGCTATGCTATGTCATGCTGCGCTGTGCTATGCTAAGCTATGCTATGCTATGCTATGCTATGCTATGCTGCACTATGCTATGCTATGTTATGCTGTGCTGTGCTATGCTATGCTATGCTATGCTATGCTATGCTATGCTAATGCAGTGCTGCGCTATGCTAAGCTAGGCTAAGCTAACCCTCTAGGCAGAGCCTAGCTAACCCTCTAGGCAGAGCCTAGCTAAGCTAAGCTAAGCTAACCCTCTAGGCAGAGCTAACCCTCTATACAGACACTTTTTGCCTTTGCTGTGCTGCTATGCTCTGTTATGCTCTGTTATGCTCTGCTATGCTATGCTATGCTGCGCTGTGCTATATTGTGCTGTGCCGTGCTACGCTATGCCATGCTATGCCATGCTATGCTATGCTATGCTGCGCTATACTGTGTTATGCTGGGTTGTACTATGATATGCTGTGCTGCGCTATGCTATGCTACGCTAAACAATGCTGTGCTCTGCTATGCTAAAGCTCAGCGAAGCTAAGATGAAGCTAAGCTAAGATGAGAAATAAGCTAAGCTAAGATGAGATAAGCAACTCTAAGCTAAGGAGACGTGACTGGGGGAACCGCGGGGCGGATGCCGGGGGAATCGCCCGGGGCGCGTTCCAATCCCCGGCCTCTTTAAGCAAAGAGAGTAAGAACCCTTCTAGGCAGAGCCTAGGTAGGGAAATATGGGAATTGGGGGGAAGACAAAAGCTCAGAACATATGGGAATTTCTGGGAAATAATGTTATTAGTGTCTATTTATTTGTTTGTCCCAGGGCCCCCTCAATCTTGGAGGAGACCGAGCAAAGAAAGGGGTGGTATGTAATGTAGTACGGCCCCCACAAGGAGGCTAACATGGGTCCAAATCCTGAGTCGAGTCAGTGATGTGTGCCTTCTCGCTGAGACCGACTTGGACGCTGCAACCCCTTGCGAAACCTCCCGTCCAGGTCCAAAGAGAGGGGTAGGGGGAGGGGAAAACCCCTCCTCGAAAGGGGGAGGAGGGTGTTGGAGGAGAGGACGAGGCCGAGACTTTTCGCCCCCAGAGGCAGGAACAGGCGGGGGGGGGGGGCGGGAGTGGAGGGCGGGGCCGGGTGAGGGGGGGGGGGACGGAGGGTGCCCCTGATCGCCAAAGAGAGCTTGCGCTCTGGCCACCGAGCCCCAGCGCAATCGAGGCCGACCTGTTCCCCTCGGGCCACGCGTCCGCTGCCTCGACCGTATGGTGTTTTAAGGACTGCGCGCTGGAGGTGCGACTCTGGCACATTTTTGCGATTCTGCCAAGCAGACTTAGCCATCGGAAGATTTGTCGTTGTTTTTTTCTCCAAGCCCTCCCAGGCGTTTGTTTGAATAGAACAGTGAGGTCGCCGGCTCCCTTCTCCTCCCTCTCCTCCTCCCCCCCGCTCTCCTCTCGGCTCTCTCCTCTCGCATCTCTCTTGGAGGCTGCGAAGTGTGAAATTGTCGCCACTTTCGCAGGCTTCTGGGGGGCCTGCACAGTGGGGTCCCATGCAGATCGAAACGGGGCCCCGCCATCCCTGGGGGGCTGCGAAGTGTGAAATTGGCGCCACTTTCGAGGGCTGTTGGCGGGACCCGCATAGTGGGGTCCCATGCAGATCCACACGGGACCTCGCCATCCCTGGGGGGCTGCGAAGTGTGAATTTGTCGCCACTTTCGAGGGCTGCTGGGTGTGGGGGGCAGCACAGTGGGGCCCCACGCAGATCCAAACGGGACCTCGCCATCCCTAGGGCGGCTTCGAAGTGTGAAGCTGTTTACACTTTCGAGGGCTGCTGGGAGTGGCAGCACAGTGGGGTCCCACGCAGATCCAAACGGAACCTCGCCATCCCTGGGGGGGTTGCGAAGCGTGAAACTGTCGCCACGTTCGCAGGGGTGGCCCGCACAGTGGGGTCCCACGCAGATCCAAACGAGGCCTCGCCATCACTGGGAGGTTGCGATGTGTGAAATTGCTGCCACTTTCGAGGGCTGCGGGGAGGGCCAGCACGGTGGGGTCCCACGCAGATCCGAACGAGGCCTCGCCATCCCTCGGGGGCTGCGAAGTGTGAAGTTGTCGCCATTATTGAGGGCTGCTGGGGGGTCCCGCACAGTGGGGTCCCACGCAGATCCAAACGGGACCTCGCCATCTCTGGGGGGGGCTGCGAAGTATGAAGCTGTTTACACTTTCGAGGGCTGCTGGGGGGCCAACACAGTGGGGCCTCACGGGGGGCCAGCAAAGTGGGGCCTCACACAGATCCAAACGGGACCTCGCCATCCCTGGGGGGCTGCGGGGTGTGAAGCTGTCGCCATTTTTGAGGGCTGTTGGGGGGGCCCGCACAGTGGGGCCTTACGCAGATCCAAACGGGACCTCGCCATCCCTTGGGAGGTTGCGAAGTGTGAATTTGTCGCCACTTTCGAGGGCTGGCGGTGCGCCCGCGCGCGTTCGGTGCTCGCACTAAAAGGTGCAGGTGGGAAGCGGAGAGGCTGGCGGGGCGTCCTCCTGTGCCACAGTTTCACCGGTGGCGGTGCCCCAGCGCCCACCTGCAGTGCCCCCGCGGCACCTCGACTGCAGGCCGCTCGTCCGCTCGGCCCTCTCCCTTCCTCTGCACCCCAACACTTGCGCACGGCCTGCCGGCAGCAGCCCGGGGTGCGGGTCCACCGACGGCGGTCGCACGCGTGCACCGGGGCCGGTGTGGTGCGGCGGTGTCGAGACGGTGCGGGGGCTGCGGAGGTGATGGACGTGCGCCGGCTGCGCTCCGCACGGAGCGTTTGGCAGCAGCGTTGTGGCGGCTATTGCGGAGTGAGCGAGGTACGAATGATGACATCTTGGTGGGGCGAGTCGCCTTCCATCAAGGGGTTCCAGGTGATCCCAAGAGCGAGCAGTGCCATGAGCCCCCTTGGGAAAGTTCCTCAAACGCTTGTTCTTTTCCCTTACCAGCCCAGGTTGCACGCCGCAGTCGTTTGAGGCTCTGGGGGCGAAGCCTACGAGTCGAACCGTTTCTTGAACAGTTGGTCATCGCGGCCAGCTTTCTTGAGAGTGCTCTGTTCGGCGGCTTGAGGCGATCGGCGTGCACCCTCGATCGATGCACGCGACTGCGCTCATAGGTCACAGGGATCAGAGATGCGTGGCACAAGCTGCCCTCCTGGGTCTCTGCTGCCAGTCATGATTGGGATTCCTTCTGGGACCCGAGGGCAAGGACATGTTACCAACCTCGGGTACGGCGGAAGGGCCACCTTTCCACACGCAATGTAGATGTTTTGTTTCGCAGATGGGCGGGTGGTCTGGCAGCGAGCCGTCTCATCCATGGCCTCCTTAGTTCATTCCACGTCCCGCGTGCACCCCGTCGATGCTGAGTGGCTCTTCGCAGCAGCTGCCAGAGCGACATTTCTGGGTAGCCAGGCCGCTCTTTATTTCTAACCCTGGCCTCGACCTCCGCCCAGGCGCGATGGCTGACGAGGCGCGCCTCAGAGTTCCTGGGCGAGAGGCTCGAATCTTCCGGCCTGTGGGTTCCGATCTCCCCTTCTTCGAGGCTGCGATCACAAGAGGGGAGGAGGAGGAGGAGGAGGAGGAGGAGGAGGAGGAGGAG
>CAUYUJ010021507.1:97500-138080 GCA_963575745.1 Prorocentrum cordatum | reverse complement strand
GGCGGAGGCGGAGGCGGAGGCGGTGGAGGAGGAGGAGGAGGAGGAGGCGGAGGAGGAGGCGGAGGAGGAGGAGGAGGAGGAGAAGGAGGACGAGGAGGGGGAGGAGGAAGAGGAGGAGGAAGATGAGGACGAGGAGGAGGAGGAGGAGATGGCGGTGGCATGGCGCGCACACCCGCTTCCAGTGCAGAGCAGGACCGGTGACGCGATCACCTCTCCAACTGTTTCTTGGGAGAACCGGCGGCGGGACAGGCGCGCCCCCTCACCGCTCCACTCGGCGTCGGGAGGGCTGGTGCTGGGATGGGGGCAGCCCCTCGCGCCATCCGCCGACCCAGCTCGTCTGCAGGAGATCGAGTGGGACGCCCCCCCTCCTCACCTCCAATTTTGCCCCCCCCCAAAAAAGGGGTGACGGCACTGCCCTCTCCATTCTCTCCGAGGAGGATCAGCGATTGGATGATCGCGCGCGCACGATCCAGCTGCCCGCGGGGAGCCCCGCCACCGTGCCAGCCCAGCTCTCTGTAAGACGGGAGGCCGTGACGTGGAGCACCCCGAGTCCCGAGGCACGCGAGAGCCGTGAGGCGTGGCACGGTCTTGCCGCGTCGTGGTGGGGTCTCTCTCTCTGAGCGTTCGTCGTCGTCGTCGTCGTCGTAGTCGTCGCCAGTTCCAAGGAAATGCAGGAACTTGTTTTGATCCGCGGGTCGAGAGCGCACCTCTTCCGGTCGAAGCTGAGCGGGCCGCGCACAGCATTAATTAGGACATGGAGGAATAAGGAAGGGCAAGTAATGTCGTAGTTAAGTCGACCCCTTCCCTTGCTGATCCCTGCCCCGCCGGAGGGAGAGCCGAGGCACGGGAGAGCCGTGAGACGTGGCACGTTCTTCCGCGTCGTGGTGTGGCATCTCTCGTAGCGTTCGTCGTCGTATTTCTCCCTTCCTCTTCTTCCATTTTTCAGGAGGAAAAACACACACACGCACACACACACACACGCACACACACACACACACACAAACACACACACACACACACACACACACACACACACACACACACGCACGCACGCACGCACGCACGCACGCACGCACGCACGCACACACACACACACAACTTATCGTCGATTCCCCCGAAAATATAGGAAAATATGGGAAGTGGGGGGGTGACGAAAACCCTACAAAATATAGGAAAATATGCGGAATCGTTTTATTTGTGTGTATTCATTTGTGTGTCCTGGGGCCGCTTCCATCCTCTTCTCTTGGGTCGGTGGCGAGCCCGTGGGGAAGCAAGAGGGAGAGGGCCTCCTCGGGAGGCTCGGAGGTCCCTGGGCTTAAGTCGCGCCTGTCCCTCTACAGGGGGGAAATTCAAAAATAGTCAAAAAATAGTCTGGGGACTATTTTTTCTATTATTTTCTGACCATGTTGGAGTATGTTTGACTATTTGTTATTTTTCCTCCAATATCCCCCTGTAGGGGACAGGCCCGACTTAACCCTGGGCCTCCAGAGAAGTTTCCGAAGCCTCCCCCGAAGGCGCAGACGAAAACTTCTCAGCATGCGCGAGGGCTTTTGAGAAGTCTCGACGCCTTCTTGAGAAGGCCTTCTCCTGCTCGTTTCCCCCCCCCCCCCCTCGCTCGCCGCCGCCGGCTCGAAGACTCTCGAGGGCCTCTTGCGGCCTCTTGGAGGCCTCTCGAGGGCGTCTCAGGGGACCTCTCGGGGCCTCTTTTGGGGGCTCCTTGAGGCCATAGGGGGCGCTCTTGGGCCGTCTGGCGCCTTCGGAGCCTGTCTCGGGAGCATCGCTTAGCCAGCTTGGGCCCTGAAGGGTCGCCAACGATCACAACGATCACAACGACAACGATAACAGCAAAAGCAACGATCACAACGATAACGATCACAACGATCACAACGATAACGATCACAACGATCACAACGGTAACGATAACAACGATCACGATGACGACCACAACGATCACAACGATAACGATACCAACGATAACGACAACGATAACAACGACCACAACGATCACGACGAGGGCTTCTTGCAGCCTCTTGGAGGCCTCGGGGGCGTCTTGGGGGACTTCTCGGGGCCTCCTCCTCCTCCTCCTCCTCCTCCTCCTCCTCCTCCTCCTCCTCCTCTTCCTTGGGGATCTCCTTGGGCCGTCTTGGGGCGCTCTCCTGGGCCGTCTTGGCGCCTTCTCGGAGGCGTGTCTCGGGAGCACCTCCTGTCTTGGGCCCCGAAAGGGTCGCTTCGAGGGGCTAAAACAGCGATAACAGCGATGACAGCGATAACGACAGGCCTCGGAAAAAATAGCGAACACTCAGGCCACATTCATCTGTGAACGCCTCCCCCTTCCCCCAATGTTCAAAGTTGGCGGTGGGTGTGATGAGTTGCACCTCGACCGCAGTCTCCCCCCCGCGTGCCAACTTTGAGTTTGGGGGGCAGGGGGGGTGTTCACTAATTGTTTCCCTCTACCGGATTTCAATGATAACAACGATAACAGCGGTAACCACGAGATCAACGATAACAACGGTAGCGATAATAACGATGCCGCCATCAACGACAAAGGCCTCGGCGCCTTGATCGGCGGCGAGCGAGGGGGGGAATGACAAGGAGAAGGCCTTGTCAGAAGGCGGCGGGGCTTCTCAGAAGCCCTCACGCCTTCCGAGAAGTTCTCTCTGTCTTCGGGGAAGGCTTAGAAAGCCTCTACGGAGGCCCCGGGACTTCCGAGCCTTCTGAGAAATCCTTCTCCTTCCCACTTCCCCCCTCGCTCGCCGCCAACTTGAGGGACGGAATTACCGTCTTGGCGCATCCTTGTGCCGGCTCAGACGCCTTTTGACAACATTCGGTGCATTTGCGGCTCTCGTGGTGCCCTCTTGGGGGCCTCTTGAGGCCGTATTGGGGGCCTCCTGGTCTGTCCTGGGTTGACGGAAGCCCGACAAGGCGAGAATGCTAAACGAATTAGACACTCTGTAGCAAGTCCAATGATGTTGAATTCGTCGGGCCCTCCTGTAGATCCTGTTAGAGCTTTCTTGGGCCGTCCTGGGGGCCTCTTGGGCCGTCTCGAGGTTTGGTTGGGCCGTCGTGGGGCCATATTGGGCCGTCTTGGAGGCACACATGGGCCATTTTTCCCGCCTTGGTGGCCTGCCTGGGTCGCCTTGAAAGCCATCTTGGGCATCTCGGATGCTCTGGGTGCGCCCAGAGCAGGGGGTGATGCACACGCCTAGGGGCCCGTCGAATAATACAGAAATCCCTAGCACACAGTTCGCGGCATGCTGCCACACCTTTACGTGCCTCGGTGTTGGATCTCAGCAGCCAGGGGGAGTAGCACGGCCATTGCAGTTTTCGTCTTGAGAAGACGTGTAGCGGCACCGCCGCACCATTCCGCATTTATTATCGCCATACAGATCGCAGGTACTTGCGGGGGGATGAGGCGAGATTCGAACATTCCCGCCCCCCAAAAGAATAATGCTGGCATGTCTGCCATTGTTCGTTCGCTCTCGGGAGAACATCGAGGCGATTTTCCACATGTGGTGGACGCGGGGTAGCGTGGCCAACCGCAACCCCACTCGTTCTTGTGAGGGCACCCTCTTGTGAGAATTGGTTGTGCGATGCGTACATACCCTTTCTCCCACCAGAGAGCAAACACGGATCACGACTCTCTGAGGTGAGATGGGGTAGGACAGGCACCACATCCACCCCCGTATGGTCTCAATCAGGCAGGCGGGGTAACAAGCAAGCAAGCAATCATTCACACATTCACACTTACGATTCTGACTTCCGCAGCACAATCGGAGCAGCATTTGCACAAACCATCGTTTGCATCGGCATTGGTGTAGACAGTCGGGTCTGATATGGCCGCGCGCAACACAGGGAGCCATGTAAAGACATGATGGTGCCAAGCATACATAGAACAGCGTAGGCGGCGGTTAGGTATATCTGGTGAAGAGAGAAGCGGTTGCTGAAGATGCGAGGGAGGCCCTATTCCCTTAGGGCAGGGAGTTCATGTGTACAGAAAGTGTGCGTGTGTTTGTTTGTGTGTAGGTGTGTATTTGTGTGATTGTGTGTTTGCGTGTTTTTTGTGGCGTTGTGTGGCGGTGTGTTGTGTTGTGCGGTGCTGTGTTGTGTTGTTCTGTGTTGTACTGTGTTGTGTTGTTGTGTGTTGTGTTGTGTTGTGTTGTGTGTATCTCTGTCTGTGTGTCTCTCGGTCTGTGTGTGTGCGTGCGTGCGTGCATGCGGGTGTGTGTGTGTGTGCGTGTGCGTATGCGTGTGCGTGTATGCACGTGTGCGTGTGTATGACTTTGTGATTGTGCTTATGCTTGTGTTGTTTGCTTGAATTTGCTGCACCGCTGGCACGCGCAGCCCTCTGAAGTCCCCGAGGATGCACTGGTGAAGTCGGTCGAGGGTCTTTCCTGTTTGAGTCGGATCTCTCATGTTTGAAAACAGGTGGTGTTATGCTTGTGTGTGCGGATGTGTGTGTGTGTGTTTGTGTGTGTGTGTCTGTGTAGTTCCAGGCTGTCTGGGCGTTGGACATCCCTTGGGTGATCAGTGTGGGTTGCACGTCGGCCTATCTTGGCAAACCAGTGGCTCAATCGGCCCAGCAGTACAGCATCCTCCCCTCCCCTCCCCCATCCTTGGCCAGGTGGGCGGGCCTGAAGGGCGAGGACGAGTTCGAGCGCCCAGGCATGCCACCGCCAGAGCGCTCGCAGGCGGAGGCCGAGCGCGAGCTGCTGGAGCGGCTGCCCGGCGGGGGCCCTCTCCCTTGGGAGGGGGTCGGAGGTGCGGGGGTCGGCGGAGGGGAAAGGGTTCGAGGCAGCGGCAGGGGGGGGACGGGCTCAGAGAGGGCCTGCGCCGACACCCGCTCGCCCACACATCTCGCCCGAGACGGGCCTGATAGCCCCCCCCCGCCCAGGACCTTGCGGTTTCGCTCTCGGGGGCGTATCGCCAATCTATCGGCGATACGTCGCCGATTCAAGTTCGATGTTCCCTTCCTTGAGCTGGTCCCCCTCCCAGTCGTTCCCGCTCACAGGAGGAGGTAATCCGTAAGGACTTCGCCCCCTGCCGCCGGCCCCCCCTCTACCATAATATGATCTATCAGAGTCGCGTCGGTGTGTCTCGGCGTTGCCTAGGCGCATCGGGGAAAACCATGGGGGCGGATAGGAACCATCAGCACATATTGAGACGTTGGCGTTATCGAAGACGCCTACGGCGAATCACCGCCGCCCCCTGTCGTCTAGAATCGCCAGTGTGGCCGAGAGTTGTGGCAAGAGCTCTGCCAAGCTATCGGACCATGTGTTCCCCCAACCGTTGTGGAAACCCGTCGGGGAACACTTAGGGGAGGACGGCGGGTAATCTCAGGAGGAGGCGGAGGTGGAGGGTGATGAGGAGGAGGACGAGGAGGAGGAGGAGGAGGAGGAGGAGGAAGAAGCGGAGAAGGGAGGAGGGGGCATCTTGGGAGCTTCTGGGGACACTCGTGGGGCCTCCTGGGAGCCTCTTGGGGGCACCTTGGGGGCCTCCTTGGGCCTTGCGGGGGCCTTTGGGGGCTTATCGGGGGCCTCTTTGGCCTTCTTGGTGGGCTCCTGGCCCGTCTGACGCCGTCGGAAGCAATCTTGGAGACCCCCGCTCCCGCCAGAGAACCCTTCACATTTGATTCAGGAATTGCGCTATTGCTTGTGACTTCCACGCAATGCATTCAGGAATCGCGCTTTCAACGCTCAGAAAACACGCTGCGCCGAGGACGCCGTTACAATTTACTTAGTAATCGCGCTGTCGCCATGCTCAGGCATCCCGCATGAATGTCCCACCCGCACGACCCGCCCGTCAGGGGATCGCCTGCCCGTCGTGGGCTCCCGCCCGAGACTTCCTTCAGGAACGGCGCTTCCGCCTAGGATTTCCTCGAACGTTCACGCTCTTACCTTCCTGCTCCTCCTCCCTGCTCCCTCCTCTCCTCCCTTCTCTCTCCCTCCTCTCTTCCCTCATACTTATGCCTCTCTGCCCTCTCCCCTCTCCCTCCTCTCCCTCCTCCCTTCTCCCTCCCCTCTCCTGCCTCCTCCCTCCTTCTTTCTTACTCTCTCTCTCTCTCTTTCTCCCCTCTCTCTCTCTCGCTCTCGTTCTCTACCTCTCTTATATTTCTTTTGTTGTTTCTCTCTCTTTCTCTCTCGTTCTCGTTTTTTGTTTCTCTCTCTCTCTGCCTCTAATCAACCGCCCCCCTCTTAGCTCCTTCTCTCCTGGCGTTTTCCCTCTTCCTTCGTCCATCCCCCTCCCTTCCTGCCACTCTCCCTCGTTTTTCCCCTCCTCGTTATGCAGGGCCCACACCGATTTTAATGGCGGGCACCTGTACGCCCACAAATGATTGTCCGCCCGTTCAGGTGTGCCCGCCTGTCTAAGCCCGCCGCCCCCCGCAAAGAGAAAGAAGCCCCGCAAAGGGCGTGTGATCTAAAGGGCGGGTTTCGAGGGTGTGGGGAACTCGTTTTGAATGACACGCGGACAAGTAAGAGCGAACAGTCTTATAATGATTGCTGTTGTTGTTGTTGTTGTTGTTGGTGTTGTTGTTGTTGTTGCTGCTGTTGTTGTTGTTGTTGTTGTTGTTGTTGTTGTTGTTGTTGTTGTTGTTGTTGTTGTTGTCGCTTGTCGTCGTCCCCCCTGCGACCCAGCCAGCGACCCACCCGCGACCCACCCCGCGACCCACCCCGCGACCCACCCTGCGACCCCACCCGTGACCCACCCGCGACCCGACCCGCGACCCACCCGCGACCCAGCCGCGACCCACCCTGCGACTCAGCCGCGACCCACCCGCCACCCACCCTGCGACCCACACCGCGACCCACCCGCGACCCACCCCGCGACCCAGCCCGCGACCCACCCCGCGACCCAGCTCGCGACCCCACCCGCGACCCACCGCGACCCCCCGCGACCCATCGGCGACCCCACCTGCGACCCACCCGCGACCCATGCGCGACCCACCCGCGACCCACCCGCGACCCAGCCCGCGACCCACCCGCGGCCCACACGCGACCCACCCCGCGATCCACCCACACTGGTTTGACGAAAAAATCGGCGCCTGCGGCGGGCTCAATGCATAATTTGTAAAGTTCGGCGCCTGCGGCGGGCTTCTTCAGAGCCTCGCAGACTGACGACGTCTTCGCCACACCCTCACTCTTATCCCCAACTGCGGGGTGCTACGTATATATCCAGATGTCGGATGGACAGCGTTGCAGAGCCATACGCACGCTGCAAGACAAAAGGCGGACGGATTATCCCCAGGGGGGCGGTGGAGCCGACTTTTTAAAAATAGAAAGGGGAATCAATAGGCGGCGACGGGGCGGCGACGGCGAGCACGGAACAGCCAGCCCAGGCCCAGACGATAGGCAGCGACGAGGCGGCGACGGGGCGGCGACGGCGAGCACAGAGTCGCCAAGCCGCCACCCAGGCCCAGTTCCTTAGAAAAGAAGTCATATTCCCTACGTGCAATCTTTGTTCAGGAACAAGGGTAATACATTTTCGTTCGAATTGATTCGTGTGCGCTGGTAGTCAATATCTCACCGTCAACTTGAGCGCTCTATTGGGTCAACTGTGTGCGTGCGTGCGTGAATGCGCCGGACAGGATAACCGGCAAACCTCCGGTTGCCCACCGCCATGCGGATCAGATGCAAGCGTCGAGCGTCACCTTCCGGGCAGTGCTGCAAGATTCTGCTGGCTGCACGGCTTCAACCTCCCTGTCGTTCAGGCGTTCCTGCAGATCCCCCCCCCGAGGGATTGTGAATAGAACCCGTGTAGTACCCTCATTTATACTCCTTATCCTCACCTCTCCTGCGCCTGGCCGTTTGGGCTCAGGTATTGGGACAGATCGATCAGACCTTTGATCGTGCAGGAGGGAAAGACATCCATCTATCCCTCCTTCCATCTACCAACGGATCAGGGGTTCTGTACCCTTGTACTTCAACCCCATACACAGGGATTGGCAGGAAGCCCACGGGCCGGGCCTTCCCGGGCCGCCCGCCCGCGCTCGAGCAGAGGTCCGTGCCGCGCGGGGGCCGGCCGGGCGCGGGGGCGTGGCCGAAAGCTCGCGGAATGGAAAGGACGCCAGCGTTGGGACCGCCGTCCAATGATTTGGTATCGCTCGGACGTGTGCACTTTTGCTCGACGGGGATTGTTAAGAAGCATCCTGGATCATCCTGCGAAAAAAAGCCACGCACGAAACCGAAAAAAACACAGGGAATGACGTCCGGGCGATGGCCAGATGATCGCGGTGGGCTGCCGGGTCCTGAAGCTGCGCCGTTGGTTCGTCGCGCCGCTCGTCGTAGTCGGGGGGTGTGCAGGCGTTGTGGCGTCCTGAGTTTTCCTGTTGTACGGGCATGAGGAGGAGGAGGAGGAGGAGGAGGAGGAGGAGGAGGAGAGAAGGCGGAGGAGGAGGAGGAACAGGAGGTTCTCGAAAGGCAGATGGCAGGTAAAAAGGAAACATATGTTCGGAGGAGAAGAAGGAGGAGCTGAAGGACGAGGGAGAGGCGGGGGGGAAGCAAGTGGAGGAGGACAGCGGAGGGAGGGGAGGTGAAGGGAGGGGGGAGGAAGAAAGGGGCCGGAGACCTGTGCAATCCTCCGGCCCCCCTGCAACAACAATTCATAACCCCTCATCCCACTCATCCTTCTCCTCGTCAGTCTCCTCCCTGTCGCCCATCCTTTTCCTACCTCCTTCCCTCCCGCCCTTCCTCTTTGCCTTTTTCCTCTTCTCCGTTGCTGTCGGCCTGTTCTTGGATCTTCGAGTCGGGCCTCCCCCCAGGGTCTGGGGTTGATGGGGTTCTGATGGCAGAACGGCCATCAGGTTTCGATGGGGCGATTTCGTAGCCTGGGGTAAATGAGAATTCGTTGATGGACAACTTTCTGGCGACCCACGGTGCGAGAAACCAGCCATGAGGTTTTGATGCGGCGATGTTGCATCTTTCGTTTAATCAGAACCTATCGATGAGCGGGTTTGCTGCAGCCAGTGGTCCTTGGAAACAGCCACGATGTTTCGTATTGCCCTGCTTTAGCGGGGAGCGGGGATGGCTACATCGCGGCGATCACAGGGCAGCGCGCCCACCGCGCGGGCCCCTCCCTGAATGATAACTGCGATCGGAAGTAATAGAACGCATTGTGAGATAGGGGTGGGGTTGTGATGGACTTGTTTAAGAGGGCGGCTAAAAAAAACCGCTCTGGCCAAGGCTCGGGATGGGGCCGTCGCTTCAGGTATGCGCCCGAGCATGAGCACATACTGCCGCGCGACTACCGAGGATACCTACTTACGTCCCACAGCCCTTCTGGGCGATTTTCGATCTAGGGCGCGTGGATCCCTGCCAGGGGGGCCCAAACAAACCATCATCCCGCGCGCGCTGGGGGGTGGACATCATTGAACATATGCTCGTGAGGTTCCTGAGCAATTCGAGGGACGAGGCCGCAGAAATGGGCTGCGGGCAATGATGAAAGCGCCCTCAGGGGGTGGTGGAACAGCAAATTCTGGTTTTGATTGGCGTCACGGCCGCCACAGCGGAAGGGCGCTCGGCCGAGATCACAGAATGCCTCATTAAGTGATCCACGCACCGACCTACTCTAACATTCCTACTGGGCGATGCCCGCTCTAGAGCTTACGGGTCCCAACTGCAAGGCTCTAGGCGGCATACGTTCCGCGGGAGTTCAGGGGAGACCTCGTCGAACCCCAAGGGGGCCCAAGACACCCCCATAAGCCACAAAGAGGACCCTAGGAGACCCTCAAGAAGACTCTGAGAGGTATCCCAAGAGCCCCTTCATATGAATCCCAAGGTGCCCTGAACAACTAGATAACTGCCACGATAATCGCAACTTCTGACTCGTTCTCGGGGCTGGCGGATTGGCCCAAGCCTCTTGAGTAAATCTGGCAGGAGGGTGCATGGGGGAGGAGGGGGGGGGTGATGATGGAACGGTCGTTGTTTACCATGGGCCACGGTGCTGCTGCTGTGGCCGAGAAGGTAAGTAAAAAAACTCGCTCTCTCGCAGCCGTCGTCGCGGCCGTTGTCGTCCTCGTAATAGTCGACGTCGAAGTACGAGTACCTGTACTTCGTCACGGCCGCCGCGCGCCGAGTGCTTCTCTCAAGAGACCGTTCCCGAGTTCAGCGCCTTGGCAAGCTCGTCCGACACCTTGTCGAGGATCGGCTTGGCGACGTCGTCCTCGCAGAAGACCCGCGAGTCGTGAACTGTGTCCCGCAAGGTTGTGAGAACCTCTGCCGCGGTGTCGGGCGTGAGCTTCGTCAAGCTCTGCAGGGCCCTTGCCTCCCACAAAGTGGCCTGCGCGCGCCGCTGGCCTTTCTTGAACTCGCCCTCGAGCTTCGCGAGCTCGCTCGTCTTGTCGTGAAGCGAGGCGTCATCTGCGAACGAGCTGAGCTGCTGGGAGATGGATGGCCTCGATATGCTTCAGCTTCGTCGTGATGCCCTTCTGCTTGCACAAGACGCGCTTGTAGCAGTCCTGGAGGCAGTCGAAGTCGTTGGGGTCCGCCGCGCTCGTGGACCAGTGCTGACCTGAAAGGTCCAGGAGGCCGCCTGCCATGCCGATGAACTCCTTGATCTTCGCCACCGACTCGCACGCCAGGTTGCCCCAGTAGGTGGAGGAGAAGTCTACGAGCTTGGCGGCAGTGTCGCCATACACTGCGCTGAACTGTCTCTCGTAAGCCTCGAACTCGGGATTGATCACGTAACCTTCCATGGCGGACGACTTGTCCTGGCCATCGCTTGGCGCGCCCTCAGATCCGTTGGCGGTGGCCTCCGCCTCGCTCTTCTTCCAAACCGCCTCCTTGAACCTGACAGCGGTCGCGCGCAGCTCCTGCCATGCCTGAGGAGCGCCGCAACAAAGCACTCGCAATGCCATCTGCGCCGAACGGATTCCCAAGCCCCTTTCTCGACCCTCCAATCGCATCCTCCATCGCCGCCCCCTTCCAACATCACCCCTCCGCCCGCCTCCCACATCCCCACCCGCCCCCCTTCATGAAAGGGGCGCCCAGGAAAACGCGCAGCTTGAGTTGGCGTTGCAAGCCCAATCGCTGCCTCCGAAACCTCAGCTGCACACTCGTCAACCAGATCCCCGTTCTTCTGGCCGAACGTGCTCCGAGCCTTCAGCAGCTTCGCGAACTGGAACAGGGCGTCGATGCGAACCTTAGCTGCCGCAAGGGAAGTGATCGTGCCCCCGCTCGCCTCGATGTTGTCCGTCGCGAGCGCCCAAGCAACGCCGAGGAGCTTCAACATCTCATCGGAGACGAGGTCAACCGCGCATGCGATGCTGAGGGTGTCGGCGGACAAGGCTGCGGAGCGCGACAAGCAAATCTCGATGCACGCCATCATGCTCGCAACCGTGCTGGCCCTCGCGAACTTCATCCCAACGCACTGCTGGCGAGCCGCGCGCACGGCCGATATCGATTCCTCGTTCTCAGGGGCCAATGCGCGGCACGCGGTGGCAAGTGCATCCTCCTGGGCCGCAGACGCAACGGACCCCGAATACCTGCGGAGCTCAGCCGCCAACTCTTGAAGCTGTTTGAGGTGGGCCGAGGACACCCCCCTGAAGTCGACAGCCTTGCCGATGAACTCCTGGAACCTCGACTCCATTGACCTCGACGCGCCGGGGGCGGGCTGGTCGGCGTAGGACGATGAGTCAGACGATGATAGCTTCTCGACCCAGCTCTCGAGCGACTCGGACATCGCTTTCAACAAGGCGTTGGCCCCACCCGTGCGTAATTGGTTGCCCCACTCGCCCAAGCCGTCGAATACGACCGCGAAGTTGTCAATCGTGATGTCGCTCCTTCCCAACAGCTCGGTGAACTCCTTGACCGCCTTGCCGTGCTTGATGTCGCTGTGGTACGCCCTGTTGTACTCGGCGAGGCAGCCCTTCAGGCCCGTGCCGAACGTGAAAACGGCGTTCCTCCAGTCCTCCTCGCCCCCCTCCTCACGAAGGAAAGCGCGGGCCTCCACCCTGCAGGGGCAATCCATGATGGAGGAAGGAGGCGCATCCAACAATACCTTCAAGCTCTCCGAGAAGACGTAGAGCTCCTGAGCCACCGCTTTTAGCTCAACGGGAACTGCGTCGCGTAGCTTATCAGATCCAACATGCTCGCTGAAAGCATCGCACATCTCCAATAACTCATCGACGTCGGCCTCGCGCTTGGTGGTCAGAGGAAGCACGATTTTGTTGATGATGAACTCCCTGCTCACCTTGGCGGCCTTGTCGGGCTGGACCCCGACGAGTGCGAAGGTGGGCTCCTTGACCAAAAACTGCTCCTCGAATGAAACGTCTGTCACCGACCATGGGATGCAGATGTTTACCTTGTCCGTTATCGACGTCGCCTCCCTGACAGCCGCCGCGACTAACTTCATCTTAAAATTGAGGGCGCCGTCAATATTGCGGCGCTCCAGTTGATCCAGCAAATTGAGCCTGATCTCCCTGTTCATGGTGTCGACCGCGCCCCCTCCGAGGGTGGTGCATGTCTCTATCAGACCCGTCAACCTCGTCTTTGATGCCTGCACGTTTGAATTGTTCCTCGGGTTGAACCTGGCGAGGGCGTAGATCTTGTCCCCAATCCCGTGATGCTGCCCCTTGTTCAAGATGCGGCAGATGTCGATGTTGGCTTCGAGCTCCTTGAAGCGGGCCTTGTCGGGGTCGTCCAAGCCCACGTCCGTCGAGCTCTTGCCGCGCCTCAGAGGCACGGTGGCCGCGCTGACAACAGACTTCTCATCGGCAAGATCGTCGTGTACAGCGCCCGCTGCATCGTGAGCTCGCGCTGGCATCGGAATGGCGGGAGAAGCAAACGGCGCCCCTGAGGCCGACTCGCCATCCAGGCCAGAAGCAGCGGCTGGCGAAGACGCGATGTCGCAGATGGCTCTCGGGCCAAGGCCCTGACCAGAGAGTGGCGTCTCAGCCCCAAGATCGCCATCACCTGGCCTGTGGGGGGTCGACGGCCCACGAGCCAACAATCCCTTGGCCCTCGCTGCCCCGACGGCGCGCTTCCTGGCCTCCGCAATGGTGGGGACGGCAACGTGTCCACGTAAGGCAGTCGGCAACACCTCCCTGGTATACTTATCAATCGCATCAGCCATGCCCGAGGCTTGCTGGTCGCGGCAGAACTCCGACGCCTGCAGCGCCCACTCCGAATGAGACCCGTACGTGCTGGACCACTTGCGAACCTTAACGTACGGCTGCGACGGGTCCGCCACCAACACGCCTGACAACTTCTCCGAGCGGTGCTCGTTCTTCAGCTCGGTGGTGCGCTCGCCAGCGTCCGACGGAACCAGTTGGTCTGCGCCTTCGGGTGCGATATCCTTCTTGTACTGCTGCTCAGTGATCAACACGCAGTCCGAGTACACCGTGAAGCCCGTGTCATGCTTCAAGCTCACGTCGTGAGGGCCAGCGGAGGCAAAGGCCTTGCCATCTGAGATCTCGCACGTTGCTTCGAATGCCTCGGCGAGCTGATCGTCTTCGTTTGCCTGTGCGCACATCTGTGTCCACTGGTGATCCAGATGCCACTGGCCCCTGCAATACCCGCGGAAATGGTAGCTGCACCCGTGCATGAACTTAGCAATCGGTTCCCCAGGCATCTTAACATCTGGAAACGCATTCTCCTCGTCCTCGACGCAGGCGCAGTAGCCGCACATGCCGAGCTTCGATTTGTCGATCGGCGTGAAGCTCACGTAGCGGATGAGCAGCGGGCCGACGAACGGCTTCGATGATGTCCCACTCGACGCTGCCGCGCCCTTCCTCTTCCTCTGCTGACAACCGCTAGGCCCGCCTCTCACAGCGCCTGTTCCTCCGCGGGCCCTCTTCGCCCCGCCTCTGCCTCTGCCTCTGAGGCTGCCCGCAGCACCATCCGCACCGAAACCGTCAGCTACGCTAGCCGCAGCGGCATCATCCTGCCGGCGTTTCCCCATCGCCGCGGTTGCGCAGACTGGCGAGCGAGCCTCGTGACACGGATGCTGCAGCCCGTGTACCACCCGCGATGGGTGGATGCGACTTTGAGCCAAAATGGCTACGAGGTGCGAGAGGAGTTGAGAGGGGGAGTCAGAGGTTCCACGCCATTGGTTGGCACGCCGCCCATCGACTGACAATGCCTGGCCCCTGGTAGGCAGCGCGCATGGGCGATGCTCAAGCCTCATGCCACAACGTGCCCGTGACTCCAAAGGCCTGGGCGACGCATTGCCGCCCATTCGGAACAACCCTTGCCACAGGCAGAATGCTGCTGCTAGTCCTTATCGTGCCTGGACAGCCGCGAGTCCTGGCGTTCCCCATTGGCCCCCGAAACACTTGCCCGACGAGGGCTCATGAGAGTTCCTGGAGTCGCCCTCAAAGTTCCAAGGACGCTCTTGAATGCCGTTGGATGACCCCGAACGATCCCAAGAGAGCCCCTAGAGTCCCTGGAAAGCACCGTGGGGCTTCAAGGCAGGCCTCATGGCTTCAAGATGGCCCCGTGCAACACCTCAGGGGGATCCCCAGCTGTCTCAGGACGGCCTCATTAGGATTCTCCAGGTGGCCCTTCACTGGTGTCGAGAGGCCCCCCATCAAGAATCTCAGGAGGGCCCGCAAGGGCTTCAAGAAAGCCCCGCATTGCCTCAGGAGGGCAACCACCAAATCCCAGGATGGCGCTAGGGTATCAGACAGACGAGCTTTTTGGATTTGCATGGGGGGTCACGCGCGGGGCAGCGACTGAGATTGCCACGATGACAGCAACGAGGATTGGGAGGATGAGGGCGTTTCCAGACGTGAGGGCGGGCGATGACGATTACAAGAGAAGATGTGGACAAAATATGGCGTTTCTGACGATGAAGGTTGCGAGGATGAGCAACATTGCGAAGCCTAACCTGGTGTCGATGAGGGTGATGCTAACGAGGGCGAGGGAGCGAGCATGTGCTCAGACGGATGGCTTAGACTGATGGCGACACGGGCGGCAAGTATAATCACTAATGATATGGCGATGACGGTGACGGAACAATCGCCCTTGTGGATCATGAGAGCGAGGTGGGCCATGCAAGGGCCGATCGGTCATGCTGAGGTGATTGACACGGCAAGGAGAAGCGCTGAACTGCCCTTCCCCCGAGATCAATGCGACGACGAGCAACGCAAGCGCGATGCTAGAGAGTCGGCAACGCCGCGAATGACTGGAGGACGGGCTGAGAGAGGAGGGGAGGAGCGGAGCGAGCGAGGGTCGGGGCAGGAAGGGCATTTCGGCACGAGGTAAAGCGGACTGTGTTGTATCGGGTGGCCTCATGCACACACGCTGTGTAAGGAATCACTGAGCAACCTCAGCATGCCGATCACGCTTAAAACCAGTTGGCATTGCGATATGGAAGGTGGTGCAAGGCATGCCGTGCACTGAATGCTCGCACTGTTGATATGGAAAGCGCGCGATGGCGAGAGTGCCGTCCGCGCGCACTGGTATGTGAGCAGTGCGTCGTAGCTAATACGACCGATCCTATCCTAGCCAGCTTGTGCATCGTTGCGGCTACTACGGCTATCTAAGATGACGGCGCTGCGCCGTTGGGCAAGCCTGCGCTCTCCATGTCTTCGGGGTACGTTGGCGTACGGAGCTCATCGGGGTCTGCGGCTGGCGCTTCCGCGTCGGCCCCTGGCCCTGGTGCCCCCCCCTCCCCTGATGGGGCGGGCGCGTAGCTGCTGCTGGCGGCGTCAGAGAAACTGGCCTCGGCCTCGGGGGCGGCGTCTCCTGGTGGAACCGCTGGCTGAGCAGGCGGCGGCTGGCCCTCCATCGCACGGCCAGTGGCAGCCAGGCGCTCCTCGATCTCACTAAAGGCTGCGAAGACCACCTTGACGGAGAACGGCTTCGGCTTGATCGCCTTCCACTGCCCGTGCACTCTGGCCATGCGGCCTGGTACTCCAGGTTCGGTCGTCTTCTCGAACGAGCCGATGCCAGGGAGGCACACTGTCCCCTTTGCCTCCAACTCACTGAGGAAGAGCGCGGACATGGCCTGGAACATTGCCAGTGCACCGACCTGCGTCGAGCCAGTTGTGGCAGCGACCTTGCGGCACAACTCTTGTGGCGCCAGGCAAGAGTGGGCCTTCATCTTCCAGACTTGCGCCTCCGACTTGCCACGGAGTCCCTTTCGTTTTCGGCATCTCAAGTCTGGCGGGCAGAAGAGAAGGCCGTGAGAGTCGCACCAACAAATGGAGTTTGAACCCAAACTTGGATGGCTACGGACGAGGATTGATCCAAAGCTGGGGCCCTGGGGGTCCTAGGGGAGCCAATATCTGATGCCAGAATGCCGAGGCGAGATCACAACGTAACTTGCTACGCAACTGGCAGGCGAGACCGCCATTCCAAGCCCGCAAGGGGAACGGAGCCGCCTCGGCGGGGGGCGCCGCGAAAGAAAGGGGCATGCGGGCAACCTCGACGGTAGCGATAGGCGCACTGACGCCGTCGTACATCGACACGCACTAGCATGAATGACAACGGTGGCGAACGGGATTCCCCTAACGGCGAGGCGCGTTCAAACCGAGCGTCAGGGCAAGCGCGGGCCACTGTTCCCCTGTACGGCATATGCTGCGCATACAATTTTCGGGATCCAGAATCGCTGACAGGCCCGAGGGACGAGGAATAAAACACAAACAAACTATTACATTTATGGACCAGGCAGAAGCACGCAGCCGCGGGGAGCCTCGAGACGCGCGCAGTTGACGCGAAAGAGCGCAGGCGCGCAATCCTTGGCGCGCGTTTTATGGCGCACGCAGAACGCCGCCGCGCTCGCAAGGAAATTCGAAGCACCAACGCACATATCGGGCGCTGGCGGCTGCGCCAATCACGGCGTCGAGAACGCACAGCCCTCACTCGGGCGGCACAGCGCGCGTAAAAGTGCTGATGGATGCTGGCGGCGTTGGCTCCCCAAAGCGTTGCGCGGCGGGTCCAGCATCTTGCCAGGGGGCCGACGCCCGCGGGAAGGGCAGCGCGCGGCTGGATCGGACGTAAAGCGCCAAGTGATGCGCCAAAGGGCAGAAAATCCGCGCCACGCTCGGTGGATTGGGAGCGGCGCTCGGGCACGATGCTGGCAACATCGCGCCCTAACGAAAATGCGGCGGGGTCGGCTGGGCGCGGGGCGTGCGCAACGCGCGCGGAGGCCGCGCGGCGTTGCTGTGGCCGTCGGGCGGCGGAGCGCCAGCGCGCTCGAACTCGCGCGCGATGGGCGCGGCCGCGGCGCGCAACCATTGCGACCGCCAGGGTCAGCGGCGCCACACGCTCGCGGACGACGCGCCTTGGCGAACCAGCCGCGTGACCGAGCATCGGTCCTCGGCCAGAGCCGTGCCGCCGCGCATGCCGCGGGCGCAGCGGGCGCGCCCGTTCCCGCGCGTCGGGCAGCGCGGCGGCAGGTTGCGCCGCGCTGCTGGCAATCGTGCCGCAGCGTCTACTAGGCGGGGCAGGCCAAGGCACACTCGCATTGCGCCGACAATCAGCGCGCCGCCCTTTCCCAGTCCTATCGCACAAACGCCCAACGCGCTCCAGGTACACCTCGCAAGGGTTAGTACTGACACTCGTCAGCCGCGGCGCGCGCGCGCGGCCGCTGGAAAAAAGTGCTCGCTGCTGCGGCGCGGGCATAGCCCCGCATCGCGAGGCTCGCTTGCGCGCTTTGGCAGCGAAGCCCCGAGATGGGGCGACGCGCATCCGCGCCGCGACCTGGCCCCGCGTCGGACCAGCACCGCCGCGCCCGCAACCGCCCAGGGCGGCGCCGCGACTGACCTGCTGCCCCTCCCGAAGCGCCAGCCAAAGCGGCGGCGGCGCGCACCATCCGCGGTGGATGGGGCGGACCAGCAGGGGGGCTGGTCGGGCCGAGGCGCGGGGAGGTTCGACCATGCGAGCGCATTTGGGGCACGGAAGATTCACGCGGCGCCGATAGCGCTGGGGCGTCGTCGCGAACTGAAGCACAGGGCGCTGGCGGCGCTTCGCGAAGCGCGAGCCCCCGCCAAAAAAAAACTCAGCGCGCGGCCACGTTGGCGCGCTACTTGAACGAGGTGGGGCAGACCAGCGGGGCATGGCAACGGCGGCCCGCCCGATGCGCAGCCCTTAGTGGTGGCAGTCGTGGCGGGCGCTGTTTTCGGAGGGGGGGGGGGGGTACTTTGCAAAATTTCTAACGCCGCCTACCCCCCTGACCAGGGGGGGGTACTTTGCAAAATTCTGACCCCCTTGATGAAAACCCGCGCGGGTCGCCAGGGAGACGCGATGTCTTGATGGGTTTTTGATGGCGTCGCGATGGGCTTTTGATGGTGTTACGATCGGGTTTCGATTGTGTTCTGATGGGTTTCGGTTAAAGGGTGGAGTTGCTGATCTTTTGATGGTGTTATGATGATGTTATGATCATGAAATTATGACATTTTGATCAAGCGCGCAATCGCCTTTGGTCAGTCGGGATGACCTTTTGATCGGGTTTTGATCAGGTTATGGTGATGTTTTGATAGGGTTTTGATCAACGGTGCAAAGCCGCGAGAAGTTACCGTTGGGGGTTATGATGACAAAGGCGGGGGCGCGACGTGCCCGTCATGGTCGGCTGGTGGCTCGTTACCTGAACTGCGCGAGCACGAACCGTCGGGCCATGACCGCGCGGCGTTGTTGGGGGCGCGCAGCCAGCGGCCCGCTCGCGCGCGCGTCCCCGATCGGCCTCGGCCGACGAGCCGCGCTGCGATCGCGGGAGTCAAGCGACGGCGCGCGGCGAACCCCAGGCCGAGCGCTCGCCCTACCCTAAGGGGCAAACTCCGCGCCGCGGGCAGCGACGCATGCAGACGCGGCCGTAAGCAGCCCTGCACCCATCCCCTTGCGCCCGCGCCTCTGTCGCATCCCTGCCGAAGGAGATTGCCGAGAACTAGAAGAGGACCTCCCAGGAACTGAAAGAAGACCGCCATCGCAGAAGGAAAGGACTGCCGCCTTGGGGGTTGCCGTCGATCCCGATGCGCTGGCGAGTGCGCGCGTGCGCGTGCCTCCTTCTTGTCAGCGACTCGCCTGAAGACCAAACCCGCGCGCGAGTGGCGCGCGAAGTTGAAGGCCGCGCACCGGCCCGCCATTGCGATGCCCGACCATCGGCCCCCGCTAGCGGGCCTCGCGCGGCCAGATCGGGAGCCGACGCAGTCGAACCGTAGCGGCGCAGCCCAACCTCCGCGCGATAGTCGCCCCGCTGGCCCACCAAAGGCGCTGGATGTCTCCCGCGTTTCTCTGGGCCGAAGCCCAGCCGTCGATAGCGTCGCCGCTCCCGTCGCTGCATCGGCCCGCGATGCGGCGCCGATTGGCGATGGGCGGGGCCGCCTCTTCATCGGAGAACCGCCAGTGAGCGGCGCCCCGACTCGGGGCGCGGGCAGGGCGGCGAATGCTGGGCGGGCGGGTTCCTTCCGCCGATTGGCAGCGCACCATGTTGCGCGGAGCCCCAGCGCCATGGACTGCACATGCGGCGCCGCGAAGACAACGCTGGCGCCCCTCTCGCGCGAGTGCGCAGCGTACGCTGGGGGGGGGGGGGCGCGGCAACGGCTCTCTCAGCGCAGCCATCGCGCACGCTGCGCGACCGCCCGCGCAGCCGCTCCACCCGATAGGACCCGCTCCAACGTGCCATGCCCGCGCGACTCACCTGGGAGCTCGACCTCGCAACGACTGCGCAGCAATCCTCTGGCGCCAGGTTTGGCCGCCCAACGGGGGGCCCAACGAGCCGCGGCGCCGATGCGCAGCAGTCGAAGCGGGGCGCCGCCGCCCCTCTGAAACGCGCGGGACCTGAGAGGCGCCGCCGAGGACCGCCGCCGCATCGTCGCGCGGCGTCGGCGCGCCGCGGAGGCAACCCTGAGGCGGGTTGCAACGCCCGCGCGGGCGCGCTGAAACTCTTGCACAAAAGCTCGGCGACGATGGGAGCAGCGGGGCGGCGCCCGCGCGCAACTTGTGACACCTCGGCCGCAAGGAACAAGACTGGGCCGCCGCTTGCCAAGGCGCGCGCTGGTGCGACCCTCGACGCTGCGGTCGCGAAACGCAGTCGCGGCCTTCGCTCCGATGACGCAAGCCACGCCGCTGCCCGAGTGCGAAAGCACCGCGAACATCGGCCCGAGTTTGGGCGGCTGCCTTGCTGACTCGCGCCGCGCACCCGACCGCGACGTTCGGCGCGCCCGCGCCCCGCCACCCTGCCCTGCTCAGCGGGGATGACTGAAAGCTGGGGAGCGGGGGAATGCGTGCCAAACGCGATGCGCGCGTCGTTGAAGTGATGGCCCCGCGCGCAATGGACGAACCTCTGCGCGCAGCGCCGTTGCCGCCGCGCGCCGCGCAGACTGCCTCGATGTTTGCGCAGCCAAACGCCGAGCGGGTGGCGTCGCCGCTGCGCTGCTTCGGCGCGCTTCGGGAGCATGGCAGCGCGCGCGCCCCCAGTCATAGGCGCGAACGCATGGCGCTGCATTGCACTTATACAGCGCACTGTAATAAGACGGCCCGCACCGCGCCCAGAACGCCGCTTGCGCGGGGGCGGGTGGCGTGGATGAAGCGCGACAACCGCAACCGCGGCGCGGCGAAACCTCGATTGTCCCATCGCCGACGCAAAACATCAACCGAACAGCATGGCGGCGGCGCGCGCATTCGCTTGCCCAATGAAATGGGTCCGCAATAATCATCACCGAACATCGATCAGGGCACGATAGCGCGCGCCGCTGGCGCACGACGAGTGCCACATGGCGCGACCGCGCGGGCGCCAACAACGCCAACGTAAACCAAACTGGGTCGGCTGGCGTTTCTAAACAACGCCATCAACCCGCGCCCGCGCGAACGCGCGAGCCCGCGCGCCCAAGTGCCCTTCGGCGAAAGCAGAGCTCTGCCATCGCGCGAGCGGGCGCCGCGGTGGCCGCGACCAAGGCTGGCGCGCGCATCGCAGCCGCCGTGGCGCGGCGTGGGGCCGCGACGCTTCAAACAGAAAAAAAAACATCTCTCATGAAACAAAACCCATTGCATATTCAATGGTCGCGACTTCATGGCCCGCGCCCAATGTCGGCGAGACGCCGACGCCCGTTTCGCTGGCGCGCGCGCGCCGCGACCCTAGATTCCGCCCTTGGCTTGGCGCGCGGCAGCCATCGCACCGCGAGCGCGTGGCGCGACGTGCGCTCGGACGCGCGACCACCCGCGCTTCGCTGTTTGCAACAAGGAACTTCGGTTCTGTCGTTGGCGCCCACTCCCGCGGGCGCATTGATGGCGCGCGGGCAAAGCAGCGGCGCGAGGCCGTTGGACGGCGGGTCTGCGCGCGCGGCGCAATCTACATCCGACGCTGGAGCGACACTGAGGCTGTCGCGCGCAAACGGCGAGCTGCGCACATTCGAAGCGAAATTGCATTGGCAAATGCAGCGCGTGGTTCTGAGAATAAATCCGCGTAAGTCTACGAGCGCGCGCGGTGGGCTCAGTGCAAGCAAGCCGCCACGCGGCAAGCGGCGCGACAAGATGTAGTCGAACCGCGCGGGCGCGCTCCAACGGTCGCGCAATCGCGCGCGGACCAGTCGGTCAATTTAGGCCGCGTTCGCGATCGGAACCATCGCGGCAAAGAAACGACCAAGCGCATGCGAGTGCGCATGCGGCCGCATATGCAGCCATTAAGCGCGACGCCATTTGGGCACGCGCTTTCGACGCGACGCCGACGCCGACGACGCGATCGTCGCACAGCGCGGCGTTGGACGAAACCGCGCTGCTAGACCGCGCCTGCGCCATTGGGGGCCCAGGCGCAAGTAAAGCATTATTACTTATGACAAGGTGGTGTCCTCATCATCCTCAACCGCATCCTCATCCTCGTCCTCATCCTCATCCCCTTCCTCCCCTCCCCCTCCTCCTCCACGCCCTCCTCCCCGTCCTCCCTCGCCCTCCTGATCGCCCGCCTCCTCAGCCTCCTTCTCTTGAGGAAGTCCGCAAGATAGAACGCTCCGCGCCCCCCGCGCGCGCACGTCGACGCGGCGCGGCGCAGTCGGGCTAAGACGCGCGTGTGTCACAAATTTGTGAACAAGCTGGGCGTGCATGTAGGGAGAGAGGAGGGTAGTACATGGCGTACCCGCATATCTACGTTCTGTTATGTACTGATGGCAACGCACTTGATCTGACACGGGCATCATGTTCAAGAATGCGTTTTAGCGCCTAACGCAATCAAGCCAAACACTACAACTCGACTGCATCCCCTGGGCAATCGGCGGCCTGCAATGGGGCCCAGGGGGGCCCTGGCCGCAAATTGAATTCTACACCTTGCCACCGACTCTGAGCTACTCCGTGGATTGGCTGGAAATCACCGCGGGGGGGGGGGGGGCAGGCGGATCTTTGTCCGAGAGGGCTCGAAAGCATATCATTTATGAGAGAATCGCCGACGACACTATGCGCCCGAAGCCCTCGTGGAGAAGGGCTGGCGCAGGAGGAGGAGGATGAAGAGGGTGAGGAGGAGAAGGGTGAGGATGAATACATCGCCCTCCTCCTCCTCCTCTCCCCCCCCCCCCCTCCTCCTCCTCATTATCGTCCTCGCCAGCACCCTCCCCATCCTCCTCCTCCATCCTCCTCCTATTCGTCCCCATCCTCCCCTCATCTTCCTCATCAGTCTCCCTCATGGTGCAACAATTGCGGTGATGTTGCATTTGCGATGCAACGATTTCACTTCGGGATGCATTCGGGTTCCTCGGGCTCGCCGTCTCTCTGCGGCCGCTCCCTCTCGAGCAGTCCCCTCCAACCAGGGTCGGTCAAGGCCTGGGTCTTAAGCCAGTCTCGAGCTTCGCGCCTGGCATCGATCGTGGGCTCCCAGGCGTGGACGTGCGTGTGTTGGTCGTCGACCCACCCTGGGAACCCGCCAAGCCATGCAACCATAAGGGCAAGCGGCCTGCCTTGCCCAGCTCTGCCAGCAAATGGGCTCGCCCGAGCTGTTCGGGACATCACGCAATTGCCAGCCACGCGGTGGGAAGCGCAAGTGCGCTCGGCAGTGAAACGCTCGCCGCTGACATAGTAACAGATTCTGCCACCAGGTACTGGCATCGCGAACTCAGCGTTGCCGCGCGGGCCGCCGCGGCGGCCGCCGACAGGCGGCGGCGGCGGCTCAGGGGCAGGCTCTGGCGGCGGGGCGGGCTCGAACAACTCTTCGTCGGCGGCGGGGGGTGGCGGCGGAGGCTCGGGCCCAAGGTCGCCGCCGCCGCCGCCCTCGCCACCTGGCGGAATCCCGCAGACCCCGCCCATGTTGTCGCCACTGCTGCAGAAGAGGTCAGAGATGTCATCGGGCATCGGCATGGCGGGCTGCTCGCAACCGTCCGAGACGTCCTGCTCCCGCTCGTCCTCGATGGGCTCGGCGCCGTGCTCGCTCATGTCGTCGTTGGAGCTGCCGCCGTCTGCCCAAGCGACCGCGGGCGCTGCCTTCGGCTTCGGGCCCCCGCCCTTCGGCCCCGTCGGTGGAGTTTTCCGCTTCCTTGGCTTGGGCGGCGGTGGTCTCAACTCCCAGATGTCTGACTCCAAGAGCGGAGTCTCCAGGATTCGCTGCCGCCACGGCTGGCACGCTGCAACCCTGCGGCTGTCTCCGACCATCCCGTGCACCCGAATGTGGATCGGTTGCTTGGTCCACGCCGCATCGAAGCACTGGCGGGCGACCTGGAACACAGTCAAATACCGCATGCAGCGACCGCCATCACCTGTGTCGATGAACTCAGGAGCGACGCCCTTCATTCCGTAGCGGACCTCCAGCGGCTCCCAGCGCATGCTGGTAAACGTTGGCCTCCAGGGCTTCCCATAGTGAAGGGCGACTTGGTACAGCCTCTCAGCTCCTTCGGATTGACCTGCTGGTGGGACGAGAGCAGACCCAGGGACAGCGCCCGAACTCGACGCTGGGCCATGTGCTGGGGCGCCCGCGCACGTGAACCTGAGCACCAGCACGCCATCAGCCAGCTTCGCGAGGAACACCTTCTCGCCCAAGGTGCGCGACAAGACGCGCCAAACAACCTGCAGCTGGCCGTGGAACTTTTTCACGACGACCGCAGGGCCACTGCAAATGCAATAACCCGCCTCCCAGCACATGCGACGCGGCCTCTTGGGCGCGTCCAGCACGGGGCACTCCGCCTCGGTGGTGTGCTTGTGAAGCTTCGCCCTCTCGTTGACCTCCCGCTTGATGGAGCTAATGTCCAAGGCCCGCAAGACCTCGGAAAGGATAGATGACGGCGTCCTCGTGTACTGCAGCGAAGGGACCATGCAGCGCTGCACCGTCAAGCCAGCAGCGGGCGAGGCGGGCGCGCCCCCAGCCACCAGACTCCAGTCTCGCCCAAGCCCTGGCGACTCGGCGTCCGACTGCTGCTGCAGACGCGCGGCCGCCGCCCTGACCTCGTCAGCATCCATGTTGACCTTGGCCTTGTGCACTTTCATGTCTACCAGCGCGCCCTGGAAGATGACGTTGTCGGAGACGAACGCGTCCACATCAAACTCGGGCATCGCACCGCTGCCGTCGCCCAGGGGCAAGGCGGCGCTGCACGCGACCACTCTGTGGCCCGTGCCACTCAGGGGCCTCCCGCGAGAAGCCCTCGCACTGGGCCCGAAAGCCCGCCTACCCGCTAAGTGCTCCTGGATGGCCACTGCCGCCAGGTCCTCGTAGGGCGCGCGCTGCTCCGGAGAGAGGCTGTGAAATCGAGCGGAAAGCTCAGACCCGAGCGACTGGTCTATGAACGCCCCGCCAGCCTCCATGTGGACGAAAGCTCGCCACACCCATGCATTCTTATGATGTGGTCGTTGGGATCGCTCGACCTGCAGCACTCGCTCCCGCCCGGCCTTGCCGCTCACGTAGTCGCCCCAGCACCTGAACACGGACCGCTGCCATTTCCACGCCTGGCGGAACAAGAAGAAGCCCGACAGAGACATGGCGTCAATCCCCCATGTAAAATGTTGCGACTTGCCTTGCATAAGGTTCTCGCTGTGCGAGCGTTCGGCCGCGGCGGAGTTCGTCTGCATCAGGGGCAGCGCACCAGCAAGCTCGGCCCTCGCCATCTCGCCGTCGGCACCGCCTCGCTCGCTGTAGTAGTTCATGAAATCCTCCGTGTACGGGTCGAGGGTGCACCTGGGCGCGCGCTCCAGATCACGGAGGCCCTGCGGGTTGCGCAAGCTGCCGTGCGTGATGTACGGGGTCTTGCTGTGTCTGATTTCCACCAGCTCGCATGCGCTCGCCGATATGCGGGAGCACAGGGTGAACAACTGGAGCTGCTGGACCTCCGTGGGGCGGGAGAGTAAAGCGCACCTGTCATCGAATACAAGCTCGCCGAACCGCTGCCGAACACGCTTGACATCCTTGCAATCGGCCGCCTCCCAGAGAGGATACGTGCGCTGCCCCTGCTCGAGGAGCTTCTTCTGCTGCTTCAACTCCCATTCGATGCCACTCCGCTCAAGCTCCTTCAGAATCATCTCGTTGCAAGGCTCGTGGGAGCGGGTGAAGACATACAGTGCATCATGATAACGTTCGCCCACGAGCCAATCTATAGTGCGGGACACCTTAGCTGCGTTGTCCTCCCTCCAAACGCTGACTGGGATTACCTTCTCCGCGTCGCCGTCGCCGTCGACCATGCCGAGGTCGCCGCCCTGCCCATCGCCAGCGCCAGCTGGGTCGCCCACGGGCGTGTACATGTGATTGAAAACGACAAGGAAAGCGGACGGGAGGAGGTTGTGGACGAACGAGGCGATGCCGAGCCCACCGAGGCACAGGTGCGCACCTGTCCAATTCTGCCTGTCCATCACGTGGCCCATGTGCTTTGTCAAGCAACGCAGGCCGCTTGTCTGCATCAGATACAGCGTCTGCCCTCTGCTCTTGTAACACCCCGTGCATATGTGCTCAATCCTGCCTGAGCGCCGCAAATTCCCATTCCATAAGCCCTGCACCAATCGTCGCCGAAACCTATCGCTGGATGACCGAACAGGGAGGAACGTGTCATACACGTGCTGGGCCTACGAAGCGTCGGCGTCCTCCATCGAGCCGCCCTGGATGATTATCCGAGGCATGTTGCTCCGCATGGCAAGCTGCATGCGGATGATCATCGTGTCGGTCGGCTTCTGGATCGCGTGCCCCAAGCTCGCAACCTTCGCCTCCTTGTGGGCGTCGCAGTACAGGTGCAGAAGGGCCGACGGGCGCGAGGCAGCATGTTGGCGAGCATTTTCGTACCGAGTATTGCTGCCCGCCTCGTCGGTCATGACGAAGTCCACGTTCCTGAGAAACATGCGCTCCAACTCCAGATCCACGCTGCACTCGAGGTGGGCCAGAGCTGCGTTGGTGGACTCCGCTTTCGTCCCATCCGACGTGTGGAGAACCGTCGGCTCTCTCACCATCAGGGTCAGGAGCTTCGCATTCGGCTGGGATCCCTTCATCAAGCAAAACGCCCGCGATGCACTCGAAACGTGCACCTCGTACCTGGCAGCCGAAGGTTCGATAAACGAGGTAACATCTGACTCGGTCGACACGTTCACATTGCCGACGACTCTGACGAACTGCTTCGTCCCGTCGTATGAGCGAAAACGAAAGTGAACCAGAGGACTGAGCGCAGCTCCAGGCCCAGCGCCGCCTCCGCCAGCTCGGCATACCGCCAACAATGACATGGCGAAGCGCTCGAACGTGCCGCGCAGGACCCTGAACGTCGCGTGGCTGATGGCGTCGCAGGTCTCGTGCCACGATGCTGCTGCCACCCCGCACTCAAGGCGAAGCTTATCTGCAGTGGCCAGCGCCGTCGGCCTGTCCACCGCAGCGTCCAGCAAGAAAGCTGCCAGGCGAGGCACTCCAGTAACCAACGTTTCCAATGGCAGCGGCTGCAAGGACCGAGCGAGCGCCTGACCAAGCTTTGACAAAATACGGCGACCGCGCTTCGCCACTGGTGGTGGCGTGTAGGCGGCCGCCGCGGTCACCACGAGCACGCCGTCAAGACTCGGCCTGTCGCTATCGGCCGCTGCCTGCCCAGGCCCGCCTGCCACGCGGGGGGCGATCTCCGCGTCCGCTAGAAAATCCTCGTCGCTCACTGACTCGGCGACGCGGGGGGCGATCTCGCCGTCCGCTAGAGAATCCTCATCGCTAGAGGGACCACTCGGAGACTTGGCACAGAAGTCTTCGTCCGACGAGCAATCGTCAGACATGCCAGAAAAAGGCCAAATGCCTTGAGTCAAAACATTGCATGTTCGAACAGACGAAGGGACAAACGGTTGAGCTCGGCTATAAGTTCCCCTGGTACGATTTTTACAGGGCCCGTGGATCTCTGCAGGAGGGTACAAAAAAAACTTTCTTCCCTCGGGCGCTGGGGGTGGGACCTCATCAATCCTACGCTCTAGAACCCCCCTGCCTATAGCTCTACGAATGGGCAATGTTTCACTAGGGCCTGTGGATCCCTGTAGGGGGGGTACTAGCAAGACATTATTCCCTCGGGCGCTGGGGGGGGACCTCGTCAAACCTGCGCTCTGGAGCCCACCTACACATTGCTTTACGATTGGGCGCTTTGGGGTTAGGGCCAGTGGATCCCTGCAAGGGGGGGGGCGAAGACATTCATCCCTCGGGCGCTGGGGGGTGACCTCATCAAACCTGCGCTCGGGAACCGCCGTACGAGCCCTGAATTGCTGCTGCGTGAGATGATGCGTGCAACTCGCGCATGCAACGCAATGCCGCGTGCAACGCGATGCTTCATGCAATGGACGACAAACACATGTGGTATACAATGCGCATGTAAGGTGTGATAGCATAAGGATGATCAACAAGGGGGGGAAACTGTGGCGATCTAACTATTCTCGGGCCGAGGCGCGCCCCATCAAACCCTGAACCCCAGAATCTCGCAGCCTTTGGCGATCGACCGAAGGGGCGACCCCAGTGACCTCACCAACCCACCATCAGAACCCCATCAACCCCAGACCCTGGGGGGAGGCCCGACTCGAAGATCCAAGCCTGTTCTTCCTGCTCATCCTCTCCCCTTCCTGCTTCTTATCCTCCCCTTCGCCACCAATCGTTGTAAATGTGTTGTTGCCGCTCCTCCTCCTTTTCTTATTATTATGTTTCTTTTTCTTCCTCCTCCTCGTCGTCGTCCTCCTCCTCCCATGGAACCGTGGCCCACGGCCGCGCTTCCGGGGGGCAGTGCGCAGCTGGGCGGGGCGCTCTCGGGGGCTCGGCGCGTCGCAGGAGCTCCTGTACGAGCTGTCGGCGGCGCGCGATCCAAGGACGTTGGCGGCGCGCTTCAAGGCGGGCGTCGCCCCGGCGGCGCTGCCGTCGCGCTTCTCCCGGAACAGACTCGCGTCACGGGTCCTAGAGCCTCTTGGCATCGCTCGGACGTGTGCATTTTTCTTTCGGCGAGGACCATCGAGGAGCATCCTTGATCATTTGGCGAGAAAATGCACGAAACCGAAAAAAACACAGGGAATGGACGTCCGAGCGATGGCCAGGCCTTTGTTCAAGAGAGGTAAGAACCAAACAAGCCACAAACACAATACCCGAGATCCCCTGTAGACCCGGCAAGGCGGACAATGACCTGGACTGACCGCCCCCCAGAAATCCTCAGCATGGCTGGGCGATGCGAGGCCTGGACTTTGTGGGCTTCGCGGGGGGACTTGATGGGACGGGGCTGCGTCCTTGGATCAGCCATGTCGCACGCGGGAGCGCTGTGCCCTTTTTCGGTCGCTGAGGGTCTTGAAAGAAGGTGCGTGTTTTGAAAGTGTTGCCTTAATGGCAGTTTGACTGTCAGGTGGTTGGCTTAGGGTCATCAGCGCACGTCATGCTGGGCGGATCGGGACTGGCCACAATCGAAATGTCTGTAGCGAAAGTGTGCGTGTTGAAGTTGGGACAGCCATGTTGTGCAGCGTAGGAGTGCAGAGGGCACGGAGGGCATGGACGGCGGCTGTGGCTGTCGTCCGCTCCAGGTGAAGTCGCGCAGTCTGTGCCACTGGTTTCCAGTCGGTCAACGCGGATCTTCGTTGTCCACGGCCCACGGCCCACAAGCGATACGTGGGCGGCGCAGAATTTTCAATGGCTTCTGGGCCAGACCGCCGACGGCACGCTAGCATACCGACGGCGCGTGCCTTGGCTCACGGCAGCCAGACAGCCCGGCAGGAGCATAGCAGAGATCTCCAGACGTCTTACGCGAATTTCACCGACGGCCTTCGGCCCACCCCGCCACCGTGGTTGGGCTGCGGGTCGGAGCTAGGTGCTTCTTGAATATGCCCAGGGTGTTTTTGCGTATCGTTCTTGACCCAGCGTGTTGGAAATCATTTCGCTTAGCGCTGCTGGGTTCCAACAAGAAACTCAACACGCTGAACAACTGCTTGTGCCCCGTTGTTGGCTACGTTCCTTCTCCTTGGCATCGCTCGGACGTGTGCATTGTTTTCTTCCGGCGAGGATCCTCGAGGAGCATCCTGGACCATCTGGCCAAAAAACCACGCACGAAACCGAAAAAAGCACAGGGAATGGACGTCCGAGCGATGGCCAGTCTTCAGCGGGCGAAGAACGGTATAAAATAAACTTTTCCGCCGTCGGGGACGCCTGCCCCTTGGCGGCTGGAAAGTCTATACCCCTGCGGTGCCACCGTAAGGGTATAAACTTTCCGGCCGCCCTGGGACAGGCGCCCCCGACAGCGAAAAAGTTTATGTTATACCGTTCTTCGCCCGTTAAAGACTGCGCGTTCAGAGAAATCGGTTGCGCTGTCCGACGCTGCCGTGCACGAGGCCCTCCAGCTCCTGCTCCTGGGAACTGAGCGCGCGCGCGCGCGGTTTCCTCGGGCGGCCGCGGCGCGATTCGCGGCGGGCCAGGGCGGCGGGCGACCGCGGCGCAGACCGCAGCGGGCCGGGGCGGCGGGCGGCCCGTAGCGGCCCGCGCCTCGGTTGACCCGCGCGAGCAACGTGGGGCGCGGGAAAGGGGCCAGTCGCGGTCCACGATCAAGACCGATCCGTGCGTCCACCGCCCCTGCGGCTACAGGGCCAGCAGACGTAGTCGAAAGTAGCTGATCTTGGCATTCTGATTCTGTCCGCCGAGGCCCCCCAGGCGCCAGCGCCCTGGCGACCCCAGAGAGCCCCTCGCACGAGACATGCAGCAAAACACATAGCGAACCAACACTGAATCTTCGTAAACAAAAACCATAGTGAACTTCGAATTCGATAAAAAAAAGAGTAGGGAACTTTTCTTTTTGTAATAAAGATTGAGGTTCACGATGTAATTTGCCATGGTTCACTGTTGGTTCACTGTTGGTTCACTGATGGTTCACTGCGGGTTCAGTGTGGTTTTTACGCATGTTTGCACATGTCCAACAACGCCGCGCGAGCGGCATCCATGGACAGGATCCGCCGACCCCGCCCAGAGGTGCAGGGGGTGCGCCAGGCGCGCCAAGTGCGCCGCGTGCGACAGGTGCGCGGCGCGCGACTGGTGGGCCACACGCGCCAGGTGAACGGAGCGCGCCCAAGTGCGACAGGTGCGCAGACGACGCCAGGTGCAACGAGCTCCCCAACTGAGCAGCCAGGCGGTGGTTTACGATGCCCCCGAAGACCCCGACGGTCCGCATTGCGTTTTTCTCTGTAGCCTGTCGGCTCAGCGGGGCGGGGGCTGGCTGGCCCTGGCCGGGTCGCGCCGGGGGATGGCGCTCTCGGTGGACAGGCCAGAGAAGCGCCGCAGGCTCGTGGGGAAGCAGAGCCAGCTGACGGCGCTCCTCGAGCACGTCGTCGGCGAGGAGAACAGGAACGCCTCGCGGGAGGTCTACTTGGTGACTCTGCCGCACACGGACAAAGAGGGTCTCAGAGCGCCAGCGGCTTTCTCGCGGGAGGAGGTCCGCGACGCTTTCCTGGATTGCTGCGGCGCTCCGGACGCCGACCCCGCGTGGCTCGCCAGCCACCGCGGGCAGGGGGCCGCGCCCGTCGGGGTCAAGAAGCTGTGGCATTCAAGGAATACCACGCGCCAGTGGCAGGCGTCCGGCGGGCGCACTACCACGTGGCCTTGCACCTGGGCAAGAAGAGCAAGTTCCTGACCGTGAAACGGGCCTTGCTCAACAGGTACCAACTCGCCTCTCACTGGTCCTGCAGCTGCGACGGGCGCTGGTCGGCCGTCGGGTACTGCGCGAACGCGACGCCCAAGAAGCCGCGGAGCGCCCTGGACGTTGACTACTTGGCTTGGCCCGCGGACCACCCGCCGCTGTCCGCGGCGAAGAGGGAGCCGACGACCGCCCGCGCTTTGGAGTAGCGCAGGACCGCGCGGGGGCAGGTCGAGGGCGAGAAGGGGAAACCAGAGCCTCGCGTCGAGGAAGTGGACCTGTGGCCGATAGTGGTCAGGTCTGGGATCCGGAATACTCCGGACGACCCCCACGCAGTGCGCAAGTTGATGGCGTACGCTAAGACGTCCTGCTCGCACAAGGTGGTTGCCTGGATGTTCAAGAACGAGCACGTGCTGGAGAAGATCATCGACAAGGCCTGGGCGTGGGAGAACGTGGACAGCTTCCTCGAAGACGCGACGAAACCCGTCATGCAACAGTTCAAGGAGGCCTTGCGGACGCCTTGCGTTTGCGGCGGCCGCTGGTTGCACCACGTCCGCGAAAGCCTGTCGATGAATCGCATCGACGTCCCCGACCTGTGCAGCAGCATCTTGATGTCCCTGAAGCACGGTCGGTCCGAGGCGGCCCCGGTGGTCACCTTGGCTGGGCGCTTCGGCGGAGAGGGGAAGTCTCTTCTCTTCTCGGCGGTTCGGCCGCTGTTCGGCGGTGAGCACGTGCAGGAGAGGCCAGGCTGGAAGCAGTTTTGCTTCCACGGCTTGGACAAGGCCAAGGCCGCGGTGCTGGACGAGTGGATGTTCATCGATGAGGACCTCCCCCTGTCCATCTATCTCCTGTGGCTGGAGGGCAAGCCCGTGCCCATCACCACGCCCAAGAACCAGCACGTCGGGCACAAGGTGTACATGGGGTCCGCCCCGATTTTTGCCACCTGCCCCGAGACGGCGCTGGCGGGCCTCTCGTCCGAGTCGTCGCAGCGCCCGCAGAGGCAGGCTGGCATGCTGCTCCGGCGGCTGAAACTGTACTTATTCACTGTGCCGATTCCCAAGCCGCCGGCCCCGAAGCTAGCGCCGTGCCCGCGCTGTTTCTCGACCCTCGTCACAAGCGAGGCTCTTAAGTTCAAGCCCAAGTAGTCCTGCCGCGTGCGATTGGGGTCGCTGCGCGCAGACATCATCACCATCATCGCCATCATCACTGTCGCCATTATCGTCGTTGCCACACCTCGTTGCCCCATCGGGAACTCCACGGAAGGCCCCGATGGCTGACTCCGCATGCCGCCCCCCGACAATTTCGGCAGACCCCTAGAGCGTTGCACGACCGGCTCGGGCACGTCGTGCTTCTGGCCCGGCACGACTCCGACCATCACCGTCGACGATGCCAGCGCTGTCGCCTCTGGGTCCGTCCGTCAGTCCGCGTGGAGCCTCTTTGGGGGTCGTCTTGGAGCCCCCGCGGATCTTCGTTAGGCCCCCCTGGAGGCCCTTTCGGGCGAGGTCTACGACAGAGGCCCCCCGCTGCATTCCATTCAATTCCATTCACTCCCAACTCCTCCGCAGGCCCCCCACTCCTTCCCAGTCCTCGCCACTCCCCTGCAGTCGTCCGCGCCCCACCGCACTCCGCCAACAAAAATTCAGAAACCTCTCATTCCTCCACGCCCCTCCGCACTCCTCCCAACTGCTCCGCGCCCTTCCGCACTCCACCCGAGACCTCCGCAACCGCCCCACTCCCCCTCACCCCTCCGCACTCCTCCCGAACCTTCCGCAACCGTCCCATTCATTCCCCCAGGCCCCTCCGCAGTCTTCCCGGAACCTCCGCAATCCTGCCATTCTTCTCACCCCATCCGCACTCTTCCCGAACATCCGCAACTCTCCCATTCCTCCACACCCCGCCGCATTCTTCCCAAAACTTCCGCAATTCTCCCATTCCCCCACATCCCTCCGCACTCCTCCCGAAACCTCCGGAGCCCTTCCAATTCGTTCCGCCCCTCCGCACTCCTCCCGAACATCCGCGATCCGTCCCATTCCCCCCCACCCTGCGCACTCCTCCCAAACCTTCCGCAACCGTCCCAGTCCTCCACACCCCTCCGAACTCTTCCCGAAACCTCCGCAATCCTGCCAGTCTCTCCACCCCTCCACACTTTCCCCGAACATCCGCAACTCGACCATCTCTCCACATCCCTCCGCACTCTCCCCAAAACCTCCGCAACCCCCCCATTCCCCCACATCCCTCCGCACTCCTCCCGAAACCTCCGCAACCCTTTTGTCATTCCACATCACTCCGCACTCCTCCCAGACATCCGCACCTCCCCCATTCCTCCAGGCCCCTCCGCACTCCTCCCGAAACCTCCACAACCGTCCCATTCCTCCACATCCCTCCGCACTCGCCCCGAAACCTCCGGAGCCCTTCCATATCTCACCACTCCCCCGCACTCCTCCTGGGACATCCGCACATATCCGCACCTCCCCCATTCCTCCACACCCCTCCGCACTCCTCCCGAAACTTCCGCAACCCTCCCATGCCTCCACATCCCCTCGCACTCCTCCCAAACCTTGTGAAACCGTCCCATTCCTCCCCACTCCTCCGCACACCTCCCGAAAGAGACCTCCGCAACCCTCCCATTCCTCCACGCCCTTCCGCACTCCTCCCGACACCTTCGCAACCCTTTCATCCTTCTACATCCCTCCGCACTCCTCCCAAACCTTCTGCAACCGCCTCATTCCTTCCCACCCCTTCCGCACTCCTCACGAAAGAGATTTCCTCCACCCTCCCATTCCTCCCCACCCATCCGCACTCTCCCCGAAACCTCCGCAACCCTCCCAGTCCTCCCCACGCCTCCGCACTCCTTCCTCACCTCCCACAACCGTCCCATTTCCCCTGAACCCTCCGCACTCCTCCCAATCCTCTGAGGTTCTCCCATTCCTCCAGACCCCTCCGCACTCCTCCTGAAACGTCTCACCCCTCGCCCCAGCGTCTTACGCCCAGGAGCGGAACCTCCATCTTCCTCCTATTCCTTCTCCTCGCTTTCCTCCCCCCCCCCCCTCCCTCCTGTTCCTCATTCCTCCTTGAGGGTTGTGGGTGATGATGAGGTTGCTTCTGATGATGATGCTGATACTGATGATGGTGATGATGATGATGATGATGATGATGATGGTGGAGATGATGGTGGAGATGATGCCGCCAATGAGGACGATTGTGATTGTAATGCTGACGTTTGTGGCATCTGTACGGTCTCCTCCTCTCCCTCCTCCCTACTCCCACCTGCAAACAAGATGGGGGACCGTGCGTGGACATTATATTCGAACCCTGTGGCCCAAGGTGCCCCCCCGGACCCCCGAATTTAATATTGATGGCGTGGCGACGGGGGGAGCGTGAGTGGACAGAAATATTCGAACCCCAAAGTACCGCCTTTGCTGAGATCAACATTGATGTCGGGGGCGCGGGGGTGACTTAGAATCTCCCTCGAATGTGTGAGGGTTCGAATATATTGTCCATCTACTGTATGACATACTACGCTCAGCCGTGCTCTTCTACGCCCTGCTACGCCGTGCTCTACGATGCATCGCGTACCGTCTCGGGATCATTGCCCTGCTCGACATCCCTCTGTGCGAATAGAGAGGAGATCTAGGCCATGGTAAGGGATGGGAGGGAGGGTAGGACGTCAAATATGACGCGAGCGCACCTCGCTTGCCACCCACCCATCCCCTCGCTGCTTTCAATCCCCTCCCGTCCGAGTGAGTCGAATTCCCTCCCAACTTTTTCCCGTCTGCCCTCCTCCGATTGATCTTGTTCCTTCTCCACCTGTTCCGCTGGCTGTCTTCTGACGGCCAGCTGGCATACGAGTTTTTGAGCATCTGACCCTCAAGAACGTGGGGTTCTCGGGCCAGCCCTGTAACCCAGACCGTTGTCGCTCATGTTGTGCGACGGGGCGCGTCGAGTTCCACAAGACATAATCCATCGTTCATGTGCATCACAATCAGTACGCCTTACACGTGGTTGTTCCCTCGCCTTGTTGACGGATGGTGGATGTGAACTGCACTACGTTCAGCCATGTCGTAGTTGGGTTGGGCCCGCCGTTTGATTTCTTGCTCCAGAGGCGGCATTGTATCTCACCTTCCTTGGAGTGGCGGGGATCCGTAACTCGATTTGTCCCGCGCCGCCCATAGTGTACTCATCCGCTCGGTTAACTCACGACAGCTACTGGTGGGTCGCAAGCAAGTGGAAGAGCGGTCCACTGTGGAACGACTCTTGTGCATCGGCGTCAATATGCAGAGAAACCGTGGCGACGGTGATGTGTCAGAGTGGTGCGAGAAGTTCACCAAGTTCAGGCCGATCAGTGGTGAACTGCCATGGCGGAGGCACTAAGCGTGTCGGCGACTAAACCGCAATTCTATTTGCTCGTGGATCGGGCATTGGTGGCCAGCCAAACAACTTCTACGGTTGAGTACCCAGGTAGATTGTGGACAACGTGCACGCTTTCTTCGAAGTAAGTACGCTCTTGGGGTGTAAGAAACTCAGACAAGGTGGATGCATGATCCAGCGCCACGGAAGAGCAAACACGTTAAGCGAGCGGTAAGTTTTAGCAAAAGGTGTTTTGATAGTGGTGGCGTCGCAGTAATCATATCATTCAGCGTGCTAGAGTGCACCACCGTGCTGGCGTAAGGAAGACACGCGACCGAATGAGAGAACGACAACGACCACAAACCAACATATACGGGAGTATGTATTTGAGCGCTTACTGTATAAAGTTATATACGTGTAACCTATTGCCGCTTATTGGAGCCACCTGGAACGCATGTGAGTTGTTCCATTGGGACCTTTGGTGGAGCTCCCCATGGGACCACGAAACGTGTAAGGGGTTTGCCGAAATCGGTAGGGAACCGCATGCGACCCCCCGAGAGGAAGCAACCGCTTGTCTTCAAAACGAGGACCCCACACCACAGGATAGTTGGGGAAAAGGGTTTTAGGAAATACCTCAGAGGCTCTTCACACAGGCGGACCAGCCGCAAAAGTTGCAAGCACGATCAACACATGGCCTTTGTTGGAAGAGGATGGTGCGCGACTTGCGCATGTGCGGAGAGGCTTGCCGAGACGTGCAGAAGGTCCAGAGTACACGGGCGCCCGCCACTGGTGACGCCATGGACGGCATCGCAGACGACGACAGTTCACATCGACTTGATTGAAGGGAGCGCTACAACCCTCGGGCAGTGTTGGAGGACCTGCCAGTGCGAGCAGGTGGTTTCGAAAGCACCAAGGAGGGCGGCGAGGCACAGCGCCGAGTTATTGTCCCGTACGGTTCGATCGCATGGCCAGGCCGGAAGCAAGCGCACAGACCATGCCGGGGCTCATCTCGACTCATCCCAGTCGATTCGACACGATTTCGGCGGTTTCCGATTCCGATTCGATTCGATTCCAGATTCCGATTTAATTTCAGATTTTCCAATGAAGGCCTACTAGCCTGCCGATTTCCGTCGATTCGACTTTTCTCGACTCGGCTGCCGATTTCCGCCGATCCGACTCAGTTCGATCGCCGATACGACTTGTGGGTTCGATTATTTGCTCTCCTGCCATGCCTCCACCCAGAACTCTGTGGGGCCCTGGTTTTTCCAGCAGCCAGGCAGAGTATTGACGAAGGACGCCGCATTCCAGAACCGTTGGTTTCCCAATGAGTGCTTGTACTGAAGTGGTCCTGGCGGATTTTGAAGGATTTGGCGAAAGTTGGCGGCCGATTTCGGTAGGCGGCCGGGTTCCCAGGTTCCCGGTTCCGGGTTCCCCGGTTCCCGGTTCTTGGTTCCAGGCCGATTTCGGTGGGCGGCGGGGTTCACGGGTTTCCCGGTTCCCAGGTTCTTGGTCGATCTCCTTATCGACCGGTCTCACCATCGATATCATTACCCATTTCTCCATCGATCTCATTGTCGATCTCACAATCGATCTCACAATCCATCTCATTATGGATCGCACGAGCGATCTCAGAATCGATCTCACGATCGATCTCATTGAATCGACTTCACGATCGGTTATTATTGTCCTCACTATCGATCCCACTATCGATCTCGCTATCGATTTCACAATCGATCGAAATATCCAGATTATTAATTTTCAAGCTGTCCACTGAGATTGGGTTTTTTCTCTGGTATAATACGTCATCCACCCCTCGGCTGGCATGCAGCACTTCGCATGGCATAGGGACCCCCCGAGCAACCTCCTGGAGCAAGTGACCCACGCACCTTTAGATGCCCCAGATTTTAGGCTAGATGGACCGTCTGCCTGAGCAGCAGGAAGAGCCCAAACGAAGCGGGACAAGGGGCCCTGAGCTCGCCGGGCCACCAGAAACACCTTGGCCCTCGGGGGGGAGGGGAACCCAATCATGAGCACAGGAGCGGGCCCAGACTAGAGGTGGGTGTCTAACCCCCGCTCCACACTTCCAACCATCAATCCCATCCAGGCCGAAACTGTCCGTCCCATCCAGGCGGAGCTCATCCCACTTCTTCTGGTGAGTTCACCCTCCCACACCACCCATCTGATTCCCCAACCCAGCGGATGAATGTCCAGGACGACCGTCAGCATGCAAGGCGGCATCGGGGCGCAAATGTTTTCTTCTAGTATGGCGCCAGCATCACTTTTGTTGTTGCGAGTTGCGGGGTAAAGGACATGCGCATCCGCACTGTGTTCAGCGCTCGCAGTGCGTTGGCAAGTGAGAGTGCTTGGTCAGCGCAGACTTGAGCACTCTCATGGGCAATCGCAAGTATGAGGTATGCTGCAAGCTTGCGAGGAACCCGTCGCGCCTGCTGGCCTGAGCCGGTCATCGGCAGAATCATCGCCATCACCAGCATCAAAATCCGTATCGTCACCATCAGCAGCTTCACTATTCGTGTCAATTCGGGTTCGAGTCGTGGGGCGCACACTCGTGCTGGCCCACACGGCATGCCGAAGCTTGCCAGGCCAGACGGACGTGCTGCTTACTAGCTTACTAGCATGTTGGCGCAATGGCACGGGAACGCGTCGGAGGACCCGCATTCCAGCTGGAACAGGCTGACGTTGCGGTTCCGGGACAAAGGCCTGGAAGATGGTTTCGCCAAGGGGCGTTTGCCTAGGCTCCGCGGCAGCCTCTTTGCTTGCAGCTTGGTAACCTCGGGGGTTTTCTTCGTATCGTTAGTGATGCAGAAGCCATGGGACACCGACCAATACAGGAACTGACGGGGAGTATGAAACCTCAATCCACGACTTTGTGAGTTTTTCGAATGGATCAATCATTTGATGCCCAATTCGGGGATGTACGACCTCTATCTGTGCTGCGTGTGTGTGTGTGTGTGTGTGTTTGTGAGTGTGTGTGTGTGTGTGTTTGTGTGTGTTTGTGTCTGTTTGTGTCTGTTTGTGTCTGTGTCTGTGTCTGTGTTTGTGTTTGTGTTTGTGTTTGTGTTTGTGTTTGTGTGTGTGTGTGTCACACACGCGCCCCGCCGTCCCGCGGGGCGCCTTGCCCAGCATGCCCCTCCCCCCGCACTTGGTCCTCATCTGAGCTAAGGATTGCAAAAAAACCCTGGATTGCAATCCTTCGTTGCACGAAGGATTGCAAAAAAACCCTTCGTTCGAAGGATTGCAAAAAAACCTTCGTTGCAATCCTTCGTTGCAATCCTTCGTTGCAATCCTTCGCCCACCCCCCCGCGCTTGGTCCTCATCTGAGCTGCCGCTTCGCCCTGCGCCCGCCCCCCCTTCCGCTCGCCTGTTGACCGCGACGCGGGCCGGGCGCCTCGGGCTCCGCCGCGTGTGCCTCTGCGCGCCCGCCCCGCCGCCCGTGTGTCTAAGTGTGTGTCTAAGTGTGTGTCTGTGTGTGCCTGTGTCTGTGTCTGTGTCTGTCTGTGTGTGTCAATGTGTGTGTGTGTGTCTATGTGTGTGTGTGTCCGTGTGTGTCTGTGTGTGTCTGTGTGTGTGTGTGTGTGTCCGTGTGTGTCTGTGTGTGTCTGTGTTTGTTTGTGTGTGTATGTTTGTGTTTGTCTGTGTGTGTACCTGTGTGTCTGTGTGTGCTTGTCAGTGTGTCGATGTGTCTGTGTGTGTCTATGTGTTTGTGTGTTTGCCTGTGTGTCTGTGTGTGTCTGTGTGTGTGTTCGTGCGTGCCCGTGTCTGTCTGTGTGCTTGTGTGTGTGTCTGTGTGTGTGTGTCGTGTGTGTGTCTGTGTGTGTCTGTGTGTGTGTCTGTATGTGTGTCTGTGTGTGTGTCTGTGTGTGTGTCTGTGTGTGTCTGTGTCTGTATGTGTCTGTGAGTGTGTCTGTGTGTGTGTCTGTGTGTGTCTGTATGTGTGTTCGTTCGTTCCCGTGTCTGTCTGTGTGTTTGTGTGTGTGTGTGTCTGTGTGTGCGTCTGTGTGTGTGTGTGTCTGAGCGTGTGTGTCTGTGTGTATGTGTGTGTGGGTCTGTGTGTGTCTATGTGATTGTGTGTGTTTGTGTTTGTGTCTGTGTGTGTGTCTGTGTGTATGTGTGTCTGTGTGTGTTCGTGTGTGTCTGTGTGTGTCTGTTGTGCGTGTGCTTGTGTGTCTCTGTGTGTGTCCGTGTGTGTGTGTGTGTCTGTGTGGGTGGTTGTGTTTGTTTGTGTGTGTGTCTGGATGTGTGTTTCTATGTAAGTGTGTGCCTGTGTGTGCCTGTTTGTGTGTGTGTCTGTGTGTGCCTGTGTGTGTCTGTGTCTGTGTGTCTGTGTGTGTCGATGTATGTGTGTGTGACTATATGTGTTAGTGTGTGTCTCTGAGTGTGTCTGTGTGTGTCTGTGTCTGTTTGCGTGTGTGCCTGTGCGTGTCTGTGTGTGTCTGTGTGTGTGTTTGTGTGTGTGTGCGTCTGAGGGAGTCTGTGTGTGTCTGTGCGGGTCTGTGTGTATGTGTGTATTCGTGTGTGCCCGTATGTGCCCGTGTGTGTCTGTGTGTACATGTGTGTGTCTGTCTGTGTGTGTCAGTGTATGTGTGTGTATGTGTCAGTGTATGTCTCTGTTTGTTTGTGTGTGTCTGTGTGTGCCTGTCTGTGTCTGAGTGTGCCTGTGTGTGTCTGTGTGTGAGCCCGTGTATGTGTGTGTGCCTGTGTGTGTTCGTGTGTGTCTGTGTGTGTCTGTTGTGTGTGTGTGTCTGTATGTGTGTCTGCGTGTATATGTGAGTGTGTCTGTGTGCGTGTCTTTGTGTGTCTAAGTGTCTGTGTGTGTCTGTGTGTGTGTGTCTGCGTGTGTGTCTCTTTTTGTCTGTGTGTGTCTGTGTGTGTGTTCGTGAGTGCCCGTGTCTGTCTGTGTGTGTGTCTGTGTGTGCCTGTGTGTGTGTCTGTGTGTGTCTGTGTTTGTGTTTGTGTGTCTGTGTGTCTGTGTGTGTGTCTGTGTGTTTCTGTTGTTTGTGTGTGTGTCTGTGTGTGTGTCTGTGTGTGTTCGTGTGTGTGTGTGTGTGTCTGTGTGTGTGTTCGTGTGTGCTCGTGTCTGTTTGTGCGCCTGTGTGTGTGTTTGTGTGTGTGTCTGTGTGTGTGTCTACGTGTCTGTCTGTGTGTGTCTGTGTATGTGCGTGTGTGTCTGTGTGTGCCCGTGTGTGTTTGTGTGTCTGTGTGTGTGTCTGTGTGTGTCTGTGTCTGTGACTGTGTGTGTCTGTGTGTGTGTCTGTGTGTGTCTGCGTGTGTCTGTGTGTGTCTGTGTCTGTCTGTG
>CAUYUJ010021507.1:70000-92500 GCA_963575745.1 Prorocentrum cordatum | reverse complement strand
GGACGCCTCCTTGGAGAGGGTGGATATGGAAAAGTGTTTCTGGGACGTTACCAGGGAATCTCTGTAGCAATCAAGGTCCCCACCACTCGTGGACGCACTTTCTCGAACAAGTTGCATGTGGCCGAGCTTTGCAACGAGCTGCGGATTCTCCGGAAGCTTCGGCATCCAAACATAGTGTTCATGTACGGGGCTTGCCTTGACGAGCAGGGTTGCAATGTAGCCTTGATCCTCGAGCTGGTCGAAGGCTGCTCTCTCGACAAGTTTGTTCTTTGGGGCCAGTTGCACCCAGAGAAGGGCGACCCTGCGCGAGATGTGGCGGGCCCTCCCAGCGAAGTGGACCGGCTGCAAGTGCTGGTGGACGTGACGTGCGCGTTGCGGTATTTGCACTCGCGCACGCCACACGTGGCGCACGGCGATCTCAATGACAGGAACGTGTTCGTGGAGCCCCGCGTGGGTGACCGCGTTGTTCCAAGGGCGAAGCTTCTTGATTTTGGCTTGGCGAGGCTGCGGACAAGGCACGCCCCTCCGATGGGAGGCACGCTGAGGTGGACGGCGCCCGAGGTGTTCGGACGGCAGTCGTCGGCCAAGAGCACCTCGGCAGACGTGTACTCATTTGGCCGCCTGGCTTACTTCGTGGTGACAGGTCTCTACCCCTTCCACGGCCGGAGCAAGGCGGAGATCTCCAGGATGCTGGAAAGGTCGCACTTGCCTCCGATGGAGTGGCCACCGAGTGGGCCCACGTCGAGCACGCACTGCGCGATCTTAGAGAAGTGCTGCAGCGCCGAGCCCCGCCAGAGGCCGAGCATGTCGCGCGTGCACCGCGACGTCGGCGCCTGGCACGCGGAGCTGCTGGGGCACCCGAGCCCCTGCGTCGAGGCCGAGCCCCTGAACACCACCCTGCTCTTCGGGGGCACCAGGCAGAACCGGCAGCTGGGGCTGCGCCGGCCGCGGTCTCCAGAGCTCCGCGACCAGGGGGGGGTGGCCACGGGGTCGTCGAACGCACAGCCCGTGTCCTCCGCGAGGATCTCCTCGGCATCGGCGGCCAAGTACCGCCTGACCCCAGACCGCACGGTCGTGGCAATGGTGCTGGAGGTCCTCCTGAGCTGCAACGTCGAGATCCCCGAAGGTCACGAGCGACGAACGTAATGATCCACATCAGCTCCCTCGCGGTCGGGGCACCAGGGCGCGAGTGCCAGTGGATGCGCGATCCCGCGGGCACGTTCTGCGCAGGGAAGCCACGCAGCGCCGCCCTTTATCCCTGGAGTCGCGGCCGAGCAGTCGGGACCGGGAGGCCGTTGATGTGGACACGTTTCACGCCGTGCCTTATGATGTTCCAACCTGCTTTAGCCTTGATCACCAGAAAACATTTCGCGCACCAGGAAGGGCACCGAAACTCGAGGGTTTTCACGTGTCGGGCCCTGGGAGACGCTGGTCCGACACTGTTTCGACACTCTTTCGACACTTTTCCCGGGGGCTCGAGATTATTTCTGGGATGGGGTCCTCAAGTACGATGGGAGCAACATAAGCCGTGCCCACGAGCAGGCAGTTGCTGTCCGTTCCACGGCTGCGTGGACAGATTGCTGAAGGTGTGCGCCGACATCGGCCGCAGGAAGTGCGTGCAGGACTGGCAGGGCGGCGGCAGGGTCTGCGGCCAGTGCTCCTCTTGCGGAATCCTGTTCCCCGAGGACCCGGCCAGCTCCACGTCGTTGCAGCAGCCCTCGGCGGTGAGGCAGTGCACGTTCTGCAACTCCGTGCAGAACAAGCTGACATGTTCGAGCCACTTGTCTTGCTCGACGTGTGGCGCCCTCAGTATCGAAGAGCCTACGGCGACTCGCCGCCACCCCTTGCGTTGTTGGGAGGCGCCTCTGTGGCCAAACGTTTGGCCAGAGCTTGGCCAAGCTATCACACTATGAGTTTCCCCAGCTGCTCAGGAAACCCTTCGGGGAACACATGGAGGAGGATGAGGGGGAGGATCAGAAAAGGGAGGAGGAGGAGGAGGAGGAGGAGGGGGAGGATTAGGAGGAGGAGGTGGAAGAGGAAGAGGAGGCCTCTTGGGAGGCTCTTTCGAGACACTCTTGGGACTGCCTGGCAGCTTCCTGCATGGGACTCTTGGAGGCCTCTTGGGGGTCTTCTTGGGCCTCTTTGGAGTCTGTGGGGGCTTCTGTGAGGCCTCCTTGGCTGTCTCAGGGCGTTCCTGGCCCGCCTGTCGCCGTTGGGGGCCTCTCTGGGGGCCTTTTGGGCCGTCTTGGGTCGCCGGGCAGCCGAAAAGAAGCAAATGCCACACAATTTGTCAAACGCCCACGAGCACATCAATGATGTTGGTCTCCTCGGGCCCTCCTGGAAGACCTCTTGGAGGTCTCTTGGGTCGTCTCAGAGACGTCTTGGGGACCTCCGGGGCCGCCTGGGGCAATCTTGATTAGGCCGTCTGGAATGCATCGTGTAGCCATCTTGGGCTCCGTTGGGGCCATGTTCAGGGTGGCTGGCGCGATCAGCCAGAGCTCCATGGGACCTGTTTTAAATATCCAATACTACCCAACATTTGACAGTTGGCACGCCGTGCACCCCATTGGCACGACCATCGGGGGTGGCGGATCGAAGACGCCTACGGCGAATCACCGCCTTCTGGAAGAGTCTATGCGGCCAAACGTTGCGGCTTGGCCAAGCTATCGGACTACGTAGTGCCCGCGCCTTTGTGGAAACCCTCCGGGGAAGACGTGGAGGGAGAAAGAAGAAGACGAGGAAGAGAGAGAGGAAAATGGAGTAGGAGGAGGAGGAGGCCTCGTGGGGCACTCTTGGGGTCTCGTAGGAGCTTCCTGGGGGCCTCATGGAGGCACTCTTGGGGGGCTCCTTGGGTCTCTTGGGAGCCGTTGGAGGCTCCTTGGGAGGCTGAGAAGCTCTTTGGCCCCTGAGGGCGTTCCTGGCCCGTCTGACGCCGTCGGCAACCGTCTTGGGTGCCTTTCTGGGCCGATTCGGGGCCCTCTTGGGGCGCCTCAGGGCCGTCCTGGAGACCCTCCTGGGCGTCTTGCGGGGCTCTTGAGGCCCTCTCGGGTCCGCTTTTGGGGGGCCCCTTTGGCCGTCAGGGGGGCCCTCTCGGAGGCCTCTCGGGCGCTCTTGGCCTCTGGGGAACGTCTTGGGCGGTCGGACAGACGAGAGTGAAGAAACGCCGAAATCGTTCAACAACGTGTATCATCCGTGAGGGCTTCGCCTTAACTCGAGCCTCAGATGAGCTAAAGGGCTCTTCGGCACAGCAATCAGAAGGCAATAATCAGGCGCGCTAGTCTAAAGTATCTAGACGCCCGAACTCGGTCTGCTATCAGCACTGGAGCCGAAAAACTATTCGTACTCTCCAAATGTTTTGGAGATGGTGATGGTTTTTGCCGCTGGTCCCCCTCTCTTAGAATGGGGCTTGCCAGAGCTGTGTGGTGATGTCTGGACGCTGACGTGAAGCCATGTCGGGACGCACGCGAGGGCCAATACGAGGGTTCATGGCTTCGGTGGCGCGAGTCTTGTATACTTTGCGAGGGTTTATGGCTTCGGGGACGCGACGATTGTATGATGTACTAGGGTTTGTGGCCTCAGGGACGCAAATACGTGGTAATTTACAAAGGTTTATGACATCGGGAGCGCAAATATTGTGTAACTTACGAGGTTGTGAGGCCTCGGGGACGCGAATCTGATATCATTTGCGAGGGCTTGTTGCCTCGGGGACGCAAGTACGGTGTTATTTACAAAGGTTGATTGCCCTGGGGACGCGAATCGTGTATATGTGTCAAAGGTTTATGGCTTCGAGGGCGCGAATCTCATATCATGTACATGGGCTTATGGTCTCGGGGGCGCGAATATTGTATAATCTGCAAGAGCTTATGGTTTCGGAGACGCGAATGTTGAGTCATGTATGAGGGATTGTGGCCTCGGGGACGCGAACATTGCGTAATGTATAAAGGTGTATGGCCTCGGGGACGCGAATATGGTGCAATGTACTCGGGATGATGGCCTCGGGGACGCGAATCTCATGTATTTTTACATGTCCCACGCCCCCCCAGGAATTCAGACAACGCGAGCTGGACGTAAGAAAGCTGGTTTGGGGCTCCCCCCCTCGCGCGTTCACCAACAATTACAGTAAGAAAGCAGAAAGCAGGACTGTAACAATGGGAACTGGAAACTGCAGCTGGAACAGGGAGCTGCAATCCTCATCCTCGCAGCCTGGTGGCCCCGCAAGGGGGCCGGCGGATTCTGGGCGGAGGACCCCGCCATGTGCAAGTGTGAGAATCGCAGGGCAGGTGGGACGAAAGAGGGGGGAGCCCCTTGTGCAGCCACGGGACGTGTGAGGGGCGTGCCGAACTGGGCGGGGGGACGCATGCGGACTGTGCCACGGGGGCCTCGGGTGGAGCTCCCTGTGGGGCCACGCAACGTGTGAGAGTTGTACCGAAATGAGCACGCAGAGGGCAGCAGCAGGACAAGAAGGGGGGAACTCGGAATTCGGATGTCCTCGAAAGTTGCCGTGTTTGGCTTCTGGGGCCGTCTTGGGCTGTCGGGCAGCCGAAGCTCTGAGCAAACGTTCAAGTCCGCCCAAAACGTATGGCAAATCGATGATTTTGACCCCTTCGGGCCTTCTTGGAGGTCCTCTTGGAGGCCTCCTGGGCCGTCTCGGAGGCCGTCTCGGGCGATCTTGGGGCAGTGGTGGGCCACCTTGGGGGCATCTCGGCCTGTCTTGGAGACATGTTTGGGTCGTCTTGAAGGCCATCTTGGCCGTCTCGGAGGCATCTCGGCGGCCATCTTGGGCCATCTTGGCCGTCTTTTGACTTTCTGTTTGTGCACGTTGAGGTTTTTACTCAGCTCTCAGGGTGGCTCGCGGGCTGGGCCGAAGGCACTCGGGAATCTTCCAAAAGAGCAAATACTGACATAGAACTTGGCACGACAGAGGCCCATATGTGACGGACGCGTTTTTTCCTTGTTAACGGACCGTTAACAGGCAAAAGAGTTCCATGTGAACGGACCGTTAACGGACCCTGAACACCGCGGCTCACAAGAGCGAGCAGTGACGTAAACAAGCTGACAAGACCAAGGCTCCCAACAGAGAGCGGTGACGCAACCAGTTCTTGATACCAGGGCCCGAAACGGGCGGCAACGTAAGCTTCGCGTATGCTCCGCGTAGGCTTCGCGTAAGCGCGCAAAGTCCTCGTCAATTTGAGGTACCTACAAGACAGCCCATGAGAGGCCAAGCGTCCTCCAAGACGGTCCAAGATGCCTCCAAGACGACCCAAGAGGCCAGAGGCTCGTAAGATCGCCCCACGATGGCCCAAGATACCCCCAAAACAGCCCCAAGACGTGTTCGAACATCTGCACGTATGCAGACGGTTTCAACGGCCTCCAAGACGGCGTAGAGAGGCCCAGACGGGCCCGAGGACGGCCCAAGAGCGATCCAGATAGCTCACGACGGCCTCAATACGGTTCAAGAGGTCTCCAAGACCCCCCCCGAGCACCGATGGGCGGTCTAAGCGGGAAAAAGCGAAAGTAGGGCTTTCGCCGCCCGGGGGGCGCCCTTGGCCCCGCCCTGCCTGCATAAGCTCCTCGCCAGCTTAAGACACCTCCAAGACGGCGTGAGAGAGGCCCAGACGGGAGCGAAGACGGCCCAAGAGCGATCCAAGATAGCCCAAGATAGCTTCAGCACAGCCCAAGAGGCCTCTAAGACACCCCAAGCGGCACCCGAGAGGACCCCCAAAAGTGCTTAAGGACGGTTAAACCATGTTTGCCTCTAGGTGTATGAAGGTTTTCCAGCTCCTCGCCTATTCCGGCAAGAACGGTCCGATACAGCTCCAGAGCCCCCCGATATTGTACCATGACGGCCCAAGAGGCTCCCGAGACAGCCCGAGGACGGCCCAGAAGGGCCCCATGAGGGCCTAAGAGAGCCACACGACGGCCCAAGGAGGGCCTGGGAGACGCCCAAGATGCTCCCAAGAGACAGTATGTCGTCGTCATCATCAACTGTACTATCCTAATCTTCATCCGTGTTTTATCGCGCTCTAGCGCCTTCCCAAGATGCCCACCAGCCCTGGTTCCCCCTCAAGAGGCCTCCTGCAGCTTCGAGATAGCCCTAGAGGGCGCCCAATATGCCGCCAAGATGCCCCAAGAGAGCCCCCAGACGGGGAGACAGAGAGAACGAACGGGCAAGCCAGCGATATCTCGCGCTCTGAAAGTAAATGCGCTTTCCGTCCCCGTGCCAAGCAGGTAACGTAAAGAGCGAGGTACGAGTGATGACGTTGTGTTTGGGCGAAGCCCTCTAGGGAGGGGTCCAGGGGAGGGGGGAGGAGCGGGGGGATGTGATCTGATGGCCGCTCGGGGCGTCTTCGGAGCGTCTTGGAGGCCTCTTGGGCGCTTCTTGGGCCGTCTTGAGCGCTCAAGACGGTCCAAGAGGGGTCCAAGACGGCTCCAAGACGGTCCAACGTGCCCAAGACGGCCCAAAGACTGCTCAAGAGGCTTCCGAGCCCCGAGGGGCGCCCAAGGGGCGTCCCAAGAGGCCCCCAAAACGGCCCAAGAGGGCCCCAAGACGGCCCAAGAGGCGCCCGAGACGGCCCAAGAGGGCCCCAAGACGGCCCCAAGAGAGAGACCATGAACCGAAAAGTTTAGCCTTTCGCCCCAAGAAGCCCCAGGAGGCCCCAAGAGGCCCCCAAGAAGCCCCCAAGAGGCCACCAAGAGGCCCCAGGAGGCCCAAATCATGGATTTCCTATGGGAAGAGGTACATGTTTAGCATCTACGGCTTTTCGGTTTTCACGCCGTTGACGACGGCCCAAGAGGCCCCCAAGACCGCCCCAAGACGGCCCAAGAGGCTCCCAAGAGGCCCCCAAAACGGCCCAAGAGGGCCCCAAGACAGCCCAAGAGGCGCCCAGGACGGCCCAAGAGGGCTCCAAGACGGCCCCAAAAGGGAGACCACGACCGGAAAAGTCTAGCTTGTCGCCCCAAGACGCTCCCAGGAGGCCCCAAGAGCACCCCAAGAAGCCCCCAAGAGGCGCCCAAGGGGCGTCCTAAGAGGCCCCCAGGAAGCCAAAATCATGGATGCCCCATGGGAAAAGGTACATGTTTAGCTTCTACGGCTTGTCGGCTTTCGCAGCGTTGTAGACGATCCAAGAGGCCCCAAAGACCACCCCAAGACGGCCCAAGACGCTCCCAAGAGGCCCCCAAAACAGCCCAAGAGGGCCCCAAGACGGCCCAAGAGGCGCCCAAGACGGCCCAAGGGCCCCAAGACTGCCCCAAGAGGGGGACCACAAACCGAAAAGTTTAGCCGTTCGCCCCAAGAAGCTCCCAAGAGGCCCAAAGAACCCCCCAAGAAGCCCCAAGAGGCCCCCAAGAGGTTCCCAAGAGGCTTCCAAAAGGGCTTTGAAAGGGCCCCAATAGGACTCCCAAGAAGGCCCAGAGACGCCGAATAGAGAGCGATCGGTAACGCAAAAAGCTCGTCACACCAAGGCTCTCAAGAGCGAACGGTGACGTAAACAAGCTGATAAGACCAAGGCTCCCAGCAGAGAGCGGTGACGTAACAAGTTCCTGACACCAAGGCCCAGCCAAGGCTCAGGAATGGGCGGCAACGCAACAATCTCTGAACACCAAGGATTCCAAGAGCGAGGGGTGACGTAGCAAGCTCTCAACGCCAAGGCTCCCAGTACGAACGGTGGTGTGCGTAATTTCGGTTTCTGTTTCTGAAGCGCTCTTTGAGTTTCTGTGCTGGGCCAGGTAACGGAAAGAGCGAGGAACGAGCGATGGCGTTGTGTTGGGGCGAAGCCCTTTAAGGGAGGGGTCCAGGGGAGGGGCGAGGCGGAGGCGCACGGTTGGTAATGGCCGTTTTCGGGTTTCCTTTAGGGTTTTCGCATGTTTTTCGGGTTTCCCCTCCAAGACGGCCCAAGAGCACTCCAAGAGAGCCCAAGACCGCCCAAGACGGCCCAAGAGGCCCCCAAGAGGCGCCCAAGGGGCGTCCCAAGAGGGCCCCAAGAGGTCAAAGTCATTGAGTGTCCTTCGGTCAACGTGCATTTTTAGCATATACGGCTTTTCGGCTTTCACGGCGTTGACGACGGCCCGAGAAGCCCCCAAGACCGCCCCAGGACGGCCCAAGAGGCTCCCAAGAGGCCCCCAAAACGGCCCAAGAGGGCCCCCAGACGGCCCACGAGGCGCCCAGGACGGCCCAAGAGGGCCCCAAGACGGCCCCAAAAGGGAGACCACGAACCGAAAAGTCTAGCCTGTCGCCCAAGACGCTCCCAGGAGGCCCCAAGAGCACCCCAAGAAGCCCCCAAGAGGCCCCCAAGAGTCGTCCCAAGAGGCCCCCAGGAAGCCAAAATCATGGATGCCCCATGGGAAAAGGTACATTTTTAGCACGCACGGCTTTTCGGCTTTCACGGCGTTGGAGACGCTCCACGAGGCCCCAAAGACCGCCCCAAGAGGCTCCCAAGAGGCTCCCAAAACGGCCAAGAGGCGCCCAAGGCGGCCCAAGAGGGCCCCAAGACGGCCCCAAGAGGAAGACCACGACCCGAAAAGTCTAGCCTTTCGCCCCAAGAAGCTCTCAGGAGGCCCGAAGAGCCCCCCAGAGAAGCCCCAAGGGGTCCCCAAGAGGCCCCCAAGAGGCCCCCGGGATATCCCAAGATGCCCCCAAGAGCCCCAAAAGAGGCCCTCAAACGGCCCACAACTTCTTGACACCAAGGCCCAGCCAAGGCTCAGGAACGGGCGGCAACGTAACAGTCTCTGAACACCAGGGCTCCCAACGGACACGGCGACGCAACAAGCTCTCCACACCAAGGCTCCCAAGAGTGAAGGGTGCCATGAACCATCTCGGGCAAGTGCCTGAGGCGCTCTTTCCGTTTCCGCGCCGGCCCAGGTAACGGAAATAGCGAGGTACGAGTGATGACGTTGTGTTTTGGGCGAAGCCCTAAGGGGGAGTGCAGAGGGGGGGGGTAGGGCGAGGGAATGAGTGTTAATAGCCGTTTTCGGGTTGTCCTTCGGGTTTTTGTATGTTTTTCGGGTTCTTTCCTTCTCCGTCCCAGAAGGACCCTAGAGCGACCGGTGACGTAAACAAGCTGATAAGACCAAGGCTCCCAGCAGAGAGCGGTGACGTAACAAGTTCCTGACACCAAGGCCCAGCCAAGGCTGAGGAACGGGCGGCAACGCAACAATCTCTGAACACCAAGGCTTCCAAGAGCGAGGGGTGACGTAGCAAGCTCTCAACGCCAAGGCTCCCAGTACGAACGGTGGTGTGCGTAATTTCGGTTTCTGTTTCTGAAGCGCTCTTTGAGTTTCTGTGCTGGGCCAGGTAACGGAAAGAGCGAGGAACGAGCGATGGCGTTGTATTGGGGCGAAGCCCTTAAGGGAGGGGTCCAGGGGAGGGGCGAGGCGGAGGCGCACGGTTGGTAATGGCCGTTTTCGGGTTTTCTTTAGGGTTTTCGCATGTTTTTCGGGTTTCCCCTCCAAGACGGCCCAAGAGCACTCCACGAGAGCCCAAGACCGCCCAAGACGGCCCAAGAGGCCCCCAAGAGGCGCCCAAGGGGCGTCCCAAGAGGGCCCCAAGAGGTCAAAGTCATTGAGTGTCCTTCGGTCAACGTGCATTTTTAGCATATACGGCTTTTCGGCTTTCACGGCGTTGACGACGGCCCGAGAAGCCCCCAATACCGCCCCAGGACGGCCCAAGAGGCTCCCAAGAGGCCCCCAAAACGGCCCAAGAGGGCCCCCAGACGGCCCACGAGGCGCCCAGGACGGCCCAAGAGGGCCCCAAGACGGCCCCAAAAGGGAGACCACGAACCGAAAAGTCTAGCCTTTCGCCCCAAGACACTCCCAGAAAGCCACAAGAGCACCCCAAGAAGCCCCAAGAGGCCCCCAAGAGACGTCCCAAGAGGCCCCCAGGATGCCAAAATCATTGATTTGAATTCGCATGGGACAAGGTACATTGTTAGCGTGCACGGCTGTTCGGCTTTCACGGCGTTGGACGGCCCAAGAGGGCCCCAAGACGGCCCCAAGAGGGGGACCACGAACCGAAAAGTCTAGCCTTTCGCCCCAAGAAACTCCCTGGAGGCCCCAAGAGCCCCCCAAGAAGCCCCAAGAGGTCCCCAAGAGGCGACCAAGAGGCTCCCAGGATATCCCAAGAGGCCCCCAAGAGCTCCAAAAGAGGCCCTCAAACGGCCCACAAGTTCTTGACACCAAGGCCCAGCCAAGGCTCAGGAGCGGGCGGCAACGTAACAGTCTCTGAACACCAGGGCTCCCAACGGAGACGGCGACACAACAAGCTCTCCACACCAAGGCTCCCAAGAGCGGAGGGTGCCATGAGCCATTTCGGGCAAGTGCCTGAGGCGCTCTTTCCGTTTCCGCGCCGGCCCAGGTAACGGAAAGAGCGAGGTACGAGTGATGACGTTTTGGTGTGGGCGAAGCCCTAAAGAGGGGGCTCCACGGGGGGTGGGTAGCCCGGACGAATGAGGGTTCATGGCCGTTTTCGTGTTTTCCTTGGGGTTCTTGTATGTTTTTCGGGTTCTTCCTTTTTCCGTCCCAGAAGGGCCTAGACGGCCCAAGAGGCCCCAAAGATCGGCCCAAGAGGCTTCCGAGACGCCCCGAGAGGCGTCCAAGAGGCGCCCCAACAGGCCCCCAAGAGGCCAACATCATCGATGTTCCATAGGGAACCGTGCATTTTTAGCATATACGGCTTTTCGGTTTTCACGGCGTTGACGACGGCCCAAGAGGCCCCCAAGACCGCCCCACGACGGCCCAAGAGGCTCCCAAGAGGCCCCCAAAACGGCCCAAGAGGGCCCCAAGACGGCCCAAGAGGGCCCCAAGACGGCCCCAAGAGGGGGACCACGAACCGAAAAGTCTAGCCTTTCGCCCCAAGATGCTCCCAGGAGGCCCCAAGAGCCCCCCAAGAAGCCCCAAGAGGCGTCCCAAGAGGCGTCCCAAGAGGCCACCAGGAGGCCAAAAGCATGGATTTCTCATTGGAAAAAGGTACATTTTCAGCATGCGCGGCTTTTCGGCTTTCACGGCGTTGACGACGCTCCAAGAGGCCCCAAAGACCGCCCCAAGACGGCCCAAGAGGCTCCCAAGAGGCCCCCAAAACGGCCCAAGAGGGCCCCAAGACGGCCCAAGAGGGCCCCAAGACGGCCCCAAGAGGGCCCAGAGGTGGCCCCAAGAGGGGGACCACGAACCGAAAAGTTTAGCCTTTCGCCCCAAGAAGCTCCCAGGAGGCCTCCAGAGCCCCCCAAGAAGCCCCAAGAGGCCTCCAAGAGGTTCCCAAGAGGCCTCCAAAAGGGCTCCAAAAGGACCCCAATAGGACCCTCAAGAAGGCCCAGAGACGCCAAATAGAGAGCGATCGGTAACGCAAAAAGCTCTTCACACCAAGGCTCTCAAGAGCGAACGGTGACGTAAACAAGCTGATAAGACCAAGGCTCCCAGCAGAGAGCGGTGACGTAACAAGTTCCTGACACCAAGGCCCAGCCAAGGCTGAGGAACGGGCGGCAACGCAACAATCTCTGAACATCAAGGCTCCCAAGAGCGAGGGGTGACGTAACAAGCTCTCAACGCCAAGGCTCCCAGTACGAACGGTGGTGTGAGTAATTTCGGTTTCTGTTTCTGAAGAGCTCTTTCCATTTCTGTGCCGGGCCAGGTAACGGAAAGAGCGAGGTACGAGTGATGACGTTCTGGTGTGGGCGAAGCCCTAAAGAGGGGCTCCAGGGGGAGGGGGTAGCCCGGACGAATGAGTGTTAATGGCCGTTTTCGGCGGTTTCCCTTCGGGTTTTTGCATGTTTTTCTGATTCCCCCCCAAGACGGCCCAAAAGCGCTCCAAGAGAGCCCCAGACCGCCCAAGACGGCCTAAGACAGCCCCCAGGAGGCCCCCAAGAGGCGCCCAAGGGGCGTCCCAAGAGGCCACCAAGAGGCCAAAATCATTGATTTCCATAGGAAACCGTGCATTTTTAGGCATCTACGGCTTTTCGGCTTTCACGGCGTTGACGGCCGCCCAAGAGGCCCCCAAGACCGCCCAAGAGGCTCCCAAGATGCCCCCAAAACGGCCCAAGAGGGCCCCAAGGCAGCCCAAGAGGCGCCCAAGACGGCCCAAGAGGGCCCCAAGACGGCCCCAAGAGGGGGACCACGAACCGAAAAGTCTAGCCTTTCGCACCAAGATGCTCCCAGGAGGCCCCAAGAGCCCCCCAAGAAGCCCCAAGAGGCGTCCCAAGAGGCCACCAGGAGGCCAAAACATTGATTTCTCATGGGAAAAGGTACATTTTTAGCATACGCAGCTTTTCCGCTTTCACGGCGTTGAAGACGCTCCAAGAGGCCCCAAAGACCGCCCCAAGACTGCCCAAGAGGCTCCCAAAAGGCCCCCAAAACGGCCCAAGAGGGCGCCAAGACGGCCCAAGAGGCGCCCAAGACGGCCCAAGAGGGCCCCAAGACGGCCCCAAGAGGGGGACCACGAACCGAAACGTTTAGGCTTTCGCCCCAAGAAGCTCCCAAGAGGCCCAAAGAACTCCCCAAGAAGCCCCAAGAGGCCCCCAAGAGGTTCCCAAGAGGCTTCCAAAAGGGCCCGAAAAGGGCCCCAATAGGACCCCCAAGAATGCCCAGAGACGCCAAATAAAGAGAGATCGGTAACGCAATAAGCTCTTCACACCAAGACTCCCCAGAGCGAACGGTGACGTAAACAAGCTGATAAGATCAAGGCTCCCAGCAGAGAGCGGTGACGTAACAAGTTCCTGATACCAAGGCCCAGCCAAGGCTGAGGAACGGGCGGCAACGCAACAATCTCTGAACATCAAGGCCCCCAAGAGCGAGGGGTGACGTAGCAAGCTCTCAACGCCAAGGCTCCCAGTACGAACGGTGGTGTGAGTGATTTCGGTTTCTGTTTCTGAAGCGATCTTTCCATTTCTGTGCTGGGCCAGGTAACGGAAACAGCGAGGTACGAGTAATGACGTTGTGTGTTGGGCGAAGCCTTTTAAGGGGGGGGTCCAGGGAGGGTGGGTAGCGCGAACGAATGAGTGTTAATGGCTGTGTTCGGGTTTTCCATTTGTTTTTGCATGTTTTTCGGGTTCCCCCTCAAGACGGCCCAAGAGCGCTCCAAGATAAGCCTAAGACCGCCCAAGACGGCCCAAGAGACCCCCAAGGGGCGTCCCAAGAGGGCCCCAAGAGGCCAAAATCTTCGATATCCCTTGGGACAACGTGCATTTTCAGTATATATGGCTTTGTGGCTTTCACGCCGTTGGCGACGGCCCAAGAGGCCCCAAAGACCGCCCCAAGACTGCCCAAGAGGCTCCCAAGAGTGCCCCCAGACGGCCCAAGAGGCGCCCAAGACAGCCCAAGAGGGCCCCCAGGCGGCCCCAAGAGGGGGACCACGAACCGAAAAGTCTAGCCTTTCGCCCCAAGACGCTCCCAGGAGGCCCCAAGAGCCCCCCAAGAAGCCCCAAGAGGCCCCCAAGAGGCGTCCCAAGAGGCCACCAGGAGGCTCAAATCATTAATTTCGTACGGGAAAAAGGTACATTTTTAGCATGCACGGCTTTTCTGCTTTCACGGCGTTGAAGACGGTCCAAGAGGCTCCCAAGACTGCCCCAAGACGGCCCAAGAGGCTCCCAAGAGGCCCCCCGAACGGCCCAAGAGGGCGCCAAGACGGCCCAAGAGGCGCCCAAGACGGCCCAAGAGGGCCCCAAGATGGGCCCCAAGAGGGGGACCACGAACCGAAAAGTCTAGCCTCTCGCCCCAAGACGCTCCCAGGAGGCCCAAATAACCCCCCAAGAAGCCCCCACGAGGCCCCCAAGAGGTTCCCCAGAGGCCTCCAACAGGGCCCGAAAAGGGCCCCATAGGACTCCCAAAAAGGTCCAGAGACACTAAATAAAGAGCGATCAGTAATGCAAAAAGCTCTTCACACCAAGGCTCCCAAGAGCGAACGGTGACGTAAACAAGCTGACAAGACCAAGGCTCCCAGCAGAGAGCGGTGACGCAACAAGTTCCTGACACCAAGGCCCAGCCAAGGCTCAGGAACGGGCGGCAACGCAACAATCTCTGAACACAAAGGCTCCCAAGAGCGAGGGGTGACGTAACAAGCTCTGAACGCCAAGGCTCCCAGTACGAACGGTGGTGTGAGTAATTTCGGTTTCTGTTTCTGAAGCGCTCTTTCCGTTTCTGTGCCGGGCCAGGTAACGGAAAGAGCGAGGTACGAGTGATGACGTTCTGGTGTGGGCGAAGCCCTAAAGTGAGGGGTAACGGAAAGAGCGAGGTACGAGCGATGACGTTGCGTGTTGGAAAGCCCCTTAAGGGAGGGGTCCAGGGGGGGGCGTAGCGGGCACAAATGAATGTTAATGGCCATAGGAAACCGCACATTTTTAGCATATACGGTTTTTCGCCTTTCACTGCGTTGACGACGGCCCAAGAGGCCCCCAAGACCGCCCCAAGACGGCCCAAGAGGCTCCCAAGAGGCCCCCCGAACGGCCCAACAGGGCCCCCAGACGGCCCAAGAGGCGCTAAAGACGGCCCAAGAGGGCGCCAAGACGGCCCCAAGAGGGGGACCACGAATCGAAAAGTTTAGCCTATCGCCCCAAGACGCTCCCGGGAGGCCCCGACAGCCCCCCAAGAGGCCCCCCACGAGGCCATCAGGAGGCCAAAATCATCGATTCTCTATGGGAAAACATGTTTTTTAGCATACACGGCTTTGCGGCTTTCACGGCGTTGAAGACGGTCCAAGAGGCCCCCAAGACCGCCCCAAGACGGCCCAAGAGGCTCCCAAGAGGCCCCTCAAACGGCCCAAGACGGCGCCGAGACGGCCCAAGAGGCGCCCAAGACGGCCCAAGAGGGCCCCAAGACGGCCCCAAGAGGGGGACCACGAACCCGAAAGTCTAGCATTTCGCCCCAAGACGCTCCCAGGAGGCCCGAAGAGCCCCCCAAGAAGCCCCAAGAGGCCCCCAAGAGGCCTCCAAAAGGGCTCTACAAGAGCCCCAATAGGACTCCCACGAAGGCCCAGAGACGCTAAATAAAGAGCGATCGGTAATGCAAAAAGCTTTTCACACCAAGGCTCCCAAGAGCGAACGGTGACGTACACAAGCTGATAAGACCAAGGCTCCCAGCAGAGAGCGGTGACGTAACAAGTTCCTGACACCAAGGCCCAGCCAAGACTCAGGAACGGGCGGCAACGCAACCATCTCTGAACACAAAGGCTCCCACGAGCGAGGGGTGACGTAACCAGCTCTCAACGCCAAGGCTCCCAGTACGAACGGTGGTGTGAGTAATTTCGGTTTCTGTTGCTGCAGCGCTCTTTCCGTTTCTGTGCCGGGCCAGGTTCCAGGGGAGGGGGGTAGGCCGGACGAATGAGTGTTAATGGCCGTTTTCGGGTTTTCCCTTGGGTTTTTGCATGTTGTTTCTGGTTCCCCCCCAAGACGACCCAAGAGCGCTCCAAGAGAGCCCAAGACCGCCCAAGACGGCCCAAGAGGCCCCCAAGAGGCGCCCAAGGGGCGTCCCAAGTGGGCCCCAAGAGGCAAACACTTATGATTTCCCATGTATATGTATAAATAAATAAATACATCGCATATACGGCTTTTCTTTGACGGCGTGGACGACGGGCCAAGAGGCCCCCAAGACCGCCCCAAGACGGCCCAAGAGGCTCCCAAGAGGCACCCAAAACGGCCCAAGAGGCCCCCAGACGGCCCAAGAGGCGCCCAAGATGGCCCAAGAGGGCCCCCAGACGGCCCCAAGAGGGGGACCACGAACCGAACAGTCTAGCCTTTCGCCCCAAGACGCTCCCGGGAGGCCCCAAGAGTCCCCCAAGAAGCCCCAAGAGGCCCCCAAGTGGCGTCCCAAGAAGCCACCAGGAGGGTAAAATCATTGCTTTCCTATGGGAAAACGTACATTGTTAGCATACACGGTTTTTCAGCTGCCACGGCGTTGAAGACGGCCCACGAGGCCCCCAAGACCGCCCCAAGACGGCCCAAGAGGTTCCCAACAAGAGGGCGCCAAGACGGCCCAAGAGGCGCCCAAGACGGCCGAAGAGGGCCCCAAGACGGCCCCAAGAGGGGAACCACGAACCGAAAAGTCTAGCCTTTCGCCCCAAGACGCTCCCAGGAGGCCCCCAGAGTCCCCCAAGAAGCCCCAACAGGCCCCCAAGAGGCCTCCAAAAGGGCTCTACAAGAGCCCCAACAGGACCCCAAGAAGGCACAGAGACGCCAAATAGAGAGCGAGCGGTAACGCAAAAAGCTCTTCACACCAAGGCTCCCAAGAGCGAACGGTGACGTACACAAGCTGATAAGACCAAGGCTCCCAATAGAGAGCGGTGACGTAACAAGTTCCTGACACCAAGGCCCAGCCAAGACTCAGGAACGGGCGGCAACGCAACCATCTCTGAACACAAAGGCTCCCAAGAGCGAGGGGTGACGTAACAAGCTCTCAACGCCAAGGCTCCCGGTACGAACGGTGGTGTGAGTAATTTCGGTTTCTGTTGCTGCTGCGCTCTTTCCGTTTCTGTGCCAGGCCCAGGTAACGGAAAGAGCTAGGTACGAGAGATGACGTTCTGGTGTGGGCGAAGCCCTAAAGGGAGGGGTTCCAGGGGAGGGGGGTAGCGTGCGCATGTGTGTTAATGGCCGTTTTCGGGTTTTCCCTTGGGTTTTTGCATGTTGTTCGGGTTCCCCGCCAAGCCGGCCCAAGAGCGCTCCAAGAGAGCCCAAGAGGCCCCCAAGAGGCGCCCAAGGGGCGTCCCAAGAGGGCCCCAAGAGGCCGAAATCATCGATTTTCCAAAGGAAAACGTATATTTTTAGCATATGCGCTTTGTCGGCTTTCACGGCGTTGACGACGGCCCAAGAGGCCCCCAAGACCGCCCCAAGACGGCCCAAGAGGCTCCCAAGAGGCCCCCAAAACGGCCCAAGAGGGCCCCAAGACGGCCCAAGAGGCGCTCAAGACGGCCCAAGAGGGCGCCAAGATGGCCCCAAGAGGGGGACCACGAACGGAAAAGTCTAGCCTTTCGCCCCAAGACGCTCCCAGGAGGCCCCCAAGAGCCCCCCAAGAAGCCCCAAGAGGCGTCCCAAGAGGCCCCCGGGAGGCACAAATTATTGATTTCCTATGAGAAAACGCACATTTCAGCATACAAGGCTTTTCGGCCATCACTGCGTTGAAGACGCTCCAATAGGCCCCCAAGACCGCCCCAAGACGGCCCAAGAGGCTCCCAAGAGGCCCCCAAAACGGCCCAAGAGGGCGCCAAGGCGGCCCAAGAGGCGCCCAAGACGGCCCAAGAAGACACCAAGACGGCCCCAAGAGGGGGACTACGAACCGAAAAGTCTAGCCTTTCGCCCCAAGAAGCCTCAGGAGGCCCCCAGAGCCCCCCAAGAAGCCCCAAGAGGCCCCCAAGAGGTTCCCAAGAGGCCTCCAAAAGGGCCCGACAAGGGCCCCAATAGGACTCCCAAGAAGGCCCAGAGACGCCAAATAGAGAGCGATCGGTAACGCAAAAAGCTCTTCACACCAAGGCTCCCAAGAGCGAACGGTGACGTAAACAAGCTGATAAGACCAAGGCTCCCAGCAGAGAGCGGTGACGTAACAAGTTCCTGACACCAAGGCCCAGCCAAGGCTCAGGAACGGGCGGCAACGCAACAATCTCTGAACACCAAGGCTCCCAAGAGCGAGGCGTGACGTAACAAGCTCTCAACGCCAAGGCTCCCGGTACGAACGGCGGTGTGAGTAATTTCGGTTTCTGTTACTGAAGCGCTCTTTCCGTTTCTGTGCCGGGCCAGGTGACGGAAAGAGCTAGGTACGAGCGAGTGGCGTTGAGTAGGGGGCGAAGCCCTGAATGGGGGGGGGGGTCCAGGGGGGGTGCGAGGCGCAGGCGCCCAGTGACGGAACGCGCGCGTCAGCGTGCGGTCCGTCAGTCGGAAGAAATTGGACTTGGGGGAGTTCGAGGGGGTTGGCATCCGCGGACCCCGGATGACGGAAAGCGCGCGTTAGCGTGCGGTCCGTTAGTCGGAAGAAATTGGACTTGGGGGAGTTCGAGGGGGTTGGCATCGCGGGCCCCGAGATCTAATTGCCCTCCCGCCTCGTTTTTTATCGAGTAGGACGGCCTTCGGGGCTTAAAAACAGCGTTTCGCTCGAGGCATCATCGGAGAACGCTTCTTGGGCGCTTCTTGGGCCGTCTTTAGGCGCCTAAGACAGCCCAAGAAGCGGCCAAGACGGCGCCCAAGACGGCCCAAGACGGCCCAAGAAGCGCCCAAGACGGCCTAAGAGCGCTCCACGAGAGCCCAAGACCGCCCAAGGCGGCCACAAGACGTCCCAAGAGGCCTCCACGACGCCCCAGGAGGCGCCCACGAGGCGTCCCAAGAGGGCCCCACGAGGCCAACATCATTGATTTTCTGATGGAAAACGTGCATTGTTAGCATATACGGCTTTTCGCCTTTCATGGCGTTGAAGACGGTCCAAGAGGTCCCCAAGACCGCCCCAAGACGGCCCAAGATGTTGCCAAGAGGCCCCCCAAATAGCCCAAGAGGGCGCCAAGACGGGCCAAGAGGCGTCCAAGACTGTCCAAGAGGCCCCCAAGAGCGCCCCAAGAAGGCCCAAGAGGCCCCCAAGAAGGCACCAAAACTGCCCAACAGGGCGCCAAGACGGCCCAAGACGGCCCAAGACAGCGCCAGGACGGCCCCAAGAAGGCCTCAACCGTTTGTTTTTTATCGAGTAGGACGGCCTTCGGGGCTTAAAAACAGCGTTTCGCTCGAGGCATCATCGGAGAACGCTTCTTGGGCGCTTCTTGGGCCGTCGTAGGCGCCTAAGACAGCCCAAGAAGCGGCCAAGACGGTACCCAACGACGGCCCAAGAAACGCCCAAGACGGCCTAAGAGCGCTCCAAGAGAGCCCAAGACCGCCCAAGGCGGCCCCAAGACGTCCCAAGAGGCCTCCACGACGCCCCAGGAGGCGCCCACGAGGCGTCCCAAGAGGGCCCCACGAGGCCAAAATCATTGATTTTCTGAAGGAAAACGTACATTTTTAGCATATGCGGCTTTTCGCTTTCATGGCGTTGAAGACGGTCCAAGAGGCCCCAAGACCGCCCCAAGACGGCCCAAGATGTTGCCAAGAGGCCCCCAAAATAGCCCTCCGCCTTGCCAAGATCGAGTAGACGGTCCAAGACCTTCCAAAGGCCCCAAGAGCGACCATCCGGAAAACGCTTCTTGGCGCTTCTTGGGCCGTCTTAGGCGCCTAAGACAGCCCAAGAAGCAGCCAAGACGGCGCCAAAGACTGCCCAAGACGGCCCAAGAGCGCCAAGACGGCCCAAGACGCCCCAGACGGCCCCAAGAGCGCCCCAAGAGAGCCCAAGACCGCCCCAGCAAGGCGGCCCAGAGGCCTCCGAGAAGCCCCAAAAGGTCCCCAAGAGGCACCCAAGAGGGCCCCCCAAGATGCCAAAATCACTCCCAATCAGCCCTCCCGCTTCGTTTTTTATCGAGTAGGACGGCCTTCGGGGCTTAAAAACAGCGTTTCGCTCGAGACATCATCGGAGAACGCTTCTTGGGCGCTTCTTGGGCCGTCTTAGGCGCCTAAGACAGCCCAGGAAGCGGCCAAGACGGCGCCCAAGACGGCCCAAGACGGCCCAAGAAGCGCCCAAGACGGCCCAAGAGCGCGCCAAGAGAGCCCAAGACCGCCCAAGGCGGCCCCAAGACGTCCCAAGAGGCCTCCACGACGCCCCAGGAGGCGCCCACGAGGCGCCCCAAGAGGGCCCCACGAGCCAAAATCAATGGATTTTCTGAAGGAAAACGTAGATTTCTAGCATATACGGCTTTTCGCCTTTCATGGCGTTGAAGACGGCCCAAGAGGCCCCCAAGACCGCCCCAAGACGGCCCAAGCTGTTTCCAAGAGGCCCCCAAAATAGCCCAAGAGGGCGCCAAGACGGGCCAAGAGGCGCCCAAGACCCACGAGGGCCGCAATAGGCTTCCGAGCGCGCCGAAAGAGGAGGAGGGGGAGGAGGAGGAGTGGAGGAGGAGGAGGAGGAGGAGGAGGAGGAGGAGGAGGAGGAGGAAGGAGGAGGAGGAGGAGAGGAGGGGAGGGAGGAGGAGGATGAGGAGGAGGAGGAGGAGGAGGACGAGGACGAGGACAGGAGGAGGAGGGGAGGAGGAGGAGGAGGAGGAGGAGGAGGCGGAGGCGGAGCGGAGGCGGAGGGAGGAGAGGAGGATGAGGAGGAGGAGGAGGAGGAGGAAGAGGAGGAACGAGACGAGGCCAAAGGAGGAGGAGGGAGGTAGAAGGAGGAGGGGGAGGAACAGGAGGAGGAGGAGGAGGAGGGAAAGGAGGAGGAGGAGGCGGAGGGAGGGCGGAGGAGGAGGCGGAGGAGGAGGCGGAGGAGAGAGGAGGAAAGAGGAAGGAAAAGAGGAGGAGGAGGAGGCGGAGGAGGAGGAGGAGGAGGACGAGGCCAAGGGAGGAGGAGGGATGTAGAAGGAGGAGGAGGACGAGGCCAAGGGAGGAGGAGGGAGGTAGAAGGAGGAGGGGGAGGAAGAGGAGGAGGAGGAGGAGGAAGAGGAGGAGGAGGAGGAGGGAAAGGAGGAGGAGGAAGAGGAGCGAGGGGTGGCAGTACAAACGGTGGTGTGAGTAATTTCGGTTGATGTGTTTGAGGCGCTCTTTCCGTTTCCGTGCCGGCCCAGGTCTACTGGCCTTCGGCCCATCCCGCCACCGTGCTTGGGTTGGGTCAGAGGTTTCCAGAATACATGAAGGGTATGTCGGGATGCCTCTCTGAGGCCTCTTGGATGACTAATTATTGGGGGGCCCTTTGGGGCCTCTTGATGGTCTCCTGGGGGGGCATGTTGGGAACCTCTTGGGGGCATGCGGGATGCCTTTCGAGAGCCTTTTGGAGTCGTGGAGGGTTATTGGAGGCTCCTTTGGGGCCTCTTGATGGCGTTCTGGGGCCCCCTCAGGGGCACCTTGGGGGCCTTTCGAGGGCAGCTTGGGGGCCTCTTTCGGGCCTGCTGGCGGTCTCGGAGGTCTTGGGGCGGAGGGCTCGAAATCTCAAGCCCCAATGGTTCTGCGACAAGCCCGGGGAGCGCCCAGGAGCGCCCGGAATCCAGGGCCTTTGGCCGCGTCGAGAGCATTTGCAATAGTCGACAACGATGATGAGGACTCTTGAGGGCCTTAAGAGGCTCCATGTCGTGCCTCGCGGCACGGTGGCGGATTTGAAGGTCGTTCTTCGTTCATGCTGAGTGGCTCAAGGCGCCGCCCGAAAGATCCGACTAGGCGTAAGAGTGACCTTTCGCCGGAGTGACCTTTGGTGCGGGCACAGATGGGCCCCCAGATGGCCGAAAGAGAAGCGGTAGCAGCGGCTTGCGCGCTTGTTTTTGGACCCCCCGCGGTCCCAACAAGCCGCGCACCAAAGGTCACTCTTACCTAGGGTCACTCTAGCGTGTAGCCGACAGATCCCCGCCCCCCATGTCTCCCACATTCCACACCCCGAATGTTGCTCCCTCTGAAGGCAACCCCTTAGCTCCATGTTTGCTTCTGCTGGCGAGGCACGTAGCGCACACGCGCAGGATGGTTCGCATCTCAACGCTGGCTCCACCAGCTCCGAGGCTGCAGGGCGTAGCATGCATTTCTGGGCGCCAGAAATCGTGGGCCCCCCAGAGAGAGTCGAGGAGCGTGGCCGCGCACACGCTGCTTCACCGCTGCGAGCTCCACCAAGCACGCGTGCGGAGGTCATCAATGCTGTGCCAGATCAGGCCAAGCGCCCGATTGCTGTTTCGTCGAGTGTTTTTTTGTTAAGTCATGTGTCTGCTTTAGCGTCCAGCACGTGCTCCCTTCGAGTGCTGCGCCAATTCATCCAGCTGCATATGGCAAATCCCGCCGCCATGCCCGGCAGAGCATGGGGGGAGGCTGCCAGACCCGCTCCAGCTCAGCCAATTGCACGAACTGGCGCTGCTCTCAAACAGCCCCTCCTCGTACGCAGCCTCGTTATCCTCCTTCTCCTTCTTCCCCTCCTCCTCCTCCTCCTCCTCCTCCTCCTCCTCCTCTTCGTCCTACTATGGAGGACATCTTGGAGGCTTGTCGGCAGCTTGTTCGGGGCCTCTTCGGGGGCCTCCTCCCCATTTGGAGAGCACATTGGGGGCCTTTTGGCAGACTGTTCGTGGCCTCTTGGGGGCCCCACTGGGGAGCTTCTTGGGAGTATGTCAGGGGCCCCCTTTGGGGCCAGCCGGGGGTGTCGAGCCCGTTTTCGGCGAGATGGTTCTGACGAGCTCTCCCGGAGAAGCTAGCTTAAGCCGACTCGAGGACGTCTGGCAGGGTCGTGCGGCCGTCTAGCGGAGTCGGAGGGCCGTTTGGGCCCCCTATCGGGCTGTCCGGGGTCTTGGGGTCTCGTGGGCCTCTCTGAAGTTCACAATCGGAAGCAACCGATTGTTAGCATCCTTGGATGCTTTTGGGGAGCTTCTTGGAGCGTCTTGGGTCATCTTGGGCAGGCGTTAGACTCTTTGGTGAGGTCGATGTGTCGCCATGGGCGTGTATGGAGCCACCTTGCATCTGTCCTGGAGCGGTCTTGGGCGCCGTCTTTGCTCTTCCAGAGAAAGAGAATGGCGGTGGG
>CAUYUJ010021507.1:45000-62500 GCA_963575745.1 Prorocentrum cordatum | reverse complement strand
TACACGAAGAAGGGGTTCGGAAACCCACAATTTCGCCGTTCGCTCGTAAGAAAACCATACAGGGGCTATAGAGCCAATAGTACACGAAGGTGAGGTTCGCAAACCCATTGTGGAAGACGAGAAAACAGCGTTCCTCTTTTCCTGCTCGCTTTCCTCTTCCTCGTCCTCCTCCTCCCCCTCCTCCTCCTCCTCCCCCTCCTCTTCCTCCTCCTCCTCCTCCTCCTCTTCCTCCTCTTCCTCCTAACCATCACGAACCAGAAACGAATAAACCCAGAATGCGCTCCCGATTAAACTTATCCTGGCGATGGACCCAACCATATGCAGTTGCGAGCACCGCAAAGAAGGTTGAGCGAATGAGAGGGAACTCCCTAATGGGGCCACGAAATGTGTGAGGGGTGTGCCGGAATGGGTGCGGTGCCGCCATGCGAACGCAGCCACTGGGGCCTTCGGTGGAGCTCCTTATGGGGCCACGGAACGTGTGAGGGATGTGCCGAAATGGGCGCGGTGCCGCCATGCGGACGCAACCATTGGGGCCCTCGGTGGAGCTCCCTATGGGGCCACGAAACGTGTGAGGGGTGTGCCGACATGGGTGCGGTGCCGCCATGCGAACGCAGCCACTGGAGCCCTCGGTGGAGCTCCTTATGGGGCCACGAAACGTGTGAGGGGTGTGCCGAAATGGGCGCGGTGCCGCCATGCGAACGCAGCCATTGGAGCCCTCGGCGGAGCTCCTTATGAGGCCACGAGCCGGGTGAGGTGTGTACCGAAATGGGCGCGGTGCCGCCATGCGAACGCAGCCATTGGAGCCCTCGGTGGAGCTCCCTATGGGGCCACGAAGCGTGTGAGGGGTGTGCCGAAATGGGCGCGGTGCCGCCATGCGAACGCAGCCACGGGGGCCCTCGGTGGAGCTCCTTGTGGGGCCACGAAACGTGTGAGGGGTGTGCCGACATGGGTGCGGTGCCGCCATGCGAACGCAGCCAGTGGGGCCTTCGGTAGAGCTCCCTATGGGGCCACGAAACGTGTGAGGGGTGTGCCGAAATGTGTGCGGTGCCGCCATGCGAACGCAGCCACGGGGGCCCTCGGTGGAGTCCCGTATGGGGCCACGAAGCGTGTGAGGGGTGTGCCGAAATGGGTGCGGTGCCGCCATGCGAACGCAGCCACTGGGGCCTCCGTGGAGCTCCCTATGGGGCCACGAAGCGTGAGGGGTGTGCCGAAATGGTGCGGTGCCGCATGCGAACCAGCCACTGGGGCCCTCGGTGGAGCTCCCTATGGGGCCACGAAACGTGTGAGGGGTGTGCCGAAATGGGCGCGGTGCGGCCATGCGAACGCAGCCAGTGGGGCCTTCGGTGGAGCTCCCTATGGGGCCACGAAACGTGTGAGGGGTGTGCCGAAATGGGGTCGGTGCCGCCATGCGAACGCAGCCGCTGGAGCCCTCGGTGGAGCTCCTTGTGGGGCCACGAAACGTGTGAGGGGTGTGCCGAAATGGGTGCGGTGCCGCCATGCGAACGCAGCCACTGGGCCCTCGGTGGAGCTCCCTATGGGGCCACGAAACGTGTGAGGGGTGTGCCGAAATTTGTGCGGCGCCGCAATGCGAACGCAGCCACGGGGGCCCTCGGTGGAACTCCCTATGGGGACACGAAACGTGTGAGGGGTGTCCCGAAATGGGCGCGGTGCCGCCATGCGAACGCAGCCACGGGGGCCCTCGGTGGAGCTCCCTATGGGGCCACGAAACGTGTGAGGGGTGTCCCGAAATGGGCGCGGTGCCGCCATGCGAACGCAGCCGCTGGAGCCTTTCGGTGGAGCTCCCTATGGGGCCACGAAACGTGTGAGGGGTGTACCGAAAATGACGCAGCCACGCGGTGGAGTGCCGCCAGTTTTTGCGTTCATCTTGTGCGAACGCAGCCAATGGGGGCCCTCGGTGGAGCTCCCTATGGGGCCACGAAACGTGCCGTGAGCGCGGTGCAATGCGAACGCAGCCCCTTCGGTGGAGCTCCTTGTGAAACGTGTGAGGGGCGCGGCGCGCATGCGAACGCAGCCACTGGGCCTTCGTGGAGGTTCCCTATGGGCCACGAAACGTGTGAGGGGTGTGCCGAAATGGGTGTGGGTGACGCATGCGGACGCACCACTGGGGCCTTCGGTGGAGCTCCCTATGGAGCCACGAAACGTGTGAGGGGTGTGCCGAAATGGGTGTGGGTGACGCATGCGGGCGCGGGCATTGGGGCCTTCGGTGGAGCTCCCTATGGGGCCACGAAGCGTGTGAGGGGTGTGCCGAAATGGGTGCGGTGCCGCCATGCGAACGCAGCCCCTGGGGCCCTCGGTGGAGCTCCCTATGAGGCCACGAAGCGTGTGAGGGGTGTCCCGAAATGGGCGCGGTGCCGCCATGCGAACGCAGCCACTGGAGCTTTCGGTGGAGGTCCTTATGGGGCCACGACGCGTGTGAGGGGTGTGCCGACATGGTTGCGGTGCCGCCACGCGGACGCAGCCACGGGGGCACTCGGTGGAGCTCCTTGTGTGAGGGGTGTGCCGCCATGCGGACGCAGCCACTGGGGCCTTCGCTCCCTATGGGGCCACGAAGCGTGTGAGGGGTGTGCCGAAATGGGGTCGGTGCCGCCATGCGAACGCAGCCGCTGGAGCCCTCGGTGGAGCTCCTTGTGGGGCCACGAAACGTGTGAGGGGTGTGCCGAAATCGGTGCGGTGCCGCCATGCGAACGTAGCCATTGAGGCCCTCGGTGGAGCTCCCTATAGGGCCACGAAACGTGTGAGGGGTGTGCCGAAATGGGTGCGGTGCCACCATGCGAACGCAGCCATTGGGGCCTTCGGTGGAGCTCCCTATGGGGCCACGAAACGTGTGAGAGGTGTGCCGAAATGGGTGCGGTACCGCCATGCGAACGCAGCTGCTGGGGCCCTGGGCGGAGCTCCCTATGAGGCCACGAAACGTGTGAGGGGTGTCCCGAAATGGCGCGGTGCCGCCATGCGAACGCAGCCACTGGAGCCTTTAGTGAAGCTCCCTATGGGGCCACGAAACGTGTGAGGGGTGTGCCGAAATGGGGTCGGTGCCGCCATGCGGACGCAGCCCCGGGGCACTGTGGAGCTCCCTATGGGGCCACGAAGCGTGTGAGGGGTGTGCCGAAATGGGTGCGGTGCCGCCATGCGAACGCAGCCAATGGGGGCCCTCGGTGGAGCTCCCTATGGGGCCACGAAACGTGTGAGGGGTGTGCCGAAATGAGCGCGGTGCCGCAATGCGAACGCAGCCAATGGGGGCCTTCGGTGGAGCTCCCTATGGGGCCACGAAACGTGTGAGGGGTGTGCCGAAATGGGTGCGGCGCCGCCATGCGAACGCAGCCACTGGGGCCTTCGGTGGAGCTCCCGATGGGGCCACGAAGCGTGTGAGGGGTGTGCCGAAATGGGTGCGGTGCCGCCATGCGGACGCAGCCACTGGGGCCTTCGGTGGATCTCCTTATGGAGCCACGGAACGTGTGAGGGGTGTGCCGAAATGGGCGCGGTGCCGCCATGCGAACGCAGCCAGTGGGGCTTTCGGTGGAGCTCCCTATGGGGCCACGAAGCGTGTGAGGGGTGTGCCGAAATGGGTGCGGTGCCGCCATGCGAACGCAGCCCCTGGGGCCCTCGGTGGAGCTCCCTATGAGGCCACGAAGCGTGTGAGGGGTGTCCCGAAATGGGCGCGGTGCCGCCATGCGAACGCAGCCACTGGAGCTTTCGGTGGAGGTCCTTATGGGGCCACGACGCGTGTGAGGGGTGTGCCGACATGGTTGCGGTGCCGCCACGCGGACGCAGCCACGGGGGCACTCGGTGGCACTCCTTGTGTGAGGGGTGTGCCGCCATGCGACGCAGCCACGGGGCCTCCTATGGGGCCACGAAGCGTGTGAGGCCGGTGGGCGCGGTGCCGCCATGCGAACGCAGCCACTGGGGCCTTCGCTCCCTATGGGGCCACGAAGCGTGTGAGGGGTGTGCCGAAATGGGGCGGTGGCCGCATGCGGACGCAGCCACTGGGGCCTTCGGTGGAGCTCCCTATGGGGCCACGAAACGTGTGAGGGGTGTGCCGAAATGGGTGCGGTGCCGCCATGCGGACGCAGCCACTGGGGCTTTCGGTGGAGCTCCCTATGGGGCCACGAAACGTGTGAGGGGTGTGCCGAAATGGGTGCGATGACGAGGGAGGCGGAGGAGGAGGAAGGAAGGAAGGAGAGGAGACGCGGGGCACCGTCTCTTCAAAACGAGGACCCAACACCACAGGATGGTTGGGAACAAAAACGACGTCCTTATGAAAACCCATTCAAGTGGACCAGAGGGCCACGATCCTCGTGAGGGGTGTTCCCGCATTGGGCGTCGGTGGGCCGTCGGCAGCGCCCCACAGTGGGCCAGGGCCACGATCCATGTGAGAGGTGTGCCGAACTTCAGCGTCGGGCGGCGATCCAAATGTGGTGAGGTCTACGATCCGTGTGAGGGGTGCGCCGATATTGCTCATCGGTGGGCCGTCGGCAGCGCTCCCAGGTGGGCCAGGACACGATCCTCGTGAGCGGCGTGCCGGAATTGGACGTCGGTGGGCCTTCGGCAGCGCTCCCAATTGGACCAGGGCCACGATCCTAGTGAAGTGCGCGCCGGAATCGCGCGTCGGAGGGCCAGGCCCACGATCCTCGAGAGGGTTGTGCCGAAATGAAGCGGCTGGCAGTGGCGGTTGCTCCAAATCCGACGTCGACACGAAGGACAGGTGTAAAACTGCCGTTTTTGTTCACTTTCTAATGCGAATCCAATCTACAGCCTCTACAGCGAATAGTGCACGAAGGTAGGCATTGGCGCGAAAGACACGAAGGCCAGGTTTGAAACTACGGTTTTCGTAATTCCCCTTGTAGGAGTTCTATTAGGCCTGATACAAAAGAAGAGTACACGAAGGTGAGGTTTGTAGCGACACGAAGACCATGTGCACCCCTACTACTACTACTACTACTACTACTACTACTACTACTACTACTACTACTACTACTACTACTACTACTACTACTACTACTACTACTACTACTACTACTACTACTACTACTACTACTACTACTACTACTACTACTACTACTACTACTACTACTACTACTACTACTACTACTACTACTACTACTACTACTACTACTACTACTACTACTACTACTACTACTACTACTACTACTACTGCCTCCTTTTTTCTGCACTCCCTCATCATCTCTCCTCGTCCTCCTTCTCCTCCTCCCCCTCCTCCTCCTCCTCCTCCTCCTCCTCCTCCTCAGCATGACCATCCTCATCGTCATCAGCAGGAGCATCGTCATCATCATCATCATCATCATCATCATCATCATCATCATCATCATCATCATCATCATCATCATCATCATCATCATCATCATCTCCCTACCTTCTTTCCTCATGTCTTCAATTTCCTTCTCCTCCTCCCTGTACTCATCCTCCTTATCGTCCTGCCTCTTCCTCTTCCTCCTCCTGCCTCCTCCTCCTTCTCCTGCCTCGTTCTCCTCTCTTCCTCCTTCTCCTCTCGCTCCTCCTCCTCCTCCTCAACCTTCGCCTCCTCAACCTCCTTTTCCTCCTCCTTCTCCTCCTCCTTTTCCTCCTCCTTCCCCTCCTCCTCCTGCTCCTCATCATCTTCATCCTCGTCCCCAACCTCATCCTCGTCCTGCCAATTCCTTTGACCTCCTCCTGCATCCCCCTTGAGTCTCCTGCCTCCTCCTCCTCCTGGGGTCTCAATGTGCCTCCCGTTGCCTCCGGGAGCCTCTGGGGGCTCCTAGAGCTTGGCCTCCTTGTCCTCCCGCCCCGGTCTCCTCCTCTGGCCCCCTGCCTCCTCCAGGGGCCTTTTGCTGCCACCTGGAGCCTCCTGGGGCCCTGGAGCCTTCTGTGGCCTCGAAGAACCTCCTGGGGCCCGATTTACTCTTCGGGCCTCCCGGGGCGTCCCGTGGCCTCCTGGAAAACTCCTGGGACCTCCTAGGGCTTCCCGGTGGCTCTGGGTCCTCCTGGGGCCTCCTGGGGCCTCCTCGGGCCTCCTGAAGCATCCTGTGGCTTCCTGAAGCCTCCTGGGGGCTCCTGAGGCCTTCGGAATTGATTCACTGAGAAGGCTACCGATCGAGACGTCCTCCAGATTCAAGCTTGGGAAGCCAAAAAGTGACGCAGTTACAAAATTTGGATGACACCGCTCGGATTCCAACATGGAGGTGGGGACCAGATAAAAAGGGCAGATGCAGGCCTGAGGAGCCCAATCACCAACATGAATTGCAGGACCCATAGGCAGGTGGGGCCCTTTTTCGATATCCTCACGATTCGCCCCCTTGGGGTGCTCAAGTGCTATGCCTGATAGGGTTTGCCGATGACCCGCTCGGATTACCAGCATGACGTGCGGGCCCTATAGGACTGTGGCTCCCGCCGGGGACTTCCTCGCGATTCCCTCACAGACGAGGCCCCCGCTTGGGACATCCTCACGATTTGCCCCCTTGGGGCGCTCAAGTGCTATGCCTGGTAGAGATTGCCGGTGACCCGCTCGGATTACCAACACGAAACGCGGGCCCTATAGGGAAGGGGCTCCCGCATGAGACTTCACTCAAGGTGAGCCTGTGTGTATGGTCATGATGAATGATGATGACGTTGATGCTGATGCTGATAACTATGATGCTGATGCTGCTACGTATGATGGTGATGCTGCTGCTGCTGCTGATGATGATGATGATGATGATAATAACGATGATGAGTGGGTGTGTGAATGCGTGTAATTGCTAGGGACTGCGTGATTGTGTGTGTGTGTGAGATGCTAATGCTGATGCTGAGGATGATGCCGCTGCTGACGATAATGATAATAGTGATGTTGATGCTGCTGATGATGACGATGATGATGATAATGATCATTAGGTTGACGAAGATTATGATGATAATGATGAGGATGGCGATGATGATGATGACGACGACGACGATGATGATGCTGATGATGATGAGGACCTCCCCCTGTCCATCTATCTCCTGTGGCTGGAGGGCAAGCCCGTGCCCATCACCACGCCCAAGAACCAGCACGTCGGGCACAAGGTGTACATGGGGTCCGCCCCGATTTTTGCCACCTGCCCCGAGACGGCGCTGGCGGGCCTCTCGTCCGAGTCGTCGCAGCGCCCGCAGAGGCAGGCTGGCATGCTGCTCCGGCGGCTGAAACTGTACTTATTCACTGTGCCGATTCCCAAACCGCCGGCCCCGAAGCTAGCGCCGTGCCCGCGCTGTTTCTCGACCCTCGTCACAAGCGAGGCTCTTAAGTTCAAGCCCAAGTAGTCCTGCCGCGTGCGATTGGGGTCGCTGCGCGCAGACATCATCACCATCATCGCCATCATCACTGTCGCCATTATCGTCGTTGCCACACCTCGTTGCCCCATCGGGAACTCCACGGAAGGCCCCGATGGCTGACTCCGCATGCCGCCCCCCGACAATTTCGGCAGACCCCTAGAGCGTTGCACGACCGGCTCGGGCACGTCGTGCTTCTGGCCCGGCACGACTCCGACCATCACCGTCGACGATGCCAGCGCTGTCGCCTCTGGGTCCGTCCGTCAGTCCGCGTGGAGCCTCTTTGGGGGTCGTCTTGGAGCCCCCGCGGATCTTCGTCAGGCCCCCCTGGAGGCCCTTTCGGGCGAGGTCTACGACAGAGGCCCCCCGCTGCATTCCATTCAATTCCATTCACTCCCAACTCCTCCGCAGGCCCCCCACTCCTTCCCAGTCCTCGCCACTCCCCTGCAGTCGTCCGCGCCCCACCGCACTCCGCCAACAAAAATTCAGAAACCTCTCATTCCTCCACGCCCCTCCGCACTCCTCCCAACTGCTCCGCGCCCTTCCGCACTCCACCCGAGACCTCCGCAACCGCCCCACTCCCCCTCACCCCTCCGCACTCCTCCCGAACCTTCCGCAACCGTCCCATTCATTCCCCCAGGCCCCTCCGCAGTCTTCCCGGAACCTCCGCAATCCTGCCATTCTTCTCACCCCATCCGCACTCTTCCCGAACATCCGCAACTCTCCCATTCCTCCACACCCCGCCGCATTCTTCCCAAAACTTCCGCAATTCTCCCATTCCCCCACATCCCTCCGCACTCCTCCCGAAACCTCCGGAGCCCTTCCAATTCGTTCCGCCCCTCCGCACTCCTCCCGAACATCCGCGATCCGTCCCATTCCCCCCCACCCTGCGCACTCCTCCCAAACCTTCCGCAACCGTCCCAGTCCTCCACACCCCTCCGAACTCTTCCCGAAACCTCCGCAATCCTGCCAGTCTCTCCACCCCTCCACACTTTCCCCGAACATCCGCAACTCGACCATCTCTCCACATCCCTCCGCACTCTCCCCAAAACCTCCGCAACCCCCCCATTCCCCCACATCCCTCCGCACTCCTCCCGAAACCTCCGCAACCCTTTTGTCATTCCACATCACTCCGCACTCCTCCCAGACATCCGCACCTCCCCCATTCCTCCAGGCCCCTCCGCACTCCTCCCGAAACCTCCACAACCGTCCCATTCCTCCACATCCCTCCGCACTCGCCCCGAAACCTCCGGAGCCCTTCCATATCTCACCACTCCCCCGCACTCCTCCTGGGACATCCGCACATATCCGCACCTCCCCCATTCCTCCACACCCCTCCGCACTCCTCCCGAAACTTCCGCAACCCTCCCATGCCTCCACATCCCCTCGCACTCCTCCCAAACCTTGTGAAACCGTCCCATTCCTCCCCACTCCTCCGCACACCTCCCGAAAGAGACCTCCGCAACCCTCCCATTCCTCCACGCCCTTCCGCACTCCTCCCGACACCTTCGCAACCCTTTCATCCTTCTACATCCCTCCGCACTCCTCCCAAACCTTCTGCAACCGCCTCATTCCTTCCCACCCCTTCCGCACTCCTCACGAAAGAGATTTCCTCCACCCTCCCATTCCTCCCCACCCATCCGCACTCTCCCCGAAACCTCCGCAACCCTCCCAGTCCTCCCCACGCCTCCGCACTCCTTCCTCACCTCCCACAACCGTCCCATTTCCCCTGAACCCTCCGCACTCCTCCCAATCCTCTGAGGTTCTCCCATTCCTCCAGACCCCTCCGCACTCCTCCTGAAACGTCTCACCCCTCGCCCCAGCGTCTTACGCCCAGGAGCGGAACCTCCATCTTCCTCCTATTCCTTCTCCTCGCTTTCCTCCCCCCCCCCCCTCCCTCCTGTTCCTCATTCCTCCTTGAGGGTTGTGGGTGATGATGAGGTTGCTTCTGATGATGATGCTGATACTGATGATGGTGATGATGATGATGATGATGATGATGATGGTGGAGATGATGGTGGAGATGATGCCGCCAATGAGGACGATTGTGATTGTAATGCTGACGTTTGTGGCATCTGTACGGTCTCCTCCTCTCCCTCCTCCCTACTCCCACCTGCAAACAAGATGGGGGACCGTGCGTGGACATTATATTCGAACCCTGTGGCCCAAGGTGCCCCCCCGGACCCCCGAATTTAATATTGATGGCGTGGCGACGGGGGGGGCGTGAGTGGACAGAAATATTCGAACCCCAAAGTACCGCCTTTGCTGAGATCAACATTGATGTCGGGGGCGCGGGGGTGACTTAGAATTTCCCTCGAATGTGTGAGGGTTCGAATATATTGTCCATCTACTGTATGACATACTACGCTCAGCCGTGCTCTTCTACGCCCTGCTACGCCGTGCTCTACGATGCATCGCGTACCGTCTCGGGATCATTGCCCTGCTCGACATCCCTCTGTGCGAATAGAGAGGAGATCTAGGCCATGGTAAGGGATGGGAGGGAGGGTAGGACGTCAAATATGACGCGAGCGCACCTCGCTTGCCACCCACCCATCCCCTCGCTGCTTTCAATCCCCTCCCGTCCGAGTGAGTCGAATTCCCTCCCAACTTTTTCCCGTCTGCCCTCCTCCGATTGATCTTGTTCCTTCTCCACCTGTTCCGCTGGCTGTCTTCTGACGGCCAGCTGGCATACGAGTTTTTGAGCATCTGACCCTCAAGAACGTGGGGTTCTCGGGCCAGCCCTGTAACCCAGACCGTTGTCGCTCATGTTGTGCGACGGGGCGCGTCGAGTTCCACAAGACATAATCCATCGTTCATGTGCATCACAATCAGTACGCCTTACACGTGGTTGTTCCCTCGCCTTGTTGACGGATGGTGGATGTGAACTGCACTACGTTCAGCCATGTCGTAGTTGGGTTGGGCCCGCCGTTTGATTTCTTGCTCCAGAGGCGGCATTGTATCTCACCTTCCTTGGAGTGGCGGGGATCCGTAACTCGATTTGTCCCGCGCCGCCCATAGTGTACTCATCCGCTCGGTTAACTCACGACAGCTACTGGTGGGTCGCAAGCAAGTGGAAGAGCGGTCCACTGTGGAACGACTCTTGTGCATCGGCGTCAATATGCAGAGAAACCGTGGCGACGGTGATGTGTCAGAGTGGTGCGAGAAGTTCACCAAGTTCAGGCCGATCAGTGGTGAACTGCCATGGCGGAGGCACTAAGCGTGTCGGCGACTAAACCGCAATTCTATTTGCTCGTGGATCGGGCATTGGTGGCCAGCCAAACAACTTCTACGGTTGAGTACCCAGGTAGATTGTGGACAACGTGCACGCTTTCTTCGAAGTAAGCACGCTCTTGGGGTGTAAGAAACTCAGACAAGGTGGATGCATGATCCAGCGCCACGGAAGAGCAAACACGTTAAGCGAGCGGTAAGTTTTAGCAAAAGGTGTTTTGATAGTGGTGGCGTCGCAGTAATCATATCATTCAGCGTGCTAGAGTGCACCACCGTGCTGGCGTAAGGAAGACACGCGACCGAATGAGAGAACGACAACGACCACAAACCAACATATACGGGAGTATGTATTTGAGCGCTTACTGTATAAAGTTATATACGTGTAACCTATTGCCGCTTATTGGAGCCACCTGGAACGCATGTGAGTTGTTCCATTGGGACCTTTGGTGGAGCTCCCCATGGGACCACGAAACGTGTAAGGGGTTTGCCGAAATCGGTAGGGAACCGCATGCGACCCCCCGAGAGGAAGCAACCGCTTGTCTTCAAAACGAGGACCCCACACCACAGGATAGTTGGGGAAAAGGGTTTTAGGAAATACCTCAGAGGCTCTTCACACAGGCGGACCAGCCGCAAAAGTTGCAAGCACGATCAACACATGGCCTTTGTTGGAAGAGGATGGTGCGCGACTTGCGCATGTGCGGAGAGGCTTGCCGAGACGTGCAGAAGGTCCAGAGTACACGGGCGCCCGCCACTGGTGACGCCATGGACGGCATCGCAGACGACGACAGTTCACATCGACTTGATTGAAGGGAGCGCTACAACCCTCGGGCAGTGTTGGAGGACCTGCCAGTGCGAGCAGGTGGTTTCGAAAGCACCAAGGAGGGCGGCGAGGCACAGCGCCGAGTTATTGTCCCGTACGGTTCGATCGCATGGCCAGGCCGGAAGCAAGCGCACAGACCATGCCGGGGCTCATCTCGACTCATCCCAGTCGATTCGACACGATTTCGGCGGTTTCCGATTCCGATTCGATTCGATTCCAGATTCCGATTTAATTTCAGATTTTCCAATGAAGGCCTACTAGCCTGCCGATTTCCGTCGATTCGACTTTTGTCGACTCGGCTGCCGATTTCCGCCGATCCGACTCAGTTCGATCGCCGATACGACTTGTGGGTTCGATTATTTGCTCTCCTGCCATGCCTCCACCCAGAACTCTGTGGGGCCCTGGTTTTTCCAGCAGCCAGGCAGAGTATTGACGAAGGACGCCGCATTCCAGAACCGTTGGTTTCCCAATGAGTGCTTGTACTGAAGTGGTCCTGGCGGATTTTGAAGGATTTGGCGAAAGTTGGCGGCCGATTTCGGTAGGCGGCCGGGTTCCCAGGTTCCCGGTTCCGGGTTCCCCGGTTCCCGGTTCTTGGTTCCAGGCCGATTTCGGTGGGCGGCGGGGTTCACGGGTTTCCCGGTTCCCAGGTTCTTGGTCGATCTCCTTATCGACCGGTCTCACCATCGATATCATTACCCATTTCTCCATCGATCTCATTGTCGATCTCACAATCGATCTCACAATCCATCTCATTATGGATCGCACGAGCGATCTCAGAATCGATCTCACGATCGATCTCATTGAATCGACTTCACGATCGGTTATTATTGTCCTCACTATCGATCCCACTATCGATCTCGCTATCGATTTCACAATCGATCGAAATATCCAGATTATTAATTTTCAAGCTGTCCACTGAGATTGGGTTTTTTCTCTGGTATAATACGTCATCCACCCCTCGGCTGGCATGCAGCACTTCGCATGGCATAGGGACCCCCCGAGCAACCTCCTGGAGCAAGTGACCCACGCACCTTTAGATGCCCCAGATTTTAGGCTAGATGGACCGTCTGCCTGAGCAGCAGGAAGAGCCCAAACGAAGCGGGACAAGGGGCCCTGAGCTCGCCGGGCCACCAGAAACACCTTGGCCCTCGGGGGGGAGGGGAACCCAATCATGAGCACAGGAGCGGGCCCAGACTAGAGGTGGGTGTCTAACCCCCGCTCCACACTTCCAACCATCAATCCCATCCAGGCCGAAACTGTCCGTCCCATCCAGGCGGAGCTCATCCCACTTCTTCTGGTGAGTTCACCCTCCCACACCACCCATCTGATTCCCCAACCCAGCGGATGAATGTCCAGGACGACCGTCAGCATGCAAGGCGACATCGGGGCGCAAATGTTTTCTTCTAGTATGGCGCCAGCATCACTTTTGTTGTTGCGAGTTGCGGGGTAAAGGACATGCGCATCCGCACTGTGTTCAGCGCTCGCAGTGCGTTGGCAAGTGAGAGTGCTTGGTCAGCGCAGACTTGAGCACTCTCATGGGCAATCGCAAGTATGAGGTATGCTGCAAGCTTGCGAGGAACCCGTCGCGCCTGCTGGCCTGAGCCGGTCATCGGCAGAATCATCGCCATCACCAGCATCAAAATCCGTATCGTCACCATCAGCAGCTTCACTATTCGTGTCAATTCGGGTTCGAGTCGTGGGGCGCACACTCGTGCTGGCCCACACGGCATGCCGAAGCTTGCCAGGCCAGACGGACGTGCTGCTTACTAGCTTACTAGCATGTTGGCGCAATGGCACGGGAACGCGTCGGAGGACCCGCATTCCAGCTGGAACAGGCTGACGTTGCGGTTCCGGGACAAAGGCCTGGAAGATGGTTTCGCCAAGGGGCGTTTGCCTAGGCTCCGCGGCAGCCTCTTTGCTTGCAGCTTGGTAACCTCGGGGGTTTTCTTCATATTGTTAGTGATGCAGAAGCCATGGGACACCGACCAATACAGGAACTGACGGGGAGTATGAAACCTCAATCCACGACTTTGTGAGTTTTTCGAATGGATCAATCATTTGATGCCCAATTCGGGGATGTACGACCTCTATCTGTGCTGCGTGTGTGTGTGTGTGTGTGTGTTTGTGAGTGTGTGTGTGTGTGTGTTTGTGTGTGTTTGTGTCTGTTTGTGTCTGTTTGTGTCTGTGTCTGTGTCTGTGTTTGTGTTTGTGTTTGTGTTTGTGTTTGTGTTTGTGTGTGTGTGTGTCACACACGCGCCCCGCCGTCCCGCGGGGCGCCTTGCCCAGCATGCCCCTCCCCCCGCACTTGGTCCTCATCTGAGCTAAGGATTGCAAAAAAACCCTGGATTGCAATCCTTCGTTGCACGAAGGATTGCAAAAAAACCCTTCGTTCGAAGGATTGCAAAAAAACCTTCGTTGCAATCCTTCGTTGCAATCCTTCGTTGCAATCCTTCGCCCACCCCCCCGCGCTTGGTCCTCATCTGAGCTGCCGCTTCGCCCTGCGCCCGCCCCCCCTTCCGCTCGCCTGTTGACCGCGACGCGGGCCGGGCGCCTCGGGCTCCGCCGCGTGTGCCTCTGCGCGCCCGCCCCGCCGCCCGTGTGTCTAAGTGTGTGTCTAAGTGTGTGTCTGTGTGTGCCTGTGTCTGTGTCTGTGTCTGTCTGTGTGTGTCAATGTGTGTGTGTGTGTCTATGTGTGTGTGTGTCCGTGTGTGTCTGTGTGTGTCTGTGTGTGTGTGTGTGTGTCCGTGTGTGTCTGTGTGTGTCTGTGTTTGTTTGTGTGTGTATGTTTGTGTTTGTCTGTGTGTGTACCTGTGTGTCTGTGTGTGCTTGTCAGTGTGTCGATGTGTCTGTGTGTGTCTATGTGTTTGTGTGTTTGCCTGTGTGTCTGTGTGTGTCTGTGTGTGTGTTCGTGCGTGCCCGTGTCTGTCTGTGTGCTTGTGTGTGTGTCTGTGTGTGTGTGTCGTGTGTGTGTCTGTGTGTGTCTGTGTGTGTGTCTGTATGTGTGTCTGTGTGTGTGTCTGTGTGTGTGTCTGTGTGTGTCTGTGTCTGTATGTGTCTGTGAGTGTGTCTGTGTGTGTGTCTGTGTGTGTCTGTATGTGTGTTCGTTCGTTCCCGTGTCTGTCTGTGTGTTTGTGTGTGTGTGTGTCTGTGTGTGCGTCTGTGTGTGTGTGTGTCTGAGCGTGTGTGTCTGTGTGTATGTGTGTGTGGGTCTGTGTGTGTCTATGTGATTGTGTGTGTTTGTGTTTGTGTCTGTGTGTGTGTCTGTGTGTATGTGTGTCTGTGTGTGTTCGTGTGTGTCTGTGTGTGTCTGTTGTGCGTGTGCTTGTGTGTCTCTGTGTGTGTCCGTGTGTGTGTGTGTGTCTGTGTGGGTGGTTGTGTTTGTTTGTGTGTGTGTCTGGATGTGTGTTTCTATGTAAGTGTGTGCCTGTGTGTGCCTGTTTGTGTGTGTGTCTGTGTGTGCCTGTGTGTGTCTGTGTCTGTGTGTCTGTGTGTGTCGATGTATGTGTGTGTGACTATATGTGTTAGTGTGTGTCTCTGAGTGTGTCTGTGTGTGTCTGTGTCTGTTTGCGTGTGTGCCTGTGCGTGTCTGTGTGTGTCTGTGTGTGTGTTTGTGTGTGTGTGCGTCTGAGGGAGTCTGTGTGTGTCTGTGCGGGTCTGTGTGTATGTGTGTATTCGTGTGTGCCCGTATGTGCCCGTGTGTGTCTGTGTGTACATGTGTGTGTCTGTCTGTGTGTGTCAGTGTATGTGTGTGTATGTGTCAGTGTATGTCTCTGTTTGTTTGTGTGTGTCTGTGTGTGCCTGTCTGTGTCTGAGTGTGCCTGTGTGTGTCTGTGTGTGAGCCCGTGTATGTGTGTGTGCCTGTGTGTGTTCGTGTGTGTCTGTGTGTGTCTGTTGTGTGTGTGTGTCTGTATGTGTGTCTGCGTGTATATGTGAGTGTGTCTGTGTGCGTGTCTTTGTGTGTCTAAGTGTCTGTGTGTGTCTGTGTGTGTGTGTCTGCGTGTGTGTCTCTTTTTGTCTGTGTGTGTCTGTGTGTGTGTTCGTGAGTGCCCGTGTCTGTCTGTGTGTGTGTCTGTGTGTGCCTGTGTGTGTGTCTGTGTGTGTCTGTGTTTGTGTTTGTGTGTCTGTGTGTCTGTGTGTGTGTCTGTGTGTTTCTGTTGTTTGTGTGTGTGTCTGTGTGTGTGTCTGTGTGTGTTCGTGTGTGTGTGTGTGTGTCTGTGTGTGTGTTCGTGTGTGCTCGTGTCTGTTTGTGCGCCTGTGTGTGTGTTTGTGTGTGTGTCTGTGTGTGTGTCTACGTGTCTGTCTGTGTGTGTCTGTGTATGTGCGTGTGTGTCTGTGTGTGCCCGTGTGTGTTTGTGTGTCTGTGTGTGTGTCTGTGTGTGTCTGTGTTTGTGACTGTGTGTGTCTGTGTGTGTGTCTGTGTGTGTCTGCGTGTGTCTGTGTGTGTCTGTGTCTGTCTGTGTCTGTGTGTGACTGCGTGTGTCTGTGTGTGTGTGTCTGTGTGTGTCTGCAGGTGTCTGTGTGTGTATGTTTGTGTTCGTGTGTGCCCGTGTCTGTCTGTGTGTGTCTGTGTGTGTCTGTGTGTGCGTCCGTGTATGTGTGTGTCTGTGTGCGTGTCTGTGTGTGTGTGTCTGTGTGTGTTCGTGTGTGCCTGTGTGCTTATGTTGTGTGTGTGTCTGTGTTGGTGTCTGTGTGTCTGTGTGTGTCTGTGTGTGTCTTTGTCTGTCGATGTATCTGTGTGTTTGTCTGTGTGTGTCTGTGTGTTTGTGTCTGTGTGTGTGTGTCTGTGTCTGTCTATGTGTGTCTGTGTGTGTCAATGAATGTCTGTGTGTTTGTCTGTGTGTGCGTCCGTGTATGTGTCTGTGTGTTTCTGTGTGTGTCTGTGTGTGTTTGTGTGTGCCTGCTGGTGTCTGTTGTGTGTGTGCGCCTTTGTGTGCGTCTGTGTGTATATGTGTGTGTGTCGGCGTGTGTCTTTGTGTGTCTGTGTGTCTGTGTGTGTCTGTGCGTGTCTGTGTGTTTGTGTCTGTGTGTGTCTGTGAGTGGGTCTGTGTATGTGTGTTTGTCTGTGTGTGTCTCTGTGTGTGTCTGTGTTTTTGTGTCTGTGTGTTTCTGCGTGTGTCTGTGAGCATGTCTGTGTATGTGTGTGTCTCTGTGTGTCTGTGTGTGTGTGTGTGTCTGTGTGTGCCTGTGTGTGTCCGTGTGTGTCCGTGTATGTGTGTGTGTGCCTGTGTGTGTTCGTGTTTGTCTGTGTGGGTCTGTTGTGTGCGTGTGTGTGTGTCTGTGTGTGTGTCTGTGTGTATCTGTGAGTGTGTCCGTGTGCGTGTCTTTGTGTGTCGATGTGTTTGTGTGTGTCTGTGTGTGTGTCTGCGTGTGTTTCTGTGTGTGTCTGTGTGTGTCTCTGTTTGTCTGTGTGTGTCTGTGTGTGTTTTCGTGTGTGCCCGTGTCCGCCTGTGTGTCTGTGTGTGTGTGTCTGTGTGTGTCTGTGTGTGCTTGTGTATGTCCGTGCGTGTCTGTGTTTTTTTTGTGTATGTTGTGTGTGTGTGTGTGTGTCTGTGTGTGTGTCTGTTGTGTGAGAGTCTGTGTGTGTTCGTGCGTGTCCGTGTCTGTCTGGGTGTGTCTGTGTGCGTTTGTGTGTGTCTGTGTGTGTGTGTGTCTGTGTGTGTCTGTGTATCTGTGTATGTGTGTGTGTCTATGTGTGTGTCTGTGTGTGTGTCTGTGTGTGTTCGTGTGTGTCTGTGTGTGTCTGTGTTGTGTGTGTGTGTCTGTGTGTGTGTGTCTGTGTGTGTGGCTGTGTGTGTCTGTGTGTGTCTGTGTCACTGTCTGTGTGTCTGTGTGAGTGTCTGTGTGTGTGTCTATGTATGTCTGTGTGTTTTTGTGTGTGTGTCCGTGTATGTGTGTGCCTGTGTGTGCTCGTGTGTGTTTGTGTGTGTTTGTGTGTGTTTGTTGTGTGTCTGTGTGTGTCTGTGTGTGTCTGTGTATATGTGAGTGTGTCTGTGTGTGTTTCTGTGAGTGTCTGTGTGTGTGTCTGCGTGTGTCTGTGTGTGTCTGGTTGTTGTTCGTGCGTGCCCGTGTGTGTCTGTGTGTGTCTGTGTGTGTCTGTGTGTGTCTGTGTGTGTCCGTGTATGTGTGTGTGTGTCTCTGTGTGTGTTCGTTCGTTGC
>CAUYUJ010021507.1:17500-40000 GCA_963575745.1 Prorocentrum cordatum | reverse complement strand
TCCACGTCGTTGCAGCAGCCCTCGGCGGTGAGGCAGTGCACGTTCTGCAACTCCGTGCAGAACAAGCTGACATGTTCGAGCCACTTGTCTTGCTCGACGTGTGGCGCCCTCAGTATCGAAGAGCCTACGGCGACTCGCCGCCACCCCTTGCGTTGTTGGGAGGCGCCTCTGTGGCCAAACGTTTGGCCAGAGCTTGGCCAAGCTATCACACTATGAGTTTCCCCAGCTGCTCAGGAAACCCTTCGGGGAACACATGGAGGAGGATGAGGGGGAGGATCAGAAAAGGGAGGAGGAGGAGGAGGAGGAGGAGGGGGAGGATTAGGAGGAGGAGGTGGAAGAGGAAGAGGAGGCCTCTTGGGAGGCTCTTTCGAGACACTCTTGGGACTGCCTGGCAGCTTCCTGCATGGGACTCTTGGAGGCCTCTTGGGGGTCTTCTTGGGCCTCTTTGGAGTCTGTGGGGGCTTCTGTGAGGCCTCCTTGGCTGTCTCAGGGCGTTCCTGGCCCGCCTGTCGCCGTTGGGGGCCTCTCTGGGGGCCTTTTGGGCCGTCTTGGGTCGCCGGGCAGCCGAAAAGAAGCAAATGCCACACAATTTGTCAAACGCCCACGAGCACATCAATGATGTTGGTCTCCTCGGGCCCTCCTGGAAGACCTCTTGGAGGTCTCTTGGGTCGTCTCAGAGACGTCTTGGGGACCTCCGGGGCCGCCTGGGGCAATCTTGATTAGGCCGTCTGGAATGCATCGTGTAGCCATCTTGGGCTCCGTTGGGGCCATGTTCAGGGTGGCTGGCGCGATCAGCCAGAGCTCCATGGGACCTGTTTTAAATATCCAATACTACCCAACATTTGACAGTTGGCACGCCGTGCACCCCATTGGCACGACCATCGGGGGTGGCGGATCGAAGACGCCTACGGCGAATCACCGCCTTCTGGAAGAGTCTATGCGGCCAAACGTTGCGGCTTGGCCAAGCTATCGGACTACGTAGTGCCCGCGCCTTTGTGGAAACCCTCCGGGGAAGACGTGGAGGGAGAAAGAAGAAGACGAGGAAGAGAGAGAGGAAAATGGAGTAGGAGGAGGAGGAGGCCTCGTGGGGCACTCTTGGGGTCTCGTAGGAGCTTCCTGGGGGCCTCATGGAGGCACTCTTGGGGGGCTCCTTGGGTCTCTTGGGAGCCGTTGGAGGCTCCTTGGGAGGCTGAGAAGCTCTTTGGCCCCTGAGGGCGTTCCTGGCCCGTCTGACGCCGTCGGCAACCGTCTTGGGTGCCTTTCTGGGCCGATTCGGGGCCCTCTTGGGGCGCCTCAGGGCCGTCCTGGAGACCCTCCTGGGCGTCTTGCGGGGCTCTTGAGGCCCTCTCGGGTCCGCTTTTGGGGGGCCCCTTTGGCCGTCAGGGGGGCCCTCTCGGAGGCCTCTCGGGCGCTCTTGGCCTCTGGGGAACGTCTTGGGCGGTCGGACAGACGAGAGTGAAGAAACGCCGAAATCGTTCAACAACGTGTATCATCCGTGAGGGCTTCGCCTTAACTCGAGCCTCAGATGAGCTAAAGGGCTCTTCGGCACAGCAATCAGAAGGCAATAATCAGGCGCGCTAGTCTAAAGTATCTAGACGCCCGAACTCGGTCTGCTATCAGCACTGGAGCCGAAAAACTATTCGTACTCTCCAAATGTTTTGGAGATGGTGATGGTTTTTGCCGCTGGTCCCCCTCTCTTAGAATGGGGCTTGCCAGAGCTGTGTGGTGATGTCTGGACGCTGACGTGAAGCCATGTCGGGACGCACGCGAGGGCCAATACGAGGGTTCATGGCTTCGGTGGCGCGAGTCTTGTATACTTTGCGAGGGTTTATGGCTTCGGGGACGCGACGATTGTATGATGTACTAGGGTTTGTGGCCTCAGGGACGCAAATACGTGGTAATTTACAAAGGTTTATGACATCGGGAGCGCAAATATTGTGTAACTTACGAGGTTGTGAGGCCTCGGGGACGCGAATCTGATATCATTTGCGAGGGCTTGTTGCCTCGGGGACGCAAGTACGGTGTTATTTACAAAGGTTGATTGCCCTGGGGACGCGAATCGTGTATACGTGTCAAAGGTTTATGGCTTCGAGGGCGCGAATCTCATATCATGTACATGGGCTTATGGTCTCGGGGGCGCGAATATTGTATAATCTGCAAGAGCTTATGGTTTCGGAGACGCGAATGTTGAGTCATGTATGAGGGATTGTGGCCTCGGGGACGCGAACATTGCGTAATGTATAAAGGTGTATGGCCTCGGGGACGCGAATATGGTACAATGTACTCGGGATGATGGCCTCGGGGACGCGAATCTCATGTATTTTTACATGTCCCACGCCCCCCCAGGAATTCAGACAACGCGAGCTGGACGTAAGAAAGCTGGTTTGGGGCTCCCCCCCTCGCGCGTTCACCAACAATTACAGTAAGAAAGCAGAAAGCAGGACTGTAACAATGGGAACTGGAAACTGCAGCTGGAACAGGGAGCTGCAATCCTCATCCTCGCAGCCTGGTGGCCCCGCAAGGGGGCCGGCGGATTCTGGGCGGAGGACCCCGCCATGTGCAAGTGTGAGAATCGCAGGGCAGGTGGGACGAAAGAGGGGGGAGCCCCTTGTGCAGCCACGGGACGTGTGAGGGGCGTGCCGAACTGGGCGGGGGGACGCATGCGGACTGTGCCACGGGGGCCTCGGGTGGAGCTCCCTGTGGGGCCACGCAACGTGTGAGAGTTGTACCGAAATGAGCACGCAGAGGGCAGCAGCAGGACAAGAAGGGGGGAACTCGGAATTCGGATGTCCTCGAAAGTTGCCGTGTTTGGCTTCTGGGGCCGTCTTGGGCTGTCGGGCAGCCGAAGCTCTGAGCAAACGTTCAAGTCCGCCCAAAACGTATGGCAAATCGATGATTTTGACCCCTTCGGGCCTTCTTGGAGGTCCTCTTGGAGGCCTCCTGGGCCGTCTCGGAGGCCGTCTCGGGCGATCTTGGGGCAGTGGTGGGCCACCTTGGGGGCATCTCGGCCTGTCTTGGAGATATGTTTGGGTCGTCTTGAAGGCCATCTTGGCCGTCTCGGAGGCATCTCGGCGGCCATCTTGGGCCATCTTGGCCGTCTTTTGACTTTCTGTTTGTGCACGTTGAGGTTTTTACTCAGCTCTCAGGGTGGCTCGCGGGCTGGGCCGAAGGCACTCGGGAATCTTCCAAAAGAGCAAATACTGACATAGAACTTGGCACGACAGAGGCCCATATGTGACGGACGCGTTTTTTCCTTGTTAACGGACCGTTAACAGGCAAAAGAGTTCCATGTGAACGGACCGTTAACGGACCCTGAACACCGCGGCTCACAAGAGCGAGCAGTGACGTAAACAAGCTGACAAGACCAAGGCTCCCAACAGAGAGCGGTGACGCAACCAGTTCTTGATACCAGGGCCCGAAACGGGCGGCAACGTAAGCTTCGCGTATGCTCCGCGTAGGCTTCGCGTAAGCGCGCAAAGTCCTCGTCAATTTGAGGTACCTACAAGACAGCCCATGAGAGGCCAAGCGTCCTCCAAGACGGTCCAAGATGCCTCCAAGACGACCCAAGAGGCCAGAGGCTCGTAAGATCGCCCCACGATGGCCCAAGATACCCCCAAAACAGCCCCAAGACGTGTTCGAACATCTGCACGTATGCAGACGGTTTCAACGGCCTCCAAGACGGCGTAGAGAGGCCCAGACGGGCCCGAGGACGGCCCAAGAGCGATCCAGATAGCTCACGACGGCCTCAATACGGTTCAAGAGGTCTCCAAGACCCCCCCCGAGCACCGATGGGCGGTCTAAGCGGGAAAAAGCGAAAGTAGGGCTTTCGCCGCCCGGGGGGCGCCCTTGGCCCCGCCCTGCCTGCATAAGCTCCTCGCCAGCTTAAGACACCTCCAAGACGGCGTGAGAGAGGCCCAGACGGGAGCGAAGACGGCCCAAGAGCGATCCAAGATAGCCCAAGATAGCTTCAGCACAGCCCAAGAGGCCTCTAAGACACCCCAAGCGGCACCCGAGAGGACCCCCAAAAGTGCTTAAGGACGGTTAAACCATGTTTGCCTCTAGGTGTATGAAGGTTTTCCAGCTCCTCGCCTATTCCGGCAAGAACGGTCCGATACAGCTCCAGAGCCCCCCGATATTGTACCATGACGGCCCAAGAGGCTCCCGAGACAGCCCGAGGACGGCCCAGAAGGGCCCCATGAGGGCCTAAGAGAGCCACACGACGGCCCAAGGAGGGCCTGGGAGACGCCCAAGATGCTCCCAAGAGACAGTATGTCGTCGTCATCATCAACTGTACTATCCTAATCTTCATCCGTGTTTTATCGCGCTCTAGCGCCTTCCCAAGATGCCCACCAGCCCTGGTTCCCCCTCAAGAGGCCTCCTGCAGCTTCGAGATAGCCCTAGAGGGCGCCCAATATGCCGCCAAGATGCCCCAAGAGAGCCCCCAGACGGGGAGACAGAGAGAACGAACGGGCAAGCCAGCGATATCTCGCGCTCTGAAAGTAAATGCGCTTTCCGTCCCCGTGCCAAGCAGGTAACGTAAAGAGCGAGGTACGAGTGATGACGTTGTGTTTGGGCGAAGCCCTCTAGGGAGGGGTCCAGGGGAGGGGGGAGGAGCGGGGGGATGTGATCTGATGGCCGCTCGGGGCGTCTTCGGAGCGTCTTGGAGGCCTCTTGGGCGCTTCTTGGGCCGTCTTGAGCGCTCAAGACGGTCCAAGAGGGGTCCAAGACGGCTCCAAGACGGTCCAACGTGCCCAAGACGGCCCAAAGACTGCTCAAGAGGCTTCCGAGCCCCGAGGGGCGCCCAAGGGGCGTCCCAAGAGGCCCCCAAAACGGCCCAAGAGGGCCCCAAGACGGCCCAAGAGGCGCCCGAGACGGCCCAAGAGGGCCCCAAGACGGCCCCAAGAGAGAGACCATGAACCGAAAAGTTTAGCCTTTCGCCCCAAGAAGCCCCAGGAGGCCCCAAGAGGCCCCCAAGAAGCCCCCAAGAGGCCACCAAGAGGCCCCAGGAGGCCCAAATCATGGATTTCCTATGGGAAGAGGTACATGTTTAGCATCTACGGCTTTTCGGTTTTCACGCCGTTGACGACGGCCCAAGAGGCCCCCAAGACCGCCCCAAGACGGCCCAAGAGGCTCCCAAGAGGCCCCCAAAACGGCCCAAGAGGGCCCCAAGACAGCCCAAGAGGCGCCCAGGACGGCCCAAGAGGGCTCCAAGACGGCCCCAAAAGGGAGACCACGACCGGAAAAGTCTAGCTTGTCGCCCCAAGACGCTCCCAGGAGGCCCCAAGAGCACCCCAAGAAGCCCCCAAGAGGCGCCCAAGGGGCGTCCTAAGAGGCCCCCAGGAAGCCAAAATCATGGATGCCCCATGGGAAAAGGTACATGTTTAGCTTCTACGGCTTGTCGGCTTTCGCAGCGTTGTAGACGATCCAAGAGGCCCCAAAGACCACCCCAAGACGGCCCAAGACGCTCCCAAGAGGCCCCCAAAACAGCCCAAGAGGGCCCCAAGACGGCCCAAGAGGCGCCCAAGACGGCCCAAGGGCCCCAAGACTGCCCCAAGAGGGGGACCACAAACCGAAAAGTTTAGCCGTTCGCCCCAAGAAGCTCCCAAGAGGCCCAAAGAACCCCCCAAGAAGCCCCAAGAGGCCCCCAAGAGGTTCCCAAGAGGCTTCCAAAAGGGCTTTGAAAGGGCCCCAATAGGACTCCCAAGAAGGCCCAGAGACGCCGAATAGAGAGCGATCGGTAACGCAAAAAGCTCGTCACACCAAGGCTCTCAAGAGCGAACGGTGACGTAAACAAGCTGATAAGACCAAGGCTCCCAGCAGAGAGCGGTGACGTAACAAGTTCCTGACACCAAGGCCCAGCCAAGGCTCAGGAATGGGCGGCAACGCAACAATCTCTGAACACCAAGGATTCCAAGAGCGAGGGGTGACGTAGCAAGCTCTCAACGCCAAGGCTCCCAGTACGAACGGTGGTGTGCGTAATTTCGGTTTCTGTTTCTGAAGCGCTCTTTGAGTTTCTGTGCTGGGCCAGGTAACGGAAAGAGCGAGGAACGAGCGATGGCGTTGTGTTGGGGCGAAGCCCTTTAAGGGAGGGGTCCAGGGGAGGGGCGAGGCGGAGGCGCACGGTTGGTAATGGCCGTTTTCGGGTTTCCTTTAGGGTTTTCGCATGTTTTTCGGGTTTCCCCTCCAAGACGGCCCAAGAGCACTCCAAGAGAGCCCAAGACCGCCCAAGACGGCCCAAGAGGCCCCCAAGAGGCGCCCAAGGGGCGTCCCAAGAGGGCCCCAAGAGGTCAAAGTCATTGAGTGTCCTTCGGTCAACGTGCATTTTTAGCATATACGGCTTTTCGGCTTTCACGGCGTTGACGACGGCCCGAGAAGCCCCCAAGACCGCCCCAGGACGGCCCAAGAGGCTCCCAAGAGGCCCCCAAAACGGCCCAAGAGGGCCCCCAGACGGCCCACGAGGCGCCCAGGACGGCCCAAGAGGGCCCCAAGACGGCCCCAAAAGGGAGACCACGAACCGAAAAGTCTAGCCTGTCGCCCAAGACGCTCCCAGGAGGCCCCAAGAGCACCCCAAGAAGCCCCCAAGAGGCCCCCAAGAGTCGTCCCAAGAGGCCCCCAGGAAGCCAAAATCATGGATGCCCCATGGGAAAAGGTACATTTTTAGCACGCACGGCTTTTCGGCTTTCACGGCGTTGGAGACGCTCCACGAGGCCCCAAAGACCGCCCCAAGAGGCTCCCAAGAGGCTCCCAAAACGGCCAAGAGGCGCCCAAGGCGGCCCAAGAGGGCCCCAAGACGGCCCCAAGAGGAAGACCACGACCCGAAAAGTCTAGCCTTTCGCCCCAAGAAGCTCTCAGGAGGCCCGAAGAGCCCCCCAGAGAAGCCCCAAGGGGTCCCCAAGAGGCCCCCAAGAGGCCCCCGGGATATCCCAAGATGCCCCCAAGAGCCCCAAAAGAGGCCCTCAAACGGCCCACAACTTCTTGACACCAAGGCCCAGCCAAGGCTCAGGAACGGGCGGCAACGTAACAGTCTCTGAACACCAGGGCTCCCAACGGACACGGCGACGCAACAAGCTCTCCACACCAAGGCTCCCAAGAGTGAAGGGTGCCATGAACCATCTCGGGCAAGTGCCTGAGGCGCTCTTTCCGTTTCCGCGCCGGCCCAGGTAACGGAAATAGCGAGGTACGAGTGATGACGTTGTGTTTTGGGCGAAGCCCTAAGGGGGAGTGCAGAGGGGGGGGGTAGGGCGAGGGAATGAGTGTTAATAGCCGTTTTCGGGTTGTCCTTCGGGTTTTTGTATGTTTTTCGGGTTCTTTCCTTCTCCGTCCCAGAAGGACCCTAGAGCGACCGGTGACGTAAACAAGCTGATAAGACCAAGGCTCCCAGCAGAGAGCGGTGACGTAACAAGTTCCTGACACCAAGGCCCAGCCAAGGCTGAGGAACGGGCGGCAACGCAACAATCTCTGAACACCAAGGCTTCCAAGAGCGAGGGGTGACGTAGCAAGCTCTCAACGCCAAGGCTCCCAGTACGAACGGTGGTGTGCGTAATTTCGGTTTCTGTTTCTGAAGCGCTCTTTGAGTTTCTGTGCTGGGCCAGGTAACGGAAAGAGCGAGGAACGAGCGATGGCGTTGTATTGGGGCGAAGCCCTTAAGGGAGGGGTCCAGGGGAGGGGCGAGGCGGAGGCGCACGGTTGGTAATGGCCGTTTTCGGGTTTTCTTTAGGGTTTTCGCATGTTTTTCGGGTTTCCCCTCCAAGACGGCCCAAGAGCACTCCACGAGAGCCCAAGACCGCCCAAGACGGCCCAAGAGGCCCCCAAGAGGCGCCCAAGGGGCGTCCCAAGAGGGCCCCAAGAGGTCAAAGTCATTGAGTGTCCTTCGGTCAACGTGCATTTTTAGCATATACGGCTTTTCGGCTTTCACGGCGTTGACGACGGCCCGAGAAGCCCCCAATACCGCCCCAGGACGGCCCAAGAGGCTCCCAAGAGGCCCCCAAAACGGCCCAAGAGGGCCCCCAGACGGCCCACGAGGCGCCCAGGACGGCCCAAGAGGGCCCCAAGACGGCCCCAAAAGGGAGACCACGAACCGAAAAGTCTAGCCTTTCGCCCCAAGACACTCCCAGAAAGCCACAAGAGCACCCCAAGAAGCCCCAAGAGGCCCCCAAGAGACGTCCCAAGAGGCCCCCAGGATGCCAAAATCATTGATTTGAATTCGCATGGGACAAGGTACATTGTTAGCGTGCACGGCTGTTCGGCTTTCACGGCGTTGGACGGCCCAAGAGGGCCCCAAGACGGCCCCAAGAGGGGGACCACGAACCGAAAAGTCTAGCCTTTCGCCCCAAGAAACTCCCTGGAGGCCCCAAGAGCCCCCCAAGAAGCCCCAAGAGGTCCCCAAGAGGCGACCAAGAGGCTCCCAGGATATCCCAAGAGGCCCCCAAGAGCTCCAAAAGAGGCCCTCAAACGGCCCACAAGTTCTTGACACCAAGGCCCAGCCAAGGCTCAGGAGCGGGCGGCAACGTAACAGTCTCTGAACACCAGGGCTCCCAACGGAGACGGCGACACAACAAGCTCTCCACACCAAGGCTCCCAAGAGCGGAGGGTGCCATGAGCCATTTCGGGCAAGTGCCTGAGGCGCTCTTTCCGTTTCCGCGCCGGCCCAGGTAACGGAAAGAGCGAGGTACGAGTGATGACGTTTTGGTGTGGGCGAAGCCCTAAAGAGGGGGCTCCACGGGGGGTGGGTAGCCCGGACGAATGAGGGTTCATGGCCGTTTTCGTGTTTTCCTTGGGGTTCTTGTATGTTTTTCGGGTTCTTCCTTTTTCCGTCCCAGAAGGGCCTAGACGGCCCAAGAGGCCCCAAAGATCGGCCCAAGAGGCTTCCGAGACGCCCCGAGAGGCGTCCAAGAGGCGCCCCAACAGGCCCCCAAGAGGCCAACATCATCGATGTTCCATAGGGAACCGTGCATTTTTAGCATATACGGCTTTTCGGTTTTCACGGCGTTGACGACGGCCCAAGAGGCCCCCAAGACCGCCCCACGACGGCCCAAGAGGCTCCCAAGAGGCCCCCAAAACGGCCCAAGAGGGCCCCAAGACGGCCCAAGAGGGCCCCAAGACGGCCCCAAGAGGGGGACCACGAACCGAAAAGTCTAGCCTTTCGCCCCAAGATGCTCCCAGGAGGCCCCAAGAGCCCCCCAAGAAGCCCCAAGAGGCGTCCCAAGAGGCGTCCCAAGAGGCCACCAGGAGGCCAAAAGCATGGATTTCTCATTGGAAAAAGGTACATTTTCAGCATGCGCGGCTTTTCGGCTTTCACGGCGTTGACGACGCTCCAAGAGGCCCCAAAGACCGCCCCAAGACGGCCCAAGAGGCTCCCAAGAGGCCCCCAAAACGGCCCAAGAGGGCCCCAAGACGGCCCAAGAGGGCCCCAAGACGGCCCCAAGAGGGCCCAGAGGTGGCCCCAAGAGGGGGACCACGAACCGAAAAGTTTAGCCTTTCGCCCCAAGAAGCTCCCAGGAGGCCTCCAGAGCCCCCCAAGAAGCCCCAAGAGGCCTCCAAGAGGTTCCCAAGAGGCCTCCAAAAGGGCTCCAAAAGGACCCCAATAGGACCCTCAAGAAGGCCCAGAGACGCCAAATAGAGAGCGATCGGTAACGCAAAAAGCTCTTCACACCAAGGCTCTCAAGAGCGAACGGTGACGTAAACAAGCTGATAAGACCAAGGCTCCCAGCAGAGAGCGGTGACGTAACAAGTTCCTGACACCAAGGCCCAGCCAAGGCTGAGGAACGGGCGGCAACGCAACAATCTCTGAACATCAAGGCTCCCAAGAGCGAGGGGTGACGTAACAAGCTCTCAACGCCAAGGCTCCCAGTACGAACGGTGGTGTGAGTAATTTCGGTTTCTGTTTCTGAAGAGCTCTTTCCATTTCTGTGCCGGGCCAGGTAACGGAAAGAGCGAGGTACGAGTGATGACGTTCTGGTGTGGGCGAAGCCCTAAAGAGGGGCTCCAGGGGGAGGGGGTAGCCCGGACGAATGAGTGTTAATGGCCGTTTTCGGCGGTTTCCCTTCGGGTTTTTGCATGTTTTTCTGATTCCCCCCCAAGACGGCCCAAAAGCGCTCCAAGAGAGCCCCAGACCGCCCAAGACGGCCTAAGACAGCCCCCAGGAGGCCCCCAAGAGGCGCCCAAGGGGCGTCCCAAGAGGCCACCAAGAGGCCAAAATCATTGATTTCCATAGGAAACCGTGCATTTTTAGGCATCTACGGCTTTTCGGCTTTCACGGCGTTGACGGCCGCCCAAGAGGCCCCCAAGACCGCCCAAGAGGCTCCCAAGATGCCCCCAAAACGGCCCAAGAGGGCCCCAAGGCAGCCCAAGAGGCGCCCAAGACGGCCCAAGAGGGCCCCAAGACGGCCCCAAGAGGGGGACCACGAACCGAAAAGTCTAGCCTTTCGCACCAAGATGCTCCCAGGAGGCCCCAAGAGCCCCCCAAGAAGCCCCAAGAGGCGTCCCAAGAGGCCACCAGGAGGCCAAAACATTGATTTCTCATGGGAAAAGGTACATTTTTAGCATACGCAGCTTTTCCGCTTTCACGGCGTTGAAGACGCTCCAAGAGGCCCCAAAGACCGCCCCAAGACTGCCCAAGAGGCTCCCAAAAGGCCCCCAAAACGGCCCAAGAGGGCGCCAAGACGGCCCAAGAGGCGCCCAAGACGGCCCAAGAGGGCCCCAAGACGGCCCCAAGAGGGGGACCACGAACCGAAACGTTTAGGCTTTCGCCCCAAGAAGCTCCCAAGAGGCCCAAAGAACTCCCCAAGAAGCCCCAAGAGGCCCCCAAGAGGTTCCCAAGAGGCTTCCAAAAGGGCCCGAAAAGGGCCCCAATAGGACCCCCAAGAATGCCCAGAGACGCCAAATAAAGAGAGATCGGTAACGCAATAAGCTCTTCACACCAAGACTCCCCAGAGCGAACGGTGACGTAAACAAGCTGATAAGATCAAGGCTCCCAGCAGAGAGCGGTGACGTAACAAGTTCCTGATACCAAGGCCCAGCCAAGGCTGAGGAACGGGCGGCAACGCAACAATCTCTGAACATCAAGGCCCCCAAGAGCGAGGGGTGACGTAGCAAGCTCTCAACGCCAAGGCTCCCAGTACGAACGGTGGTGTGAGTGATTTCGGTTTCTGTTTCTGAAGCGATCTTTCCATTTCTGTGCTGGGCCAGGTAACGGAAACAGCGAGGTACGAGTAATGACGTTGTGTGTTGGGCGAAGCCTTTTAAGGGGGGGGTCCAGGGAGGGTGGGTAGCGCGAACGAATGAGTGTTAATGGCTGTGTTCGGGTTTTCCATTTGTTTTTGCATGTTTTTCGGGTTCCCCCTCAAGACGGCCCAAGAGCGCTCCAAGATAAGCCTAAGACCGCCCAAGACGGCCCAAGAGACCCCCAAGGGGCGTCCCAAGAGGGCCCCAAGAGGCCAAAATCTTCGATATCCCTTGGGACAACGTGCATTTTCAGTATATATGGCTTTGTGGCTTTCACGCCGTTGGCGACGGCCCAAGAGGCCCCAAAGACCGCCCCAAGACTGCCCAAGAGGCTCCCAAGAGTGCCCCCAGACGGCCCAAGAGGCGCCCAAGACAGCCCAAGAGGGCCCCCAGGCGGCCCCAAGAGGGGGACCACGAACCGAAAAGTCTAGCCTTTCGCCCCAAGACGCTCCCAGGAGGCCCCAAGAGCCCCCCAAGAAGCCCCAAGAGGCCCCCAAGAGGCGTCCCAAGAGGCCACCAGGAGGCTCAAATCATTAATTTCGTACGGGAAAAAGGTACATTTTTAGCATGCACGGCTTTTCTGCTTTCACGGCGTTGAAGACGGTCCAAGAGGCTCCCAAGACTGCCCCAAGACGGCCCAAGAGGCTCCCAAGAGGCCCCCCGAACGGCCCAAGAGGGCGCCAAGACGGCCCAAGAGGCGCCCAAGACGGCCCAAGAGGGCCCCAAGATGGGCCCCAAGAGGGGGACCACGAACCGAAAAGTCTAGCCTCTCGCCCCAAGAAGCTCCCAGGAGGCCCAAATAACCCCCCAAGAAGCCCCCACGAGGCCCCCAAGAGGTTCCCCAGAGGCCTCCAACAGGGCCCGAAAAGGGCCCCATAGGACTCCCAAGAAGGTCCAGAGACACTAAATAAAGAGCGATCAGTAATGCAAAAAGCTCTTCACACCAAGGCTCCCAAGAGCGAACGGTGACGTAAACAAGCTGACAAGACCAAGGCTCCCAGCAGAGAGCGGTGACGCAACAAGTTCCTGACACCAAGGCCCAGCCAAGGCTCAGGAACGGGCGGCAACGCAACAATCTCTGAACACAAAGGCTCCCAAGAGCGAGGGGTGACGTAACAAGCTCTGAACGCCAAGGCTCCCAGTACGAACGGTGGTGTGAGTAATTTCGGTTTCTGTTTCTGAAGCGCTCTTTCCGTTTCTGTGCCGGGCCAGGTAACGGAAAGAGCGAGGTACGAGTGATGACGTTCTGGTGTGGGCGAAGCCCTAAAGTGAGGGGTAACGGAAAGAGCGAGGTACGAGCGATGACGTTGCGTGTTGGAAAGCCCCTTAAGGGAGGGGTCCAGGGGGGGGCGTAGCGGGCACAAATGAATGTTAATGGCCATAGGAAACCGCACATTTTTAGCATATACGGTTTTTCGCCTTTCACTGCGTTGACGACGGCCCAAGAGGCCCCCAAGACCGCCCCAAGACGGCCCAAGAGGCTCCCAAGAGGCCCCCCGAACGGCCCAACAGGGCCCCCAGACGGCCCAAGAGGCGCTAAAGACGGCCCAAGAGGGCGCCAAGACGGCCCCAAGAGGGGGACCACGAATCGAAAAGTTTAGCCTATCGCCCCAAGACGCTCCCGGGAGGCCCCGACAGCCCCCCAAGAGGCCCCCCACGAGGCCATCAGGAGGCCAAAATCATCGATTCTCTATGGGAAAACATTTTTTTTTTAGCATACACGGCTTTGCGGCTTTCACGGCGTTGAAGACGGTCCAAGAGGCCCCCAAGACCGCCCCAAGACGGCCCAAGAGGCTCCCAAGAGGCCCCTCAAACGGCCCAAGACGGCGCCGAGACGGCCCAAGAGGCGCCCAAGACGGCCCAAGAGGGCCCCAAGACGGCCCCAAGAGGGGGACCACGAACCCGAAAGTCTAGCATTTCGCCCCAAGACGCTCCCAGGAGGCCCGAAGAGCCCCCCAAGAAGCCCCAAGAGGCCCCCAAGAGGCCTCCAAAAGGGCTCTACAAGAGCCCCAATAGGACTCCCACGAAGGCCCAGAGACGCTAAATAAAGAGCGATCGGTAATGCAAAAAGCTTTTCACACCAAGGCTCCCAAGAGCGAACGGTGACGTACACAAGCTGATAAGACCAAGGCTCCCAGCAGAGAGCGGTGACGTAACAAGTTCCTGACACCAAGGCCCAGCCAAGACTCAGGAACGGGCGGCAACGCAACCATCTCTGAACACAAAGGCTCCCACGAGCGAGGGGTGACGTAACCAGCTCTCAACGCCAAGGCTCCCAGTACGAACGGTGGTGTGAGTAATTTCGGTTTCTGTTGCTGCAGCGCTCTTTCCGTTTCTGTGCCGGGCCAGGTTCCAGGGGAGGGGGGTAGGCCGGACGAATGAGTGTTAATGGCCGTTTTCGGGTTTTCCCTTGGGTTTTTGCATGTTGTTTCTGGTTCCCCCCCAAGACGACCCAAGAGCGCTCCAAGAGAGCCCAAGACCGCCCAAGACGGCCCAAGAGGCCCCCAAGAGGCGCCCAAGGGGCGTCCCAAGTGGGCCCCAAGAGGCAAACACTTATGATTTCCCATGTATATGTATAAATAAATAAATACATCGCATATACGGCTTTTCTTTGACGGCGTGGACGACGGGCCAAGAGGCCCCCAAGACCGCCCCAAGACGGCCCAAGAGGCTCCCAAGAGGCACCCAAAACGGCCCAAGAGGCCCCCAGACGGCCCAAGAGGCGCCCAAGATGGCCCAAGAGGGCCCCCAGACGGCCCCAAGAGGGGGACCACGAACCGAACAGTCTAGCCTTTCGCCCCAAGACGCTCCCGGGAGGCCCCAAGAGTCCCCCAAGAAGCCCCAAGAGGCCCCCAAGTGGCGTCCCAAGAAGCCACCAGGAGGGTAAAATCATTGCTTTCCTATGGGAAAACGTACATTGTTAGCATACACGGTTTTTCAGCTGCCACGGCGTTGAAGACGGCCCACGAGGCCCCCAAGACCGCCCCAAGACGGCCCAAGAGGTTCCCAACAAGAGGGCGCCAAGACGGCCCAAGAGGCGCCCAAGACGGCCGAAGAGGGCCCCAAGACGGCCCCAAGAGGGGAACCACGAACCGAAAAGTCTAGCCTTTCGCCCCAAGACGCTCCCAGGAGGCCCCCAGAGTCCCCCAAGAAGCCCCAACAGGCCCCCAAGAGGCCTCCAAAAGGGCTCTACAAGAGCCCCAACAGGACCCCAAGAAGGCACAGAGACGCCAAATAGAGAGCGAGCGGTAACGCAAAAAGCTCTTCACACCAAGGCTCCCAAGAGCGAACGGTGACGTACACAAGCTGATAAGACCAAGGCTCCCAATAGAGAGCGGTGACGTAACAAGTTCCTGACACCAAGGCCCAGCCAAGACTCAGGAACGGGCGGCAACGCAACCATCTCTGAACACAAAGGCTCCCAAGAGCGAGGGGTGACGTAACAAGCTCTCAACGCCAAGGCTCCCGGTACGAACGGTGGTGTGAGTAATTTCGGTTTCTGTTGCTGCTGCGCTCTTTCCGTTTCTGTGCCAGGCCCAGGTAACGGAAAGAGCTAGGTACGAGAGATGACGTTCTGGTGTGGGCGAAGCCCTAAAGGGAGGGGTTCCAGGGGAGGGGGGTAGCGTGCGCATGTGTGTTAATGGCCGTTTTCGGGTTTTCCCTTGGGTTTTTGCATGTTGTTCGGGTTCCCCGCCAAGCCGGCCCAAGAGCGCTCCAAGAGAGCCCAAGAGGCCCCCAAGAGGCGCCCAAGGGGCGTCCCAAGAGGGCCCCAAGAGGCCGAAATCATCGATTTTCCAAAGGAAAACGTATATTTTTAGCATATGCGCTTTGTCGGCTTTCACGGCGTTGACGACGGCCCAAGAGGCCCCCAAGACCGCCCCAAGACGGCCCAAGAGGCTCCCAAGAGGCCCCCAAAACGGCCCAAGAGGGCCCCAAGACGGCCCAAGAGGCGCTCAAGACGGCCCAAGAGGGCGCCAAGATGGCCCCAAGAGGGGGACCACGAACGGAAAAGTCTAGCCTTTCGCCCCAAGACGCTCCCAGGAGGCCCCCAAGAGCCCCCCAAGAAGCCCCAAGAGGCGTCCCAAGAGGCCCCCGGGAGGCACAAATTATTGATTTCCTATGAGAAAACGCACATTTCAGCATACAAGGCTTTTCGGCCATCACTGCGTTGAAGACGCTCCAATAGGCCCCCAAGACCGCCCCAAGACGGCCCAAGAGGCTCCCAAGAGGCCCCCAAAACGGCCCAAGAGGGCGCCAAGGCGGCCCAAGAGGCGCCCAAGACGGCCCAAGAAGACACCAAGACGGCCCCAAGAGGGGGACTACGAACCGAAAAGTCTAGCCTTTCGCCCCAAGAAGCCTCAGGAGGCCCCCAGAGCCCCCCAAGAAGCCCCAAGAGGCCCCCAAGAGGTTCCCAAGAGGCCTCCAAAAGGGCCCGACAAGGGCCCCAATAGGACTCCCAAGAAGGCCCAGAGACGCCAAATAGAGAGCGATCGGTAACGCAATAAGCTCTTCACACCAAGGCTCCCAAGAGCGAACGGTGACGTAAACAAGCTGATAAGACCAAGGCTCCCAGCAGAGAGCGGTGACGCAACAAGTTCCTGACACCAAGTCCCAGCCAAGGCTCAGGAACGGGCGGCAACGCAACAATCTCTGAACACCAAGGCTCCCAAGAGCGAGGCGTGACGTAACAAGCTCTCAACGCCAAGGCTCCCGGTACGAACGGCGGTGTGAGTAATTTCGGTTTCTGTTACTGAAGCGCTCTTTCCGTTTCTGTGCCGGGCCAGGTGACGGAAAGAGCTAGGTACGAGCGAGTGGCGTTGAGTAGGGGGCGAAGCCCTGAATGGGGGGGGGGGTCCAGGGGGGGTGCGAGGCGCAGGCGCCCAGTGACGGAACGCGCGCGTCAGCGTGCGGTCCGTCAGTCGGAAGAAATTGGACTTGGGGGAGTTCGAGGGGGTTGGCATCCGCGGACCCCGGATGACGGAAAGCGCGCGTTAGCGTGCGGTCCGTTAGTCGGAAGAAATTGGACTTGGGGGAGTTCGAGGGGGTTGGCATCGCGGGCCCCGAGATCTAATTGCCCTCCCGCCTCGTTTTTTATCGAGTAGGACGGCCTTCGGGGCTTAAAAACAGCGTTTCGCTCGAGGCATCATCGGAGAACGCTTCTTGGGCGCTTCTTGGGCCGTCTTTAGGCGCCTAAGACAGCCCAAGAAGCGGCCAAGACGGCGCCCAAGACGGCCCAAGACGGCCCAAGAAGCGCCCAAGACGGCCTAAGAGCGCTCCACGAGAGCCCAAGACCGCCCAAGGCGGCCACAAGACGTCCCAAGAGGCCTCCACGACGCCCCAGGAGGCGCCCACGAGGCGTCCCAAGAGGGCCCCACGAGGCCAACATCATTGATTTTCTGATGGAAAACGTGCATTGTTAGCATATACGGCTTTTCGCCTTTCATGGCGTTGAAGACGGTCCAAGAGGTCCCCAAGACCGCCCCAAGACGGCCCAAGATGTTGCCAAGAGGCCCCCCAAATAGCCCAAGAGGGCGCGAAGACGGGCCAAGAGGCGTCCAAGACTGTCCAAGAGGCCCCCAAGAGCGCCCCAAGAAGGCCCAAGAGGCCCCCAAGAAGGCACCAAAACTGCCCAACAGGGCGCCAAGACGGCCCAAGACGGCCCAAGACAGCGCCAGGACGGCCCCAAGAAGGCCTCAACCGTTTGTTTTTTATCGAGTAGGACGGCCTTCGGGGCTTAAAAACAGCGTTTCGCTCGAGGCATCATCGGAGAACGCTTCTTGGGCGCTTCTTGGGCCGTCGTAGGCGCCTAAGACAGCCCAAGAAGCGGCCAAGACGGTACCCAAGACGGCCCACGACGGCCCAAGAAACGCCCAAGACGGCCTAAGAGCGCTCCACGAGAGCCCAAGACCGCCCAAGGCGGCCCCAAGACGCCCCAAGAGGCCTCCACGACGCCCCAGGAGGCGCCCACGAGGCGTCCCAAGAGGGCCCCACGAGGCCAACATCATTGATTTTCGGATGGAAAACGTGCATTGTTAGCATATGCGGCTTTTCGCGTTTCATGGCGTTGAAGACGGTCCAAGAGGCCCCCAAGACCGCCCCAAGACGGCCCAAGATGTTGCCAAGAGGCCCCCAAAATAGCCCTCCCGCCTTGTGTTTTATCGAGTAGGACGGCCTTCGGTGCTTGAAAACAGCGTTTCGCTCGAGACATCATCGGAGAACGCTTCTTGGGCGCTTCTTGGGCCGTCTTAGGCGCCTAAGACAGCCCAAGAAGCAGCCAAGACGGCGCCAAAGACTGCCCAAGACGGCCCAAGAAGCGCCCAAGACGGCCCAAGAGCGCCCCAAGAGAGCCCAAGACCGCCCAAGGCGGCCCCGAGACGTCCCAAGATGCCTCCACGACGCCCCAGGAGGCGCCCACGAGGCGTCCCAAGAGGGCCCCACGATGCCAAAATCAATGATTGCCCCCAACATAGCCCTCCCGCCTCGTTTTTTATCGAGTAGGACGGCCTTCGGGGCTAAAAAAACAGCGTTTCGCTCGAGACATCATCGGAGAACGCTTCTTGGGAGCTTCTTGGGCCGTCTTAGGCGCCTAAGACAGCCCAAGAAGCAGCCAAGACGGCGCCCAAGACTGCCCAAGACGGACCAAGAAGCGCCCAAGACTGCCCAAGAGCGCCCCAAGAGAGCCCAAGACCGCCCAAGGCGGCCCCAAGACGTCCCAAGAGGCCTCCACGACGCCCCAGGAGGCGCCCACGAGGCGTCCCAAGAGGGCCCCACGAAGCCAAAATCAATGGTTTTCTGAAGGAAAACGTAGATTTCTAGCATATACGGCTTTTCGCCTTTCATGGCGTTGAAGACGGCCCAAGAGGCCCCAAAGACCGCCCCAAGACGGCCCAAGCTGTTTCCAAGAGGCCCCCAAAATAGCCCAAGAGGGCGCCAAGACGGGCCAAGAGGCGCCCAAGACCCACGAGGGCCGCAATAGGCTTCCGAGCGCGCCGAAAGAGGAGGAGGGGGAGGAGGAGGAGGAGGAGGAGGAGGAGGAGGAGGAGGAGGAGGAGGAGGAGGAGGAGGGAGGAGGAGGAGGAGGAGGAGGAGGGAGGGAGGAGGAGGAGGAGGAGAGGAGGAGGAGGAGGAGGAGGAGGAGGAGGAGGAGGAGGAGGAGGAGGAGGAGGGGAGGAGGAGGAGGAGGAGGAGGCGGAGGGAGCGGAGGAGGCGGAGGAGGAGGAGGAGGAGGAGGAGGAGGAGGAGGGAAGAGGAGGAACGAGGACGAGGCCAAGGGAGGAGGAGGGAGGTAGAAGGAGGAGGGGGAGGAACAGGAGGAGGAGGAGGAGGAGGAGGGAAAGGAGGAGGAGGAGGCGGAGGCGGAGGCGGAGGAGGAGGCGGAGGAGGAGGCGGAGGAGGAGGAGGAGGAAGAGGAGGAGAAAGAGGAGGAGGAGGAGGAGGAGGAGGAGGAGGAGGAGGACGAGGCCAAGGGAGGAGGAGGGATGTAGAAGGAGGAGGAGGACGAGGCCAAGGGAGGAGGAGGGAGGTAGAAGGAGGAGGGGGAGGAAGAGGAGGAGGAGGAGGAGGAAGAGGAGGAGGAGGAGGAGGGAAAGGAGGAGGAGGAAGAGGAGCGAGGGGTGGCAGTACAAACGGTGGTGTGAGTAATTTCGGTTGATGTGTTTGAGGCGCTCTTTCCGTTTCCGTGCCGGCCCAGGTCTACTGGCCTTCGGCCCATCCCGCCACCGTGCTTGGGTTGGGTCAGAGGTTTCCAGAATACATGAAGGGTATGTCGGGATGCCTCTCTGAGGCCTCTTGGATGACTAATTATTGGGGGGCCCTTTGGGGCCTCTTGATGGTCTCCTGGGGGGGCATGTTGGGAACCTCTTGGGGGCATGCGGGATGCCTTTCGAGAGCCTTTTGGAGTCGTGGAGGGTTATTGGAGGCTCCTTTGGGGCCTCTTGATGGCGTTCTGGGGCCCCCTCAGGGGCACCTTGGGGGCCTTTCGAGGGCAGCTTGGGGGCCTCTTTCGGGCCTGCTGGCGGTCTCGGAGGTCTTGGGGCGGAGGGCTCGAAATCTCAAGCCCCAATGGTTCTGCGACAAGCCCGGGGAGCGCCCAGGAGCGCCCGGAATCCAGGGCCTTTGGCCGCGTCGAGAGCATTTGCAATAGTCGACAACGATGATGAGGACTCTTGAGGGCCTTAAGAGGCTCCATGTCGTGCCTCGCGGCACGGTGGCGGATTTGAAGGTCGTTCTTCGTTCATGCTGAGTGGCTCAAGGCGCCGCCCGAAAGATCCGACTAGGCGTAAGAGTGACCTTTCGCCGGAGTGACCTTTGGTGCGGGCACAGATGGGCCCCCAGATGGCCGAAAGAGAAGCGGTAGCAGCGGCTTGCGCGCTTGTTTTTGGACCCCCCGCGGTCCCAACAAGCCGCGCACCAAAGGTCACTCTTACCTAGGGTCACTCTAGCGTGTAGCCGACAGATCCCCGCCCCCCATGTCTCCCACATTCCACACCCCGAATGTTGCTCCCTCTGAAGGCAACCCCTTAGCTCCATGTTTGCTTCTGCTGGCGAGGCACGTAGCGCACACGCGCAGGATGGTTCGCATCTCAACGCTGGCTCCACCAGCTCCGAGGCTGCAGGGCGTAGCATGCATTTCTGGGCGCCAGAAATCGTGGGCCCCCCAGAGAGAGTCGAGGAGCGTGGCCGCGCACACGCTGCTTCACCGCTGCGAGCTCCACCAAGCACGCGTGCGGAGGTCATCAATGCTGTGCCAGATCAGGCCAAGCGCCCGATTGCTGTTTCGTCGAGTGTTTTTTTGTTAAGTCATGTGTCTGCTTTAGCGTCCAGCACGTGCTCCCTTCGAGTGCTGCGCCAATTCATCCAGCTGCATATGGCAAATCCCGCCGCCATGCCCGGCAGAGCATGGGGGGAGGCTGCCAGACCCGCTCCAGCTCAGCCAATTGCACGAACTGGCGCTGCTCTCAAACAGCCCCTCCTCGTACGCAGCCTCGTTATCCTCCTTCTCCTTCTTCCCCTCCTCCTCCTCCTCCTCCTCCTCCTCCTCCTCCTCTTCGTCCTACTATGGAGGACATCTTGGAGGCTTGTCGGCAGCTTGTTCGGGGCCTCTTCGGGGGCCTCCTCCCCATTTGGAGAGCACATTGGGGGCCTTTTGGCAGACTGTTCGTGGCCTCTTGGGGGCCCCACTGGGGAGCTTCTTGGGAGTATGTCAGGGGCCCCCTTTGGGGCCAGCCGGGGGTGTCGAGCCCGTTTTCGGCGAGATGGTTCTGACGAGCTCTCCCGGAGAAGCTAGCTTAAGCCGACTCGAGGACGTCTGGCAGGGTCGTGCGGCCGTCTAGCGGAGTCGGAGGGCCGTTTGGGCCCCCTATCGGGCTGTCCGGGGTCTTGGGGTCTCGTGGGCCTCTCTGAAGTTCACAATCGGAAGCAACCGATTGTTAGCATCCTTGGATGCTTTTGGGGAGCTTCTTGGAGCGTCTTGGGTCATCTTGGGCAGGCGTTAGACTCTTTGGTGAGGTCGATGTGTCGCCATGGGCGTGTATGGAGCCACCTTGCATCTGTCCTGGAGCGGTCTTGGGCGCCGTCTTTGCTCTTCCAGAGAAAGAGAATGGCGGTGGGGAGCAATATACTGAGGGGGGTGCCTACGACTCTTTCGAGTGGCGGGGGCCCGCCCCAGGGGCACTGCGGGAGCAATATGAGTCGATAAAAAGCAACATGATTGTCATCGATCGTGCAGGCACTGTAGCGGATACTGTATATCCAGTGCCTTGGCCTTGTCAGTGAGAAGCCAGTAGCTGCTTCACGTAATTAGCACCTCGCAATCGCGGATAAGAGTGAGTGGGCGGCGGGGGCGTCTGCAGTCTGCGAGGCTCTGAAGAAGCCCGCCGCAGGCGCCTAATTTTCACAAATCATACAACGAGCCCGCCGCAGGCGCCGTTTTTGCGTTAAAGCAATGTGGGTGGGTCGCAGGGTGGGTCGCGGGTGGGTCGCGGGTGGGTCACAGATGGGTCGCGGGCCGGGTCGCGGGTGGGTCGCGCACGGGTCGCGGGGTAGGTCGCGGATGGGTCGCGGGTCGGGTCGCGGAAGTCGACGCCAAACAACAAACAACATTAATAGCAGCAACAACAACAACAACAACTACAACAGCAACAACAACAAACAACAACGAAAACAACAACAGCAATCACTTTGATATTGTTCGCTTTTCTCTGTTCGAGTGTCCGCTAACGCGTATTTCCAAACCCTCGATACGCGCCCTCTTCGTTTTCGATCGTGCCCGTTTTGGGGGGTAGACCGTTCTTCCTTGCAGGCCGGGCCCCGGCAAGCGGCGGGGCGGCCGCGGACCGCAGGCCTGGCCAGCGGCAGCGCTGATCAGCGGCAACCCGACCCCAAGAGGGACGGACAGGGGACCGACCACGACGACGACCACGACGACGACGACGACGACGACGACGACGACGACGACGACGACGACGATGTCGACGACGGCGACGACGGCGACGATGATAACGACGAGCGAAAGCGAGAGCGAGAGGGAGAACGACAGCAGGGCCACGAAGGGCACGAAGTGGGCCACGAAGGGCGACAGCGGGGACACGAAATGAATGCGTATGGGGCCAGGAAGAGCGCGAACGAACGGGGGCCACGAAGGGCTGATAATGCGGGGCTACAGAGGGCAACGACGGAGCCACTGAGGGTAGCAACTCGGCCACGTAGGACAGCGAAGGGGCCACAAAGGGCGACAGCGGGGCCACGAAGGGGTATGCACATGCGGCCGCGACGGGCGCAAATGAGCGGCGGCCACGAAGGGCATGCGTATATTGGGCCGCGAAGGGCAAGGGCGGGGCCACTGAGGGCAGCAGCGGGGCCACGAAGGACAGCGAAGGGACCGTGAACGGCGACAGCGGGGCCACGAAGGGCATGCATGTGGGGCCACGACGGGCGCGAACGAGCAGGGGCCACGAAGGGCATGCATATATGGGTCCACGAAGGGCAGCGAGGGGACCATGAAGGGCTGCAACGGGGCCCCGAAGGGCAGCGAGGGGGTCACGAAAGGGTGCAACGGGGCCACGAAGGGCAGCGAGGAGGCCACGAGGGGCTGCAACGGGGCCACGAAGGGCAGCGAGGGGGCCACGAACGGGTGCAACGGTGCCACGAAGGGCAGCGAGGGGGCCACGAAGGGTGCAACTTGGCCACGAAGGGCAGCGAGGGGGCCACGAAGGGCTGCAACGTGGCCACGAAGGACAGCGAGGGGGCCACGAAGGGTTGCAACGGGGCAACGAAAGG
>CAUYUJ010021507.1:0-10000 GCA_963575745.1 Prorocentrum cordatum | reverse complement strand
CCACGAAACGTGTGAGGGGTGTACCGAAATGGGGTCGGTGCCGCCATGCGGACGCAGCCACGGGGGCACTCGGTGGAGCTCCCTATGGGGCCACGAAGCGTGTGATGGGTGTGCCGAAATGAGCGCGGTGCCGCCATGCGAACGCAGCCAATGGGGGCCCTCGGTGGAGCTCCCTATGGGGCCACGAAACGTGTGAGGGGTGTGCCGAAATGAGCGCGGTGCCGCAATGCGAACGCAGCCAATGGGGGCCTTCGGTGGAGCTCTTGTGGGGCCACGAAACGTGTGAGGGGTGGCCGAACGACATATGGGTTGTTCGGAGCCGGCCATGCGAACGGAAAGCACGGGGGCCTTCGTGGGAGGTTCCGATGGGGCCCACGAAGAGTTGGTGAGGGAGTGTGCCGAAATGGGGTGCGGGGCCGCCATAGCGGCAAGAGCGCAGCCCCACTGGGGCGCTGGGGCCTTCGCGTGGACCTCTTGGATCCACGAAAGTGTGAGTGGTGTGCCGAAAGGGAGCGGGCCGCCGCCATGCGAACGGAAGCCATTGGGCTTTCGGTGGAGCCCCTATGGGTGAATGGGGCCACGAAACGTGTGAGGGGTGTGCCGAAATGGGTGCGGTGCCGCCATGCGAACGCAGCCCCTGGGGCCCTCGGTAGAGCTCCATATGAGGCCACGAAGCGTGTGAGGGGTGTCCCGAAATGGGCGCGGTGCCGCCATGCGAACGCAGCCACTGGAGCTTTCGGTGGAGGTCCTTATGGGGCCACGACGCGTGTGAGGGGTGTGCCGACATGGTTGCGGTGCCGCCACGCGGACGCAGCCACGGGGGCACTCGGTGGAGCTCCTTGTGTGAGGGGTGTGCCGCCATGCGGACGCAGCCACTGGGGCCTTCGCTCCCTATGGGGCCACGAAGCGTGTGAGGGGTGTGCCGAAATGGGGTCGGTGCCGCCATGCGAACGCAGCCGCTGGAGCCCTCGGTGGAGCTCCTTGTGGGGCCACGAAGCGTGTGAGGGGTGTGCCGAAATCGGTGCGGTGCCGCCATGCGAACGTAGCCATTGAGGCCCTCGGTGGAGCTCCCTATAGGGCCACGAAACGTGTGAGGGGTGTGCCGAAATGGGTGCGGTGCCACCATGCGAACGCAGCCATTGAGGCTTTCGGGTGGAGCTCCCTAAATGGGGCGACGAAAACGTGTGAGGGGGTGTGGGCCGAAATGTGCGGTAACCGCCATGCGAACGCAGTTGCTGGCCCCCTGGGCGGAGGCGGTTTCTGTTTTTCCCTATGAGGCCCACGAAACGTGCGAGGGTGTCCCGCGCGCAGAAGGGGGTCCCGACGCGTGAAAAGTGGGCGCGGTGCCGCCATGCGAACGCAGCCGCTGGAGCCTTTAGTGGAGCTCCCTATGGGGCCACGAAACGTGTGAGGGGTGTACCGAAATGGGGTCGGTGCCGCCATGCGGACGCAGCCACGGGGGCACTCGGTGGAGCTCCCTATGGGGCCACGAAGCGTGTGATGGGTGTGCCGAAATGAGCGCGGTGCCGCCATGCGAACGCAGCCAATGGGGGCCCTCGGTGGAGCTCCCTATGGGGCCACGAAACGTGTGAGGGGTGTGCCGAAATGAGCGCGGTGCCGCAATGCGAACGCAGCCAATGGGGGCCTTCGGTGGAGCTCTTGCGGGGCCACGAAACGATGACTGAGGGGTTGTGCCGAAATGGGGGCGGCACCGCCAATGCGAACGCAGCCACTGGGCCTCGGTGGAGTTTCGCCGATGGGGCCACGAAGCGTGTGGAGGGGTGGTGCCGAAAATGGGTGTGGTGCCGCCATGCGGACAGCAGCCACTGGGCCTTCGGTATCCCCTTATGGGGCCACGAAGCGTGTGAGGGGGTGTGCCGAAATGGGTGTAGGGGACGCATGCGGGCGGCAGCACTGGGGCCTTCGGTGGAGCTCCCTATGGGGCCACGAAACGTGTGAGGGGTGTGCCGAAATGGGTGCGGTGCCGCCATGCGAACGCAGCCCCTGGGGCCCTCGGTAGAGCTCCATATGAGGCCACGAAGCGTGTGAGGGGTGTCCCGAAATGGGCGCGGTGCCGCCATGCGAACGCAGCCACTGGAGCTTTCGGTGGAGGTCCTTATGGGGCCACGACGCGTGTGAGGGGTGTGCCGACATGGTTGCGGTGCCGCCACGCGGACGCAGCCACGGGGGCACTCGGTGGAGCTCCTTGTGTGAGGGGTGTGCCGCCATGCGGACGCAGCCACTGGGGCCTTCGCTCCCTATGGGGCCACGAAGCGTGTGAGGGGTGTGCCGAAATGGGGTCGGTGCCGCCATGCGAACGCAGCCGCTGGAGCCCTCGGTGGAGCTCCTTGTGGGGCCACGAAGCGTGTGAGGGGTGTGCCGAAATCGGTGCGGTGCCGCCATGCGAACGTAGCCATTGAGGCCCTCGGTGGAGCTCCCTATAGGGCCACGAAACGTGTGAGGGGTGTGCCGAAATGGGTGCGGTGCCACCATGCGAACAGCCATTGGGGCCTTCGGTGGAGCTCCCTATGGGGCCACGAAACGTGTGAGAGGTGTGCCGAAATGGGTGCGGTGCCGCCATGCGAACGCAGCTGCTGGGGCCCTGGGCGGAGCTCCCTATGAGGCCACGAAACGTGTGAGGGGTGTCCCGAAATGGGCGCGGTGCCGCCATGCGAACGCAGCCACTTGGAGCCTTTAGTGGAGCTCCCTATGGGGCCACGAAAAACGTGTGAGGGTGTCCTGGTGCCGAAATTGGGGGTCGGTGGCGCCACTCGCCGGACGAAGTCCACGGGGGCAAACCTCGCCCCCCGGCGTTTCCGCCTCTCGGTGGAGCTCCCTATGGGGCGACGAAACGTGTGAGGGGTGTGCCGAAATGGGTGCGGTGCCGCCATGCCAACGCAGCCACTGGGGCTCTCGGTGGAGCTCCCTATGGGGCCACGAAACGTGTGAGGGGTGTGCCGAAATGGGTGTTGGGGAGGCATGCGGACCCTGCCACTGGGGCCTTCGGTGGAGCTCCTTATTGGGCCACGAAACGTGTGAGGGGTGTTTGTTTGCCTGCGAATGGGTGCGGCGCCGCCATGCGAACGCAGCCCACTGGGGTCGTCGGTGGAATCCCGATGTGCGGCCAGAAGCGTGTGAGGGGGTGCCGAAATGGGTTGCGGTTGCCGCCAGCGGACGCAGCCACTGGGGCTTCGGTGGATCTCCTTATGGAGCCACGGAAACGGGTGTGAGGGGTGTGCCGAAATGGGCGCGGTGCCGCCATTGCGGAACGCAGCCATTGGGGCTTTTCGGTGAGCTCCTTCTATGGGCGCCACGGAAGGTGATGAGCACGGGTGTGCCGAAATGGGTGCGATTTCGGAATGCGAAATGCAGCCCCTGGGTGCACTTTTTTTTTTCGGTGAGCTCCTATGGAGGGCACCGAAGAGTGTGAGGGGTGTTCACCGAACTGGCGCGTTGCCGCCATTGCGAACGCAGCCACTGGGCTTTCGGTGGAGGTCTTATGGGGCCACGAAGCGTGTGAGGGGTGTGCCGACATGGTTGCGGTGCCGCCACGCGGACGCAGCCACGGGGGCACTCGGTGGAGCTCCTTGTGTGAGGGGTGTGCCGCCATGCGGACGCAGCCACTGGGGCCTTCGCTCCCTATGGGGCCACGAAGCGTGTGAGGGGTGTGCCGAAATGGGCGCGGTGCCGCCATGCGAACGCAGCCATTGGGGCTTTCGGTGGAGCTCCCTATGGGGCCACGAAGCGTGTGAGGGGTGTGCCGAAATGGGTGCGGTGCCGCCATGCGAACGCAGCCCCTGGGGCCCTCGGTGGAGCTCCCTATGAGGCCACGAAGCGTGTGAGGGGGTGCGTTTCTGTGCCGAAATGGCGTGCGGTGCCGCCCAATGGGCGGACGCAGGCCACTGGGGCTTTCGGTGGAGCTCCCTATGGGGCCACGAATCGTGTGAGGGGTGTGCCGAAATGGGTGCGATGACGAGGGAGGCGGAGGAGGAGGAAGGAAGGAAGGAGAGGAGACGCGGGGCACCGTCTCTTCAAAACGAGGACCCAACACCACAGGATGGTTGGGAACAAAAACGACGTCCTTATGAAAACCCATTCAAGTGGACCAGAGGGCCACGATCCTCGTGAGGGGTGTTCCCGCATTGGGCGTCGGTGGGCCGTCGGCAGCGCCCCACAGTGGGCCAGGGCCACGATCCATGTGAGAGGTGTGCCGAACTTCAGCGTCGGGCGGCGATCCAAATGTGGTGAGGTCTACGATCCGTGTGAGGGGTGCGCCGATATTGCTCATCGGTGGGCCGTCGGCAGCGCTCCCAGGTGGGCCAGGACACGATCCTCGTGAGCGGCGTGCCGGAATTGGACGTCGGGGGGCCTTCGGCAGCGCTCCCACTTGGACCAGGGCCACGATCCTAGTGAAGTGCGCGCCGGAATCGCGCGTCGGAGGGCCAGGCCCACGATCCTCGAGAGGTTTGTGCCGAAATGAAGCGGCTGGCAGAGGGGGTTGCTCCAAATCCGACGTCGACACGAAGGACAAGTGTAAAACTGCCGTTTTTGTTCACTTTCTAATGCGAATCCAATCTACAGCCTCTACAGCGAATAGTGCACGAAGGTAGGCATTGGCGCGAAAGACACGAAGGCCAGGTTTGAAACTACGGTTTTCGTAATTCCCCTTGTAGGAGTGTTCTATTCGGCCTGATACAAAAGAAGAGTACACGAAGGTGAGGTTTGTAGCAACACGAAGGCCATGTGCACCCCTACTACTACTACTACTACTACTACTACTACTACTACCACGACCCACCACCCCACCACCACCACAACCACCCATACTACTACTACTACTACTACTACTATACTACTACACGACTAACACGACTTAATACTACTACTACTACTCTACTACTGCTACTACTGTAATACTGCTAACTACTACTACTAACTCTTATAACTACTTACTACGACTATACTATACTGCTCACTCTACTTACTATACTACTTAAACTACTACTACCATCTCACTACTACCACTACTACTTAACTACTACTACTACTACTACTCATACTACTTTACGACTTACTTTACTATATACTCACTGCCTCTTTTTTCTGCCACTCCCTAATCATCTCTCTCTCCGTCCTCATTCTCTACTTCCCCCTCCTCCTCCTCCTCCTCCTACCTCCTCCTCCTCAGCATGACCATCCTCATCGTCATCAGCAGGAGCATCGTCATCATCATCATCATCATCATCATCATCATCATCATCATCATCATCATCATCATCATCATCATCATCATCATCATCATCATCTCCCTACCTTCTTTCCTCATGTCTTCAATTTCCTTCTCCTCCTCCCTGTACTCATCCTCCTTATCGTCCTGCCTCTTCCTCTTCCTCCTCCTGCCTCCTCCTCCTTCTCCTGCCTCGTTCTCCTCTCTTCCTCCTTCTCCTCTCGCTCCTCCTCCTCCTCCTCAACCTTCGCCTCCTCAACCTCCTTTTCCTCCTCCTTCTCCTCCTCCTTTTCCTCCTCCTTCCCCTCCTCCTCCTGCTCCTCATCATCTTCATCCTCGTCCCCAACCTCATCCTCGTCCTGCCAATTCCTTTGACCTCCTCCTGCATCCCCCTTGAGTCTCCTGCCTCCTCCTCCTCCTGGGGTCTCAATGTGCCTCCCGTTGCCTCCGGGAGCCTCTGGGGGCTCCTAGAGCTTGGCCTCCTTGTCCTCCCGCCCCGGTCTCCTCCTCTGGCCCCCTGCCTCCTCCAGGGGCCTTTTGCTGCCACCTGGAGCCTCCTGGGGCCCTGGAGCCTTCTGTGGCCTCGAAGAACCTCCTGGGGCCCGATTTACTCTTCGGGCCTCCCGGGGCGTCCCGTGGCCTCCTGGAAAACTCCTGGGACCTCCTAGGGCTTCCCGGTGGCTCTGGGTCCTCCTGGGGCCTCCTGGGGCCTCCTCGGGCCTCCTGAAGCATCCTGTGGCTTCCTGAAGCCTCCTGGGGGCTCCTGAGGCCTTCGGAATTGATTCACTGAGAAGGCTACCGATCGAGACGTCCTCCAGATTCAAGCTTGGGAAGCCAAAAAGTGACGCAGTTACAAAATTTGGATGACACCGCTCGGATTCCAACATGGAGGTGGGGACCAGATAAAAAGGGCAGATGCAGGCCTGAGGAGCCCAATCACCAACATGAATTGCAGGACCCATAGGCAGGTGGGGCCCTTTTTCGATATCCTCACGATTCGCCCCCTTGGGGTGCTCAAGTGCTATGCCTGATAGGGTTTGCCGATGACCCGCTCGGATTACCAGCATGACGTGCGGGCCCTATAGGACTGTGGCTCCCGCCGGGGACTTCCTCGCGATTCCCTCACAGACGAGGCCCCCGCTTGGGACATCCTCACGATTTGCCCCCTTGGGGCGCTCAAGTGCTATGCCTGGTAGAGATTGCCGGTGACCCGCTCGGATTACCAACACGAAACGCGGGCCCTATAGGGAAGGGGCTCCCGCATGAGACTTCACTCAAGGTGAGCCTGTGTGTATGGTCATGATGAATGATGATGACGTTGATGCTGATGCTGATAACTATGATGCTGATGCTGCTACGTATGATGGTGATGCTGCTGCTGCTGCTGATGATGATGATGATGATGATAATAACGATGATGAGTGGGTGTGTGAATGCGTGTAATTGCTAGGGACTGCGTGATTGTGTGTGTGTGTGAGATGCTAATGCTGATGCTGAGGATGATGCCGCTGCTGACGATAATGATAATAGTGATGTTGATGCTGCTGATGATGACGATGATGATGATAATGATCATTAGGTTGACGAAGATTATGATGATAATGATGAGGATGGCGATGATGATGATGACGACGACGACGATGATGATGCTGATGATGATGAGGACCTCCCCCTGTCCATCTATCTCCTGTGGCTGGAGGGCAAGCCCGTGCCCATCACCACGCCCAAGAACCAGCACGTCGGGCACAAGGTGTACATGGGGTCCGCCCCGATTTTTGCCACCTGCCCCGAGACGGCGCTGGCGGGCCTCTCGTCCGAGTCGTCGCAGCGCCCGCAGGGGCAGGCTGGCATGCTGCTCCGGCGGCTGAAACTGTACTTGTTCACTGTGCCGATTCCCAAGCCGCCGGCCCCGAAGCTAGTGCCGTGCCCGCGCTGTTTCTCGACCCTCGTCACAAGCGAGGCTCTTAAGTTCAAGCCAAAGTAGTCCTGCCGCGTGCGATTGGGGTCGCTGCGCGCAGACATCATCACCATCATCGCCATCATCACTGTCGCCATTATCGTCGTTGCCACACCTCGTTGCCCCATCGGGAACTCCACGGAAGGCCCCGATGGCTGACTCCGCATGCCGCCCCCCGACAATTTCGGCAGACCCCTAGAGCGTTGCACGACCGGCTCGGGCACGTCGTGCTTCTGGCCCGGCACGACTCCGACCATCACCGTCGACGATGCCAGCGCTGTCGCCTCTGGGTCCGTCCGTCAGTCCGCGTGGAGCCTCTTTGGGGGTCGTCTTGGAGCCCCCGCGGATCTTCGTCAGGCCCCCCTGGAGGCCCTTTCGGGCGAGGTCTACGACAGAGGCCCCCCGCTGCATTCCATTCAATTCCATTCACTCCCAACTCCTCCGCAGGCCCCCCACTCCTTCCCAGTCCTCGCCACTCCCCTGCAGTCGTCCGCGCCCCACCGCACTCCGCCAACAAAAATTCAGAAACCTCTCATTCCTCCACGCCCCTCCGCACTCCTCCCAACTGCTCCGCGCCCTTCCGCACTCCACCCGAGACCTCCGCAACCGCCCCACTCCCCCTCACCCCTCCGCACTCCTCCCGAACCTTCCGCAACCGTCCCATTCATTCCCCCAGGCCCCTCCGCAGTCTTCCCGGAACCTCCGCAATCCTGCCATTCTTCTCACCCCATCCGCACTCTTCCCGAACATCCGCAACTCTCCCATTCCTCCACACCCCGCCGCATTCTTCCCAAAACTTCCGCAATTCTCCCATTCCCCCACATCCCTCCGCACTCCTCCCGAAACCTCCGGAGCCCTTCCAATTCGTTCCGCCCCTCCGCACTCCTCCCGAACATCCGCGATCCGTCCCATTCCCCCCCACCCTGCGCACTCCTCCCAAACCTTCCGCAACCGTCCCAGTCCTCCACACCCCTCCGAACTCTTCCCGAAACCTCCGCAATCCTGCCAGTCTCTCCACCCCTCCACACTTTCCCCGAACATCCGCAACTCGACCATCTCTCCACATCCCTCCGCACTCTCCCCAAAACCTCCGCAACCCCCCCATTCCCCCACATCCCTCCGCACTCCTCCCGAAACCTCCGCAACCCTTTTGTCATTCCACATCACTCCGCACTCCTCCCAGACATCCGCACCTCCCCCATTCCTCCAGGCCCCTCCGCACTCCTCCCGAAACCTCCACAACCGTCCCATTCCTCCACATCCCTCCGCACTCGCCCCGAAACCTCCGGAGCCCTTCCATATCTCACCACTCCCCCGCACTCCTCCTGGGACATCCGCACATATCCGCACCTCCCCCATTCCTCCACACCCCTCCGCACTCCTCCCGAAACTTCCGCAACCCTCCCATGCCTCCACATCCCCTCGCACTCCTCCCAAACCTTGTGAAACCGTCCCATTCCTCCCCACTCCTCCGCACACCTCCCGAATGAGACCTCCGCAACCCTCCCATTCCTCCACGCCCTTCCGCACTCCTCCCGACACCTTCGCCACCCTTTCATCCTTCTACATCCCTCCGCACTCCTCCCAAACCTTCTGCAACCGCCCCATTCCTCCCCACCCCTTCCGCACTCCTCACGAAAGAGATTTCCTCCACCCTCCCATTCCTCCCCACCCATCCGCACTCTCCCCGAAACCTCCGCAACCCTCCCAGTCCTCCCCACGCCTCCGCACTCCTTCCTCACCTCCCACAACCGTCCCATTTCCCCTGAACCCTCCGCACTCCTCCCAATCCTCTGAGGTTCTCCCATTCCTCCAGACCCCTCCGCACTCCTCCTGAAACGTCTCACCCCTCGCCCCAGCGTCTTACGCCCAGGAGCGGAACCTCCATCTTCCTCCTATTCCTTCTCCTCGCTTTCCTCCCCCCCCCCCCTCCCTCCTGTTCCTCATTCCTCCTTGAGGGTTGTGGGTGATGATGAGGTTGCTTCTGATGATGATGCTGATACTGATGATGGTGATGATGATGATGATGATGATGATGATGGTGGAGATGATGGTGGAGATGATGCCGCCAATGAGGACGATTGTGATTGTAATGCTGACGTTTGTGGCATCTGTACGGTCTCCTCCTCTCCCTCCTCCCTACTCCCACCTGCAAACAAGATGGGGGACCGTGCGTGGACATTATATTCGAACCCTGTGGCCCAAGGTGCCCCCCCGGACCCCCGAATTTAATATTGATGGCGTGGCGACGGGGGGAGCGTGAGTGGACAGAAATATTCGAACCCCAAAGTACCGCCTTTGCTGAGATCAACATTGATGTCGGGGGCGCGGGGGTGACTTAGAATCTCCCTCGAATGTGTGAGGGTTCGAATATATTGTCCATCTACTGTATGACATACTACGCTCAGCCGTGCTCTTCTACGCCCTGCTACGCCGTGCTCTACGATGCATCGCGTACCGTCTCGGGATCATTGCCCTGCTCGACATCCCTCTGTGCGAATAGAGAGGAGATCTAGGCCATGGTAAGGGATGGGAGGGAGGGTAGGACGTCAAATATGACGCGAGCGCACCTCGCTTGCCACCCACCCATCCCCTCGCTGCTTTCAATCCCCTCCCGTCCGAGTGAGTCGAATTCCCTCCCAACTTTTTCCCGTCTGCCCTCCTCCGATTGATCTTGTTCCTTCTCCACCTGTTCCGCTGGCTGTCTTCTGACGGCCAGCTGGCATACGAGTTTTTGAGCATCTGACCCTCAAGAACGTGGGGTTCTCGGGCCAGCCCTGTAACCCAGACCGTTGTCGCTCATGTTGTGCGACGGG
>CAUYUJ010021506.1:25606-138081 GCA_963575745.1 Prorocentrum cordatum | reverse complement strand
ATGCTGCTTGCAGTCTCGCAGCTGGTGGAAGGGGCGCGAGGTCTATTTCGGCCCGAAGGGCAGCTACTTGAGGCACATCGCAAGTGGCAGGAGTTTACCAGTTCACTTGAGGCACGGGGTCTACACAATCAAGCTCAAGCGAGTGAACGGACAGGAGCGGTCGGCTCCAGATATCAGTGCGATGTCGGGAAACTGTCGGCATGCTCGGCAGTGAGACCCAACGTGAACGTTTGCCAGATCAATGCAGCAGCGGCAGCGCCGGCAGCGGCGGCGCCCGCGGAGGACAAGCCAGACGATGAGGAGGATGGCGACATGGGGACCCGCCAGTGGCAGCGGTCCCGAGACAGTTCGAGCCAACGACGATCGAGCGGGGGGCGCACGCGGCGGCAGGGCACGCGCAGTTCAGAGCATTGCGCGGCGACTGCGTCGGAGGGCGGGGCCGCAATGCTGATCGTCGGAGGTTGGGCGCTGAGCGAGCGCGCCTCACCAACGCGACCTTCGTAGACTACGCGTTCTTCGGGGGTGACGACGAGAGGGCAGCGCCGACGCTGGTGCTGCGCGAGCGCAGAGGGCGATGGGCGGCGTCGATCGCGGTGACGAGCAAGGGGGCCAGGGAGTCCTGGATCGTCGAGAGAGTGGCGGAGGACACCAGGTACACAGGAGTGAAGCACTTTATCTTCAAGAGCGATCAAGAGCCAGCGATCGTCGATGTGAAGAACAAGGTGATCGAGGGCCTGGGCGAGGCCTACAATGTGGTGAGAGAGGAGAGCCGGCGGAGGAGCACCAGGCCAACGGAACGATCGAGCGGGCGGTGCAGTCCGTAGGCGGGATCGTGCGGACGCTGAAGCTGGCGGTGGAGCGTCAGTACGGCATGACTATCGGCCACGACCACATGATCGTTCCGTGGCTCATCAACTACGCGGGTGCGGTGCTCAGCCTGTTTGAGGTGGGAGCGGATGGGCGCGCGGCGTACGAGAGGTTTCGAGGTAAGAAGTATCGGGAGGAGCCCCCGCCGTTCGCCGAGACGGCGTTCTACCTGCCGGCCGATCGGAACAGGGGCCACAAGAACAAGCTGGATGCGAAGTGGATGACTGGCATCTACCTGGGCGTGAAGTTGACGAGCCAGGAGTTGTGCATCGGCGCGGAGCTGGGTGTCCTCAGGGCCAGGGCGGTAGAGCGGAAGGCTGGCGAGGACAGGTGCGACAAGGAGCTGCTGGAGAAGTTGCAGGGGGCTCCATGGCGGCCAGTGCCTGGAGTGGTACGAGATGGAGAGGAGGCGCCAGCTGCTCGGTCCCCGATCGCGAAGGCGTCCGACGAGGCGCCCCTGCCGGTAGAGCCGAGGGCGTTGCGGCCAGGCACTGGGCCCGGAGGAGTTCCTGGACCGAGGCGTGTGTGCATCCGCAAGTGGAGATCAAGAAGTTCGGGATGGCACCAGGTTGCATTGGGTGCGAGAGATTTGCGCGCGGGCTGCCTGCGCGCAGTCGCAGCGAGGCGTGCAGGAGGAGGGTCATCCAGCTCATGGAGGGCGATGGCGAGATGAGGAAGCGCGCCAGGATCGCAGAGGAGCGCCAGGGCATCAAGAGGCCAGCTGAGAGTCGGGCGGTGGAGTCGGAGGCGCAAGCTGATCTTGGACAGCTTGCGGCGTCATCGAGTGCGGCGGCATCGAGTTCGAGGGCCTCGGGGCCAGGAGGTGCTCATGCCGACCCACCGGCCGCGCGAGAGGCATCGAGCTCGAGCTCCGGGGCGCAAGCGGCTGTCAAGATGGAGGAGACGTCGGAGGTGCCGAAGGCGATGGAGGAAAGGTCAGGCTCAGGCGTGAAGAGGCCAGCGGAGGAGACACCTGCAGCCGAGGGCGCAATGGGCGCAGACGCGCTGGAGGAGGTGAAGGGTGTCATCCATGAGCTGGGCTTCTTCGGGGCTCACGTGTCAGAGCTGAACAAGGCCGAGTCGTTCGGCCTCAACCCTGGGCGCGCGTTCGACCTGCGCTTGACGGGCGACGATGGTGCGCCGTGGGACCTGTCGGACCCAGAGCGTCAGAAGCTGTGCGAGGCGACGATCGACAAGGAAAGGCCGTACTTGGTTACCGGATCGCCGATGTGCCGAGCGTTCAGCACCATCATGATCACGAACAGGACCCGCGACCCAGAGGGGTACGAGAGGAAGGTAATGGAGGGCGTCCAGCACCTGAGGTTCTGCGCGAAGATTTACGCCAAGCAGGTGGCGCAAGGGCGGTATTTCCTACATGGGCATCCTGGCCGAGCGTGGAGTTGGAAGCTAGACTTCATAGTGGACTTGACGAAGCTGAAGGGCGTCTCTCGCGTGAGTGGTCAGCAGTGCTGCTTTGTTGGCCAACAGACGGTTGACCTAGACGGCGAGGGGCCTGGTACTCAAGCCCATTGGTTGGATGAGCAACTCGGAGTGCATCTTGAAGGAGGTCTCCCGCAGGTGCGAGAACGAGAACTTGCCTCGGGGCAAGTGGCGCACGCATGCACATCTCTTTGGGAGTTCGAAGGCGCGGCCAGCGCAGAACTACCCGCCGGCGCTGGCGGCGGCAATCCTCAAGGGCCTGAAGGAGCAGCTGAAGGCCGACGGCGAGCTGAGCGAGCTCACGGTCGGGGTCACATGCGAGGAGGGCGCCGTCAACTGGGGCATGGAGGAGTACGAGGAGTTCCGCGACAACATCTCGGGCCAGCTACTGGACGCCAAGATGGCGCGGGCCGGCCGAGAGGAGGAGCTCAAGTACATGGACGAGATGAAGGTGCACGAGGTGGTTCCTGAGTCTGTGCGCTGGGAGGAGACCAAGGCGAAGCCGATCCAGGTCAAGCGGGTCGACATCAATAAAGAATATCGCCTAGAGATAAGGTGCAGGCTAGTGGCGAAGGAACTGAAGAGCGCGCAGACCAGGGCTGGCATCTTCAGGGGCGATGTGTTCTCGGCGACGCCGCCCCAGGAGGGTGTCAAGATGTTGTTCAGTAAGATGATGAGCAAGAAGCGCGGCGACTGCAGGAGGCGAAAGCTGATGTTCATCGATACCAGTCGGGCGCATTTCCACAGTCCGTCTCGCAGGCGTGCGTTCGTTCAACTACCTGCCGAGCGAGATCGAGGGGGCTACTGCGCGCTGCTGCTCAAGAGCATGTGCGGCGCAAGGGGCGCGGCGGCGAACTTCGCTGATAAGGCGATGGAGGTGCTGCGCGACATGGGCTTCAAGATCGGCGTGTTCTGTGCGTGCCTGTGCAGGCACGAGGAGAAGGACATCTTGTCGTTTTACCACGGGGATGACTTCGTGAGCAAGGGCGAGGGCGACTCACTGGAGTGGTTCAAGGTGGAGTTGTCCAAGAGGCTGCCGGTGAAGGCGCGTGGAGTGCTTGACTGGGGCGACAAAGATGGGAAGGATATCGCGCTGCTCAACCGGATCGTCTGGCTCACCGAGGTGCAGGACGGGGTTCCGTGTTTGCAGTGGGAGGCCGATGCTCGCCATGTCGAGATCGTTTTGTCGCAGCTGAGGCTCGAGCCGGGCAGGGGCAGCAAGTCGGCGACGTCGCCTGGCATCAAGAGGGCCGCGGAGGAGCTGGAGAGTTCGGCTAGCCTCGGGACCGTCGAGGCATCGTTGTTCAGGAGCGTCTGCATGAGGATGAACTACCTGGCGATGGACAGGATCGATTTACTCTTCGCGGCGAAGGAGGCAGCAAGGTGGATGAGCAAGCCGACGCAGACAGCCATGGAGATGGTGAAGCGAATCGGGCGCTACTTGATGCGGCGACCAAGGATCGTGCACCAGTTCGTTCAGCAGGTGGAGCCCGACTACCTGAAGGTGGCGCGCGACTCCGACCGTGCAGGTTGTGTACTGACGAGGAGGAGCACTACGGGCATTGCGCTGTACCACGGAGCTCACTTGCTGGCGGCGACGGCCGACGCCCTGTCGAGCGGGGAGTCGGAGTTCTACGCGATCGCGCGCGGGACGAGTGTTGGATTGGGGGCCCAAAGCATGTGCGAGGATTTCCGCATGAAGAAGGGTTTGATCATCGAGACTTATGCGACGGCCCGGCGCGGCATGGCGCTGCGGCTTGGCGCGGGAAAGGTGCGCCATCTACGCGCGCAGTACTTGTGGGTCCAGACGGTCTTCCACGAGAAGAAGGCGAGGCTGGTCAAGGTGCCTGGCGACCTCAACACAGCGGACATGATGACCACGCACCTGGCCGGCAATACGATTGACTTTTACATGGGTCGGTACGGGTTCGTTATCCTGGAGGGCAGGAGTGAACTGTCGCTGAAGGCGGCAGTGCGAGTGCGGCTTGGGCCGAAGATTCGGCCAAGTGATTTCATGATCTGCCTGAGTAAGGCTCTGTTTGCTTGCTGGTCGACGGCGGCGCGACAGGCGCCTGGTCGAGGAGGAGTGTAGCAATACATTCTTGATAAACAGGTTGTGATGGCGTGTTGCTGTCTGCAGCCGTGCTGGTTCAAAAAGGCATCGTCAATGGTGGTTGGTTTGGTGGTTGCCATGATGAACATGATGATGAGGATGATGCTGTTCATGGTGATGATGATGCTGATAATGCTGATATGGTGATCATCCTTATCGTCTCGATGAGCATTTTGAAGATGATGGTGATGATGACAACGATGCTGATGATGGTGAAGATGGTGGTGATCATGATGATTATGATGATGACCAGGAGCTGGGTGAATGGAATATAGGCGGAGCAGCAGGAGGAGGAACTCGGTTATGCTGGTGATGGTGATGATGATGGTGTTGATGCTGATTTCGATGATGATGCCGATGATGTTGATGACGATTATGATGAGTATGATGATGACGATGGTGCTGATGCTGACGAAGAGGATATTGTCGATGCTGCTGTTGATGCTGATGATGTTGATGCTGATGCAGCAGCTGTTGATGATGGTGGTGGTGGTGATGATGGCGATGCTGATGCTGCGGATGCTGCTGATGATGATTATGACGATGATGATGCCGATGGCGATGATGATGATAACGAGGATGATAATGATGATGATGATGATGCTGCTGATGATGTTGATGATGACGATGATGATGCTGATGATGATGCGGCTGATGATGATGCTGCTGATGATGATGCTGATGATTGCGTGGAGAAGGAGGAGGAGGAGGAACGCGGATGAAAAGGAGCAGGAGGAGTAACATTATTATCGGAGGTTTGGGTGAGTCCGACGTGAAGCGGAGACCCCCCCTACCAGGAAATCGGTCTCGGTTTCGGGTTCGTGTCGTGCGTGCCGTGCGCGCGTGCGGGCGAGGCGAAGCTGCGTGGGCGGGCGAGAGGAAATCCTCCTGGGGCGAGAGGAAATCTTCCTGTGGCTGGGCCGCGGCCGGACCACATGTTTCTCCTCCGGCGGCCGGTGGCCCGCAGTGTCCCGCTGGTGCCCCGCTGGCGTCCCGAAGTCCTCCTGTGGTTGGGCCGCGGCCGGACCAAATGTTTCTCCTCCGGCGGCTGGTGGCCCGCGGTGTCCCGCCAGTGTCCCGCTGGTGTCCCGCCGGAGTCCCGCCGGTGTCCCGTGGTGTCCCGTGGTGTCCCGTTGAGTGAGATCGATAGTGATATCGATAGTGATGTCCCGGGGTGTCCCATGGTGTCCCGTGGTGTCCTATGGTGTCTCGTTGGGTGAGATCGATAGTGAGATCGATAGTGAAACCGATACTGAAATGGAGAGATGTCTCGCGGTGTCCCAGGGTGTCCCGTGGTGTCCCGTTGGGTGAGATCGATAGTGAGATCGACAAGTGTCCCGTGGTGTCCCGTGGTGTCCCGTGGTGCCCCGTTGACTGAGATCGATAGTGATATTGATTGAGTCACTCTGAGTCAGATGTTGCCCCCCCCCCCCTGCCCACCCCCCCCCCCCGCAACTTGCTTATCACCCGAAAGGGTGGCCGCATTGGAATCTAAAGGCCGCCGCCTCTGCCGCCGACCCCGAAGAAGGTCATGGATGTTAGTGTGCCATGGGCCTTGGCGATAAGTGACAGGTTGCTGCCTTTCCGCCTGCGCGTGCCCGATAAGTCGAACGGGCCTCCGTTGGGCGGGCTTGTGGGCCCTGTGGGCCGTCTTGGGGCTCTCTCGGGAGGTCTCTTAGTCAATGCGCCCCTTCAGCACCGCCAATCCTTTGCCCTGCCTGCTCTCTCTCCTTGCACGCGCTGTCCGTCTGCTGTGCCGACTGACAACTTCTGCTCCCGCAGCTATATGCTTTGGCTCTAGGGAAACGGAAAAGGAGCGAGCCTGCGGCGCGCGCGCGTGCGTCGGCCGGCGGGCCGCCCTCCTCCCTTCAGTGCTACTTTAGTGTATGTTTGGCGGCATCATCCCTTTTTACCCATGTCATTTGCGGAGCCCACCGACCATGATATATCATCGGCACATCTTGCAAGGATTATGAATATCCAGGCAGAAGACTGGTTATCAGCCGAAACGACGGCACAGCCGCTCGCTTCGCGGAGCATGGGATCTCAAGAAGGAGCGCTCGGGCGAACAGAACATCGACGACCTTCCGAGCGTAACACGAGTATAAGCGCCTCAGCGAGGCGACAGAATCCTCTGAACCGTCCCAGTAAAAACCATCGGAGATGATGCTCGACTTCACAGAAGGGGATTCATCGGTTGGTTCAGTGACAAGATCCAAAGAGCAACACTCGAGCGGAAGGTATGGCACAGCCAAAACTTCGCCGAGGGACCCCCTGAGTTGGCGTCGGCACACCCTGCCTTTCAGCCATCGGTCGACATAGATCTCGAAATGGAGAAGTTGTTGGATCATATCCCCATCGAAACGTCAGGCGCCGAAAGTCTGGGCGCCGAGCGCGCAGTGCAGTATACGTTGTGTGGACAGAGTGAGGATGTGAGCGATTTACAACCTGATGGGGATAGCTCCCATTCGATACAAGAACGAGGAACATGCCCGATTCCACACCTCGCCTGGTCCGTCGTGTCATCTCGATCCTCTCCCTGACCTGCGTGCCGGTCTCGCTCCTGACAGTATAACGATAGAGGCAAGTCAGAAAACCATCGTTGATTCGAACGATGACTTCGAAGCCAGAGAGAGCCCAAACCAAGGTGAATGCTCATCGGCACAGCCGGTATCGAGTTGCCCCGATGCAGTGCGCGCAGTGAGAAATACGAGAGAAATTGCAGGCATGACATCCCATCCGCTGACGAAGAAACCGACGGGTGAGAACGATGACTTCAACGCCTCGCCTTTATTGCAGGGTTTCTACATGCCGGACTTCTCACTGCCCAGAACAGACAGAGATAGAGTGCCAGAACTTGACGAGCTCGTAATGCACGACGAAAGAGACGACCTGGCAAGGAGTATGGACCCTGACGCCATCAAGAGGGGCGTAGTAACGAGAGAACAACGCACGCCTACCCTAAGCAGCGAAAGGGGGCGCTCCAGTAAGGCACCCAGGGCCGGGCGCTCCAGTTCCAGAGGGTTTTATGCTTTTGATTCGCCGCGAATGTCATCGAATAGAACCGCCGGCAGCTTCTCGATGCGGGAGGGCCGCTGGAACGCCGGGCCAACGCGCCCCGCTCGGGCGGGGAATCGGTGCCTGGGGAAAGCGCGAAAACCGGGGGGTTCATGTCGAAGGCCGGCGCGTTCTCAATGTTGGAATGTTTGCCCCGAGTGTAGTCTAGCATGGCTTCGCGAAGAGTGCGTCGCGATGGAAGAGCAGCGAACACAATTGCCATCGCATCGCGCCTCCAGAGTGGGCGGAAAGAAACAGACAGGACCGAGAGCAGCCGAGGGCTGCGAGTGCGCATATACAACATATTATCTCTGAGGCACAGGAAAATAATAAGGCCGCCGAAAAGGCTCGACGACGGCTCGCGGCTTCCGAGGCTGAGCGACAAGAAATTGTTCAAAATATGGAGCATGAGAAAACCATCATTGTGGAAAACGCGCAAAAACTGATGCAGCATGGCGAGGCCAACGCAGCATGCGTTACAGACGAAGCGCGCCGGCGCCTTGCTCAAGAGGAAATTGAAAGATTGAGAATCCAGAGAATAGCTGAAAAAAACTGGCGTCGGGCACCCAGCAGAAGGCCGAAAGAGAGAAAACCAAATACAGAGAAGGCTGATGCCGCGAGGAGGGAAGGGGGAAAAGAAGCCCGAAAACAGGCAGCGTGAGGAAATCATAAGCCCCGCGATCAATTTGAAGCTGCTAGACTCGAGGCCGAAAGAGTGGAATCTGAGGCACTGCGAGCCCTTCGAGATCAAGAACAGAAGACCCAGGCAACCAGAGAAGAGGACCAGGAAAGAATGGCCGATGCCTGGGGCCGTCTGAAGGGGCACGCAAGAGAACAGGTAAGAAACAGCGTTCTTGCAACTCGGGCCGTAAGCGAGGACAACAGAAGGTTGAGGCCTGACCTTGAGCAGCGACGGATCGGAAAAGAGGTTGACTACCGCGGCGAGATCGAGGTGATCGCGTGCAACGCCAGCCCACGGACGTTCGCGGTCGAGCAGGGCCAGGGGTTCGCGCAATTCGTCTTGAGGCGCAGCATCACGGACTCCGACGTCGTGATCCTTACCAACTTTGCTGCGTCTTCCCGCGGTTTTGTGGGCTTTGGTCACGCCGTCGCGACGCGCCTAAACAGGCGCTACAGCACTTTCCAGGTTGAGCGGCAACTGTTGCCGACGACCCCACGCAGCGGCCCCGCTAGGAGGCGGACGGGTCGGCCCACGAGGATGACCCAGCCGACCTGCCCCAGCAGGAGCGGGCAGCAGGACGAGGACGTACCGCACCGCCTGGGCCCTGGAAATCCAGGGCACGTCACTCCCACTACAGGACCACGCAGCATTTTCTGCGTCACGGTCGTGATGCGCCCCGTGCTCTTGCTTTACATTCGGGGTTTCACACTTCCGGTAGGCGCGCCACCAGGCATCTTTCCAATCGTGATCCGGATGTTGCTGCCGTCGCGCTTGACGGCTGCACGGCTTCTGACCTGTCATGCGTTCCTGGGCCATCTTGGGTGGTCTTGGAAACCTTTTGGGCAGTCTTAGGGTGGTGTTGGGCCTGTTGGCCGTCCTGGAGCGTCTGAAGACAGGAAAGGCGAGAACGCCCAAATCCTTCAAACAGTGGCAGAGAATCAATAAGTTGCCTGTCGGGGCCCTCTTGTGAGGCCTGTTTGAGGCCTTTTGGGGCGTCTTGGCGGCCTCTTGGGCCGTATTGGGGCCGCTTTGGGCGTCTTAAACCGATCGTTCGGCAACCCACGGCCCTCTCGGACCGTTTTGGCGGTTTCTTGGGGCCTTCTTGGTCCATTTTCGGCCCCTCTCGGGCCCGAGAACGTCATGCGGGAAAATGCAGGGAAACCTGGGGGGCACGCGACAAAACCGAGAGATTTGGCGATGTGTGGTCAGGCCCTTAAGAGAGACTCCTCAGGAGTAAGGGTTGAGGCTTAGAGACTGAAGCAAAGGACCTGATGGCACGCCCACTCCATGCCCACATGCACGGCGGCGGATACGCACACACACACACACTTATACATATATACATGATTGAAGTAATGAATCAGTGAATGAATGGAATGGGATGAATGAATGAATACATGAATGTATGAATGTCTGTATGTACTGTATGTATGTATGCATGTACGTACGTACGCATATAAGTACGAACGTATGTATACGTGTGCACGCATGTATGTATGTATGTCTGTATGTATGTATGTATGAATGTATTCATACATGCATGTATGGATGTACGGATGTATGTGTAAATATGTATGCATACACAAAGGCACATTTATATATATATATATATACATATGCATCAAGAGGGTGATACAAGCAAACAAAGGGAGGGAGGGAGAGGGAATGTGAGAAAGAGAGAGCGAGAGAGAGAGAAAAAAAAAAGGAAAGCACGCCAGGCTTCTCGTGCCAAGCTCCCATTCCTGGAGCGTGCGGAGCAAGAGGTGCTCTTATGAATATTGTCTGTAAGCCTTGCAGCGACAAGCGGTCCTGCACCTTACCAACACCGTGTTTGAGAGCAGTGTTTTTTTCAAGGAGTGCGAAGGCCCTGCACTGGTATCATATTTTCAGCGGGCGAGTTTTTCAACCGACTGGCGCCAGCGGCGCACTAGTGACACCGCTTCTCTCATCCTTGAATTGTTTGCCATCATCCACTCTTCACCCCGAATTCCTACTCCCTACCCCCCTTACACTCTTCCCCCTCTCTCACCTTTCCCTCACTCTTCCTTCTCTTGTCTCATCTCGCCTGCGTCTAGCCCCTTTACCTCGATCTGCAACTCTCCCCTCTCCTGCCCATTGCCCCCCTGTCCCTCATCCCTCACCCCATAAACACCTCATCCTTGGCCCGTGCGTGCTTCTTCCAAGAGTGCTATAGCTGCACTCGGAGCCAGCCGCGCCCTTCGACGTCGTCCACCGAAGCCGAGGAAACGTGCACACGTCGGAGGCGGATGCGCTGAGGACTCTTCACAACCAGATAGGCCCGCGTGCTGCCGCGTACAAAAAGGCCGACCCGGCCGCGTGGGCAGTCGTCCAGCAGTTCGCCGTGCGGGCCCCAGAGCACCACGTGCTCCCGTGCCCGCGAGCGCGCGTGGAGGCGGGCGCTGTCCGACAGACCAGGGCACGCCAGCAAACGCTGGTGGGGCAGACAGGCTCCGGCCTGGCCTCGCGCGGGAGCGCAGGCGACCCTCCCCGGCGCGCGCTTGGAGGCGCTCTTCTTGTGCGTGCGCGTGGTCTTCTTTGTCGTCTCGCTGTTCTGCGGGGTCAGGGCAGTTGCACTGTGATATGACATCGTCGTGGCGTCCATGCCACTCTCGCTGGCCCTCCCCACGAGAGCCCGCGCAGCGGCCGCGCTCCACGCCGCCGAGGCGGGCGCACCCGCGGCTGCAGGGCAGGGGCCCGCCGCAGCGCTGGGCGCGGAGCGCGGCGGGGGCCGGGCACGCCGTCCCGACCCTCGGCCGTCAAGGCCGCGTGTGCGCTGCTGCGCGGGTCCCGGAGCAGCCGATGCTCCAGCCGTTGCGCCAGATAGCTGGTGCACCGTCCTCAGACACGACGACATCAATCATCCACAAGAGGGCTCCGTCGAGAGTGTGCACTGGGCGCTGCGGCGCCACAGATCCTGCCCGCAGTTGGGACAGCCTTGGCTGTAATGACGTTCGTTCGTCCGTTTCGGGTAGCGAAGTCTATACATATCCACTGCTCCCTGGCTGGGCCCATCCTGAACCTAGGAGCTGTGTATACGCCCTCCTGACCAAGCCAGGAGGGCTTGGCGTGTACACCGCTGCTGGGTTCAGGATGGGCCTGGCCAGGGAGCAGTGGATTTGTATAGACTTCGTCGCCCTACGCAGGAACGTTCGTTCGTTCGCCCAGCGGTTCCGCGCGCCGCGCCGGCTGGAAGCCGTGGCGGGCGGCGTGGCCTGACGCCGCGAGCCCGTGGCGTTATGCCTTGGGGGGCGGCCCCCGCGAGCACGAGCGGGCGATGCGGGCCCTGGGCGCCCTGGGAGCATCACGCCGCCACTGCCAGAGCACTGCCAGACGTGCCTGCTGCCTTTGGTGGAGGGGGCACGGGGGCATTCCTCGACTACATGTAAGAGTGACCCTTCGCCAGGGTGACCTTTGGTTCGTGACCATCAGGGCCCCTCCGGTCGCTGAGCGCGATGCGATAGCAGCGGCTTGCGGGCATGGAGGAAAAGGGTACCATACCGCCATGTTTCCCTGGTTTTCTCCTTCTTGGGCCTCCTGGGAGGCCCTCGCCGCCGCCGCGGGATTCGCTGCGACTTTCTGGTCAGAGCGCACCGTGGGTAGCGGTACTGTTACCTGTTACCTTTTTGATTGAGGTCGGTCCTGACAAGGACGGGGGGCCGGCCGGGAAACGCCGGGTGCCGGGTGCCGGGTGCCGGGTGCCGGGTGCCGGGTCGCCGGGTCGCCGGGTCGCCGGGTCGCCGGGTGCCGTGTTGTCCTTTTGCCCGTGCCGGGTGCCTGGTGCCGGGTGCCGGGTGCCGGGTGCCGGGTGCCGGTCGCAGGGTCGCCGGGATGGCCAGGGTCGTTGGGTCGGCCGGGTGCCGGGGTGCCGGGTGGGCCGGGTGCCCGGGCTCCAGGTCGCCGTGTTGCCGGGTGCCGGTGCCGGGTGCCGGGTCGACGGGTCGCCGGAGTGAAAATGCCCGGGTCGCCGGTGCCGGGTGCCGGGTGGCCGGGTGCCGGGTGCCGGGCGGGTGCCGGGTGCCGGGTCGCCGGGTTCGCCGGGTGCCGGGTGGCCGGGTGCCGGGTAGCCGGGTGCCGGGTGCCGATGCCGGGTGCCGGGTCCGCCGGTCGCCGGGTCGCCGGTTTGCCCGGGTGCCGGGGTGCCGGGTGCCGGGTGCCGGTGCCGGGTGCCGGGTGGCCGGGTGCCCGGGTGCCCAGTGCCGGGATGCCGGGTCGCCGGGTCGCCGGAATGCCGGGTCGCCACGGGTTCGCCGGTGCCGGAGTGCCGGGTGCCGGGTGCGGGTCCGCCAATGTCCGCCGGGTTCCGGGTGCCCGGGTCGGCCGGGGGCCCGGTCTCCGGACGCCGGGTGCTCGGGTCGCCGGGGTCCGGCCGGTGCCGTGGTACCGGGTGCCGGGTGCCGGTGCCGGGCCGGGGTGCCGTGTGCCGCCGGGTCGCCGGGTCGCCGGGTGCCGGGTGCCCGGGGCCGGGTGCCAGGTGCCGGTGCCGGAATGCCGGGTGCCGGGTCGCCGGGCCGCCGGGTCGCCGGTGTGCCGCGGGGGTTTCACGGTGCCTGTGCCGGGGTGCCGGGTGCCGGGTGCCCGGTTGCCGGGTGCCGGTCGCGGGTGCCGGGTCGCGGGTCGCGGGTCGCGGGTCGCCGGGTGCCGGGTGCCGGGTGCCGGGTGCCGGGTGCCGGGTGCCGGGTGCCGGCCGCTGGGTCGCCGGGTCGCCGGGTGCCGGGTGCCGGGTGCCGGGTGCCGGGTCGCCGGGTCGTCGGGTCGCCGGGTGCCGGGTGCCGGGCGGGGTGCCGGGTGCCGGGTGCCAGGTGCCGGGTCGCCGGGTCGCCGGGTCGCCGGGTGCCGGGTGCCGGGTCGCCGGGTCGCCGGGTGCCGGGCGCTGGATGCCGGGTGCTGGGTGCCGGGTGCCGGGTCGCCGGGTGCTGGGTCGCCGGGTCGCCGGGCCGGGTCGCTGGGTGCCGGGCGGGTCGCCGGGTCGCGGGGCGCTCCGGACACGCTATCGCTCCAACGTTGGCCTCCTGTCCTTCTCCTCCTCCTCCTCCTCCTCTTCCTCCTCCTCCTCCTCCTCCTCCTCCTCCTCCTCCTCCTCCTCCTCCTCCTCCTCCTCCTCCTCCTCCTCCCCCTCCTCTTCCTCCTCATCCTCCTCATGTTCCTCCTCCTCCTCCTCCTCCTCCTACTGCTTCTACTACTTCTACTACTGTAGACTACTTTCTCCTCCACCTCCTCCTCCTTGTCCTCCTCCCTCCTCCTTCTCCTCTGGGGGGTGAGTTAGAAGATACGCGATGGCAACAAGTGGATGGCCGTCGTTTTCTTCTGAGGGTGATTCGGAAGATGTCGGTTTGATTGCAACATTGGTGCCGAGCCTTCGGGCCAATGACAGCACCCCAGCCGACGAAGCCGGTGTTACAGGGTTAGTCTCGGACGTTCGATGTCGTATCGAGTCTAAGGCGAGTGGTCAGACGTGGTCAACGGAATTCAAGGTTGATCGCGCCCAGGGGGGCCCTTCTGAGCCTCGGGGCTCGAAGAAACGGACCCGCGGTGCGAAATCGCGATTCACCTGGGGTCGAGAGTTTCCTGGTGCGCAGGTTGCACAAGATTGAACGGCTCAGGCGGTGTTAGAAACCACTTCCCACTCATTCCTCCACCTGCCTCTCTCCTTGCACCTACCCCTCCACTTCCTTTCGCGTGCTCCCAACACTGCCCCATCGATATCCCTCCGGCCATTCCCTCGCATCCTCATCCCCTCCATCTCTTCGCATTCCCCCTTCGCTTCGCTCATTCCGCCAGCGCGTCTCGCATCGCTGGGGTTGCCTGGTTGTGTGGGTTTGAGGCCACTCGGATGGCTCGTGGGGTCTCGTGGAAGGCTTCTCGGGGGCTTTTTGGAGGCAGGTGTTGGGCCTCATGGAGGCCTCCTGGGGATTTCCTGGGGGCCTCTTGGAGGCCTCTTGGGGCCTCTTTGGGCCCTTGGGGCCCTTATGGGGCGCCAGGCTCGGGTTTTCGGATCGCGTTCCCCGTCTTGGGGCCCTCTTCGGACCGTCCTGGGGGCCTCTTGGGCCTTCTTCGGGGCCCCTTGGGCCATTTTGGGCGCCTCCTGGGGGCCTCTTGGGCCGTCTGGAGGCGATTTTCGGGGCCTCGTGGGCCGTCTGGGAGAGACGAAGCGCCGAAATGTTGAGAAGGCTAAACATGTTCAAAAACAAACGGGAAGGAATGAATTTGGCCTGTCGGGGCCTTGTCGGAAGTGCTGTTGGAGGCGTCTTGGCGGCCTCCTGGGCAATCGTGGGGCCATTTTGGGCATCGTGGGCCGATGTTTCGAGGACCTGAAGGCCTCTTGGACCGTCTTGGCGTTCCCTTGAGGACGCATTGGGCACCTCTTGGGCCGTCTTGGGGGCCTCCGGCATCTCTGACGGGCACCCGCCGGGGCCTTGCCGGGGACTTGCCGGGGCCTTGGCAGGGTACTTGCCGCGTCGGGGCCCCTAGGGGCCGCCACGCGCGCGCGAACTTGTCACACGGTTAGCTTGTTACCGGGGATCTTAGCCCGTTGAGCCGGCGAATAACATTTCTATATCCCCTTACCACTCCTTTCCATTCCTCCAGAACCTCGTCTCCCATTCCCTCCCGTTTCCTCCCGCCCCTTCCTGCCTCCTTCTCCTCTCCTCCTCCTCCTCCTCCTCCTCCTCGTCCTCCTCGTCCTCATCCTCGTCGTCCTCCTCCTCCTCCTCCTCCTCCTCCTTCCCCTCCTCCTCGTCCTCCTCCTCCTCCTCTTCCTCCTCTCCTCCTCCTCCTCCTCCTCCACCTCTTTCTCCTCCTCCTCCTCCTGCTCCTCCTCCTCCTCCTCCTCCTTCTCCTCCTCCGTCTCCCATTTTGGCTCAAGGACCCAATGCGACTAAAGGACCCACTGAACTCTCGCCCACTACTTTGTGGCGATGGCTGTGACGCTGGAGAGCATGGGTGCTCTTCTGGACGCTAAGTTCGAGGCGAATTTGGCACCGATCAGTGCACAGCTGACGAAGTTGGAGGGGCGGCCAGTGCCCGCGACCCCCCCGAGTCAGGAGGCCGTGCAGGCCATGGTGCAGGAAGCGGGCGGGTGTCGCAAAGACATAAGCCGCGCCGACTACCGCAACCTGATCGTGAACGCGCAAAACAAAGGACGGCGCAACTCTACCCGCCCAGGAGCCCCTGTTCCTTTGGCCACGACTGGAGTCCAAGGAGGGTGGGACCAGACCGCGCAGCACTACTTGGAGGAGGCGGTTCGCAAAGGGCCCACTCCGCGCGGCAAGAGGAAGAGACGAGGGCCCAGCGACTCCAGCGAGGACGACCACGAGCAGACGGAGAAGCAGGAGCGAAAGGAGGCGCTGACCGCGGCGCTGGCAAGGGCGACAGCGGCGGAGGCGAAGGTGGAGTCCTTGACCCGCCGCCTGAAGGAGCTCGAGGGCGTGGACGAGGCTGGTTGGGGGGCACCAACCATACACGGAAACCTAAACAACCCCGGGCGGGAAACGCGAAACGTTTGGAGTTTGGACCACCAGCCAAGCCATGCTGGAACGGGACCCGCAGTGCCTCGCAGGCGCTGCTTTGATAAAGAACACCCTGTCACAAGTGCATGTTATCTGTCAAAAATCATAGCGAAAACCTTGAGTTGCTAAGAGACCATCGGCGCGGAGGCGCCAGCAGGAGTGAGCGGTCCTACCGTTCGGCGCGCCACGTGGACTCGTGGTCATTGGAAACCTTGTCGGCCTTGAGCCAGCGTGGCTACGGACGATGATGAGGAGGAGGACGATGATGATGACGATGACGATGATGAACACGATGGCGGTGGCCCCGGTTCCGGCGATGGGATAGGGCATTCGCGCGTATGGTTGGTTCCCCCGACAGTGGAACAAGGGGCTCTTGGAAGAGAACGCCAAGCTGCGCTTGTTCTGGGAGAGCTGCCAAAGCCCCGACTGCCCCCAGTACTCGGACGACTCTGACGACGAGTGAGCGCCCCGTTGGTCCGGTTGGCCCGGTCCTGCGCGTCCTCCTCCTTCCACCTCGCCCCTCCGCTCTCCTCCCTCCCCTCCCCCCCCCTCCCTCCCTCCCTCCCTCCCCCCTCCCCTTCCCCCTCCCTCCCTCCCTCCCTCCCTTCTCCCTCCGTCCTCTTCCCTCCTTCTTCTCTCCTCCCTCCCTTTCTCCTCCCCCCTCCCTCCTCCGTCCTTCTTCCTCTCTCCTCCTTCCCCCCTTCTCCTTCCTCCCTCCCCCCTCCCTCCTCCTTCCTCCCTCCCTCCCTCCAGCCTCATTTCTTTCCTCCGGCCTCCGCCCTCCGCCTTCCTCCTCCTCCACAATTACTCAATGCGAATACTACTCTCCCTCTTCCCCTGATGGCGCCCTGGGAATTTTCGACCCCCCCCGCGTAATGTTTTTTGTGCACACAGGATTCCCGGGAGTTGGGTTTTCGCTTGCGTTTTTGTTCAAAATGCTGCTCTCGCTGAGGCGCCGGCCTCATTTCTGCCCCCGAATCGTTCCGAATCGTGCTCCCGCTGCAGCGTGGGCCTCATTTACGGATCGGCGTTTTGCCTCCGTCGTTCAGGATGGCGTTCTCGCCCCAGCGCGGGCTTCTTTCTCGCGCGCCCATCCGCCCGCCACCGCCGCGCCGCACCGCGCCCCGCCCCGCCGCATGCGCGCCCACCGCCACTTCCACCCACCGCGCGCGCGCACGCACGCACGCGCACCACCGCCGCGCACCGCCACCACCACCGCACTACCCCACCCACCACCACCACGCTACGCCGCGTCACACCACATCACACGCGCGCGCACACAGACGCACGCGCACGCACGCACGCACGCACGCACGCACGCGCGCACGCACGCACGCACGCACGCACGCACGCACGCACGCACGCACGCACACACGCACACACACACACACACACACACGCATACACACGCACGCGCATACGCACACACACAGACGCACACACCACCACCGCCACCACCACCACCACCACCACCACCACCGCCATCACGCACGTACGCACCTGCCCCCCACCAAACCAGGTTTGCCAAACCACCAAGACGCCACACCACGTCACACCACAACACACGCGCACACACGCACACACACATACACACCACCACCACCACCACCACCACAACAACCACAACCACGCACACACGCACGCACGCACGCGCACCACCACCCACTACGCACACGCGCGCGGAGCCACAGGTCCGCTACGACACGCGTCCGCGGATAGAGAAAATCAGCGCTATGGTAATTGGAGGGAGGGGTGCGATGTCAGATGTTGACGCGAGCGCACCTAACTTGTCCTCCTCCTCCTCCTCCTCCTCCTCCCTCCGCCTGCTCTCCCCCCTCACCAACGCAATGATTTGCCTCGTCGTGTTTTTCTTGTCCCGATAATTGTTTGTTTGCCCCCCTTGCCCCAATTAAGAAATTAAGTTGTTAAGTCGTTGCCGCCCCCTCCAGAATCGGACCCCTTCCTCCCGAGCCTGTTCCCTCCCTCCACCCGCCCCCTCCTTCCCGAGCCTCTTCCTGCTCTGTCCCTCCCTCCCCCTTGCTCCTCCCGCTCCCCCCTCTGCCACGTAAATATTATTTGCCCGTCGCCCCCCGCCCCCTCCCCTCCCACCTCCTCCTCCTCCTCCCCCGCCTCCTCCTCCTCCTCCTCCTCCTCCTCCTCCTCCTCCTCCTCCTCCTCCTCCTCCTCTCCTCCTCCTCCTCCTCTTCCTCCTCCTCCTCCGCCGCCTTCGCCGTACCTCCCACTTCCTCCTGTCCTGTTGGTCGGGTCCGGCGCGCCCTCCTCTCTCCCCCCTCCTGTCTCCCCCCCCCTTCCTTCCCTCCCTCCCTCCTCCCTCCTTCCCTCCCCTCCTCCTCCGCCCTCCTCCCTCCTCCCTTCCTCCCTCCTCTGTCCTCCCTCCTACCTCCTCCCTCCCTCCTCCCCCTGTCTCCCCCCCTCCTCCTTCCACTTCTTTTCTTCCCTCCCGCCCTCTTCCCTCCCTCCCTCCTCCTGCCTCCTCTTTTCCCGATCATTGTGTGGTGTGTGGTTTGTGTGTTGTGTGTGTCTGTGTGGTGTGTTTGTGTGTGTGTTTGTGTGTGTGTGTGTGTGTTGTGTGTGTGTGTTTGCGTGCGTGCGTGCGTGCGTGCGTGCGTGCGTGCGTGCGTGCGTGCGTGCGTGCGTGCGCGTGCGCGGGCGCGTGCGCGTGCGCGTGCGCGTCGCGGGCGCGTGCGCGAGTGCGTGCGCGTGGCGCGTGTGCGTGCGTATGTGTGTGTGTGTGGTGTGTGTGTGTGTGTGTTGGCCCCCTTGCCCCAATTAAGAAATTAAGTTTTTAAACTGTTCCCGCCCCCTCCAGAATCGGATCCCTTCCTCCCGAGCCTGTTCCTTCCCTCCACCCGCTCCCTCTTTCCCGAGCCTTTTCCCGCTCCGCCCCCCCCTCCCTCCCCCTTCCTCCCGCCCCCCCCCCCCGGGACGCCAGCGTGGCCGGCCGAAAGCGCGGCCGCCACCACAGGAGGAGAAAACGTCATCCTCGTCATCATACGGGCTGCGCTCTCTGACCCGGCCCCTCCCTCACCCCACCTTCGCCGCCGGAGATCGCAAAAGAAACTGCGAGGACGGAGCCGGGGCCCCCCCGGGGATGCGAGGTTCCCCAGGGTTCCCTGGGGTTTCCTGGAGTTTTTGCTTCAGGCATTCTCCGGTTCGACTTGGCACGGACGAGCTGGACCTGTGGGACCTGCCTGACCTGTGATACCTGTGGGACCTGCCGGACCTGTGGGACCCGTGGGCTCTGCCGGACCTGTGGGACTTGCTGGACTTGTGGGACCCGTGGGGCCTGCCGGACCAGTGATGCTTGTGGGACCTGATGGACCTGTGGGACCAATGAGACTTGCGGGACCTGTGGGACCCGTGGGGCCTGCTGGACTCGTGCGACCTGTGAACACCACCAGTATCGTCGATCTCAGCATCAAGATCACCATCATCACCCCCAACAGCATCATCATCACTGCCATCATCATCACCGGTGTTATCGTCATCTTCGTAAGCAATACATCACCATCTTTTTGAACATCAGCATCATCGTCGCTGTTCCCATAAGATACGCCCTGTGGCCGCCACGTTACTGATCAAGTCTTGGCCTGCGCACGCGCGCCGAGGTTTCGCTACCTACGTCCAGAGCCCGTGCGAATAGCGGATATGGCAAGTGACGCCGGGGTGGACTTCTCTTTCAGAACGTTGATGCATCCGCTACCAACGGCTGCGTTTGAAGTCCTGGCACGCGTCTTGTCGTGCGTGCCGAGGGAGTTGGCCCCGCCATTTGTGAAGGCTTGTTTGCGCCAGAACCACAACGTTGAAGCCAGAGAAAACATTATCAATAGTGTTTTGTGGAAGCTGCGATCGTATGTTGGAGTTGGATGTGCTTACGACTACGACCTGAACAACCCAGTGTTGAAGGAGATGCAAGCTGCGTGCCTAGAATCGGAGACAGTATGTCTCCCATCTACACACGGGTGGTGCCCAGAATGTCAAACAACGGAGCTGGTGAAGCAGACAGGCAAAAGCAGAGGCAGCATTGCGGCAAATTGGAAAGAAGGGAACGCAGATGCCAGGTCGTGCGAGTTTCGTTTCCGAGTGTACACTCTCGGAGCAGGTGTTCAATTCTGCACTTTCCGTGAGGAGTACTGCCCGTCCTGCAGGTATTATTTCATTGGCAATTGGAAATAAAGAAAAATGCAGGCAGCGGCGGTCGTGCAAATTTCGGCAAGATGACTGATATCACCACCGTGGTCACGCAAACTGCTTTGCCATATGTTGTGGTGCCCCGTGAGAAAGCATGGTACGCTGTCGACCTACAGCTGCTGCAGTTCATCACTGAGGACTTGCACCATAGCGGCGGCACGTTCACCTCCGCAATCCACGTGTGGGCGGGTAAGCATCCTGAGCAGGCGCAGCAAAACCTCATTCTGGGCGAGGATATGACACAGACGTGCCACACGCGTGTGCGTCTGGAGGACGCGTGGTACTTGCACGACGCCATCCGTTTGGCAGGTGCCGGCGCTAGGGGCATCGGGTGGTCGTTCACGCCAGACGGCATAGAAAGCGGCCTTACGAGCATCGCGGCATGTGTGCGTCAGGCGCACTTAACGCGTGTCGCAGAACACGTGCGGACGTGTCCGAAATGCGTCGGCAAGCTTGTCGTTTTGCTTGATGGCAAGCACGGCGCCCGTCGATTCATTTGCGGCGGTTTGGAGGGGTATGAACCCATGCAGGGTCTGGAACTGGAGCTGTACACAGGCTGCCAACGAAATGCCCCAACGAAGCAGTTCTTCTGTAAATGGTGCCGGCCGTCGACCATAGAGCAAGCGCATATGATCCCCCAGGAGAAGATCTTGGGGATCGCTGCTCCCGGATCGGCGTCCAGCGGCGACTCAGCGCTGCGCTACGTGGTGCGATGTCACGACCCCGACTTGCCCGAGCGGCCCTTCGAGGCGCACTTACCGCGAGCCGAGGTGCGCAAGGAACTGTTGGCGGAATTCGAGAAGTCGCTGCTTCGGAACAGAGGGGACCACGGCAACAAGAAGACACGCCCCGCGTGGATCAAGGGGGCCCGGCAACTTTCGCGCTGGCTGACGAAGCAGTCGTCGGCTTGCGGGCCGCCCAGCTCGGTCGGGGCGAGTCGTGGCGCAGACGCCCAGAGAGGAGGCAAGGAGGCTCAGCGCGGACCCGCTGCTAAGGTTCGAGCCCCGACGACTGGCGGGGCAGCGAGCAAGCGGGGCAAGGCTGCGGGCACTTCGCGCCGAGTAAAAAGAGCTGGCGTCGGCAGAGGCCCGGCCGCCACAGCGCCGAGGCAGTCAGCTCGCGCCAAGTCGACGAAGCGGCCGGCGGCGGCCGACGTGAGCAGCGACGCCAGCAAGTTCCGCTCATTGAGTAGCCGCTGCAGGGGGCGGCTAGCCCTGGACGACAAGCAGGAGGAATCCATCCAGGCGTGCGGCGTTGACAAACTCCACGGAAGCAACAGAGTCAGACGTTGCACTGGCGGCGTCGTGACAGCAGTGACATCGCGCGGCTTGTTGGTGGACTGGATGGAGCTCTTCCGAGGCGAGTCCATCGAGCTGGCGTATGCGTTCGCGCCGCGGCTTCACAAGGACAGGCGGCGACGCCTGAGGTTCTGCTCATGCCAGCCGCCCCCCTCCAAATCGGCAGGCGTCGAGAGAAAAGGGGGGCGGCGGCGCGGCGGGGGGCGGGGGGGGGGGGGATCGGAGGGGGGGGAGGTCGAGCAAGGCAAAAGAAGGGAATAGATAGCATGGGGCATGGAAGAGAGGAAGAGTATAGAGAGAGAGAGAGAGAGAGAGGAGAAGAAGAGAGAGAGAGAGAGAGAGAGAGAGAGAGAGAGAGAGAGAGAGAAAGAGAAAGAGAGAGGTCGACGAGGAAAAGTATGTGTATGTGTAGTATATATATTATATATAATAGAGAAGAGAGAGAGAGAGAGAGAGAGAGAGAGAGAGAGAGAGAGAGAAAGAGAAGAGAGAAGAGAAAAAGAAAAGAAAGAGAAGAGAGAGAGGAGAGAGGAGAGAGAGAGAGAGAGCTATATATATCCACATATAATATATTGGAGAGAGAGAAGAGAGAGAGAGAGAGAGAGAGAGAGAGATAGAGAACGAGAGAAGAGAGAGAGAGACCACAAAAAAACAAGAGAGAGAGAGAAAGAGGAACAAAAAAGAGAGAGAGAGAGAGAGAGAGAGAGAGAGAGAGAGAGAGAGAGAGAGACGAGAGACGAGAGACGAGAGACGAGAGACGAGAGACGAGAGAGAGGAGAGCGAGAGCGAGACTAAGGGCCCCCCTTTTCGGGGGTGGGCGGGGCGGGGTCTGAGCAGAGCGGGCAGGCGCCGGCGTCCACTGAACAGGATGCCCGCGAGCTGGGCTTCGTCATTGCGGCTCTGGGATACGATAATGCTTGCAAGCTCTTGTCGCTTGCCCGGGTGAAGAAAGAAGATTACTTGCCGTGGGCGCGGTCTTTCGTGGACGAAGTGCGCATGGTGTTGGACCGGTTCCACCGAGACAACCACGCGCGGTGCTTGAACAAGATGCCAGAGGTGGACCCCCTGAGGCCGGAGAACGAGAAGTTATTAGAAGGTAAAAACACAGAGGCATGTGAACAACTAAATTCATGGATTAGCGGCAGGACCAGGAACGGGCTCCGAGATGACGCGCGGGCACTTCCAGATGCATTGGTGGATTCTTTTCGATGCTCACAACCAGTGGCTCGAGCGGGAAGCGGCGTGCAAGCGCAGACGTCTCGAGCGCAAGACGAGTAAAGCAGCTGAGCTGGGAGTTGGCAAGCCGCCGTCTTCTCGCATAAATCAAGGGTATAAAGAAACGCCCCTACCCTGGTTTACAAGGGGCTGTGCGCTGAAACTCCTGTCGGCTGACAGGGTAAACCCTGCGTGATGCGCCGCGTCCTGGCGGCTCTAGGTTTTGGGGGCTCCCGTGGGGTTTACAGACCACGCACTTGCAACCCAGGGTAGGGTCCTTTTTTTGCCCTCAAATACAGGCGCTGCCTGCGCAGTAAGTTGCGCATGATGCCGCGTATGCCAGCCAATCCGTCAGAGACTGTGACGGGACCTTGGACCTTAGATGCACTTGCGGCACATTGCGCTCAGAACTAGAACTGTAGACTTGGAGGTGGGCCCAGAGCATCCAACAAACCATCTGGTTATCGCCATCACAGCGCGCCTGCGCCCAGTCCTTCAGCATCGCCATCATATTCGTCATCCGGTTCGTTGCGACGGAATGGGCCTGCATTGTTTGATTTTTGCCGCGGGTACTTCGCCGTCCCGCTGACCTGGTCTGGGGGGGAATATGAAGGAGAAAACGCATCAAGGAGCTGGCGTGGGTGGCCCCCCCCACCCCACCCCACCCCCGCCCCCCCGAACCGCCCCCCGCCCACCCTGAAGGTCGCGCTGGGCCGTAGACCCGCGAGGCCGAGATCGCCGCCGAGAGAAGCAGCCAGGGGTCTTCGAGATCGCCGCGCGCCCAGCGGCAGGGGGGAATTAGAAAGTGAAGGGGCTGGGGAAGGCGGCGGGAAAGAGTGGGGGAATCTCAGAGCGAAAAACCTTCAGCGCAAGCAGCACTGTAGCGCTTCAGACATTCGATCAAACAGCGACGTCAGCACTAGCAGCGCCGTCGGATCCGCGGGCACAATGTCTTCGGCATCACAGGTTGCCATCATCATGTCGCCAATCAATCGACGCAGGAATCCGCATCAAAGTCACCATCGGTCTGGCGTCGACGTCGACGTCGACGTCGTCATCTGCCTCGGCATGGGGTTACGTCGCAAGAGAGTGCATCGGCGTCAACGCCACCGGGGGTGCGCACAGAAGCACACGCATCACCGCCATCACCGTGGATCTCAACGGCAACACCAGTATCAAACTGTCGTGGACCTCCCAGGGGGCGCTGCACGGCGCCGCGCACCCAGAAACCTTCAGCGTGAATGTCAACATCTACCATGCAGCGGCTCGCGCTCAGCATGATGTTTGGCTTGGCCTTCAGTGGGGCCTACGTTGCAGCAGCTCCGAATGCCCGCCGTTCAGGGCGCGGCGCTGATGCGTGCCAGCAGGCTCCCGCATTGACGAAAGGAGAGATTCGGACTGTGTGCCGGATCTTGGAGAGCCACAACCCATTCCCCGAGCAGGCAGTGCGGCGGGCAACCCCGCTCATGTGGGCTGTGGCTTCGGCCTTGGGACAGGCGGCCTCACTGCATGCGTCGTGTGTGTACGTCCACCTCGTGATTCTGGTGGCCACAACGCTCGGGGCAGTCCAGATCAAGTACGGTGGAATACTATCCCGACATTGCAATCTGCTCATGCTCCAACATGGCCAACCTGGGGATGGCAAGTCGGTTGCGCTGTGGTTGGACGTACAAGTGCTGGCGTTCTTCGACATGATACGGGAGAGGCGCGCCAAGAAAAAGCACGACGAGGCCTGCCAGAAGCGCAAGGACGACCCAGAGAACCACCCAGAGCCAGCGAAAAAAGAACACGTTAAAGACACCATCTTCAACAAGGGGACCTTCATCGGCCTCGGGAATTTCATGCAGGCGCAGGGGGAGACAGCATTTCTTGCTCTACACGAGGGGAAGACATGGTTACCGCAAACCTTCGACAACGGCCCAGGCGGCGGCATCGACGACCTGAACCAAATTCACGATCATGACATGTACAAGAACCATCCTGGGAATACGCAGAACCGATTCCCAGTGCGAAACCCGCACTTGTGCGGAGCGGTCATGATGCACATCGAAGAACTGTACGACCAGGCGCAGAAGCCCGACACGACCGCGGGCATGATGCGTTTCCTGATTGGCCACTTCCCAGCTGTTGTTAACAAAATCCGTCCAGATGTGCCGCCATCTCAAATTACGCGCCTCCTGCAGGACGACCCGGACTACTTCAACGACCTTGACTACGACGACGTCGTAACCGCCATTGGCAAGATCATGCTGGTGGCATCGGCGCTTTATGTGCGAGGCGTAGAGCGTGCGGACGAGAAAGACAACAACAGGTACTCCAGGGTGCGGGGGACGCACTTCCTGCCGTGGAAACCAGAAGTGAAGGACCACTTCCGCAAGCAATTTAACAGGGCAGCGGACTGCGTACGGGAGGAGGCACGCGCGTCTAAAGGCGCAGAGGAGAACAGCGAGTATGCCGCTGCGCGGAAGGACATGACGAGAACGCTCCAGTTCATCCCCCCGGTGGACATTGGGGAGAAGGTCATCGACTATTTGTTGAAGAAGGCTGGGAAGACGTCGGAGATGGTCAAAGAGATGACAGGCGAGGATATCGTGACGTGCCTCGGGAAAGGCACCGTGCCCCATGACTTCGTTGACTCTGTGGACGTGACCGCGATCGCCCCAGAGATGCACGCCGCTTCGCGGGGGACACGGCCGGATCGAATGTCTGTCTGTTTCCTCTCCTCCAGCCCCTCCCCCCTCTTCTCCTCATCCGCCACCTCCTCCACATCCTGCTTCTGCTCCTCTTCGCCCTCGTCCATTTTCTGAAAGCTCTCATGGAGCATTCTAGGGCCGTCTTGGGGCGGTCTTGTGGTACTCTTTGATTGTCCTTGGAGGCCCCCTAGTTCCTTGTCGGGGCTTCTAGGGGTGAAGCCGAATTGGGCTTTCTGGGGCTGCGCTTGGTCGTCTCTGGGGTCGTCTTGTTCCCGTCTTGGGGACCTCTCGCCTCTCGGGGCCCGCTGAGGCTGTCCAGGGCCCCATCCAGAGGCCTTCCTGTGCCCGCTAGAGGCCGCTTTGCGGTTGTCCTAATTAAGGCATCGCGGAAATCTTGGGACGCCCCGGGGCCCCCGCGGAACGGCGCCCGAAGGGGTGGGCGGATTGCAGGCCCTTCTGTGGACGTGGCGGTAGCGTTGGGGGACTGGTTCTCGGGCAACTTTCGCATGAGTATTGATGCGAGGCAAACGGCGCAGACGTTCATGCAGGAGCGCGCCAAGCTAGCAGCCATGCCTCCTGCCACGCTGGCATCCATCGAAAAGATTGTCAGCCCATCGGTGTGCGCGAGGGTGAACCTCATGTCGACCCTCCGCAACGTCGCCAAGAATTGGGACATGAAGGCCTTCGCCCAGAATCCATGCACGACAGAGGTACAGATTCACGCCGTGCACGTGGACCTCATCATCTTAACCATGATGGGTTTCCTGGCAGTGGGCCCTGGACGCGTGGGCCTCGCAGCGTACGCGCAGGACAACGAGAACTTCGTCAGGGCGGCCAACAGGATGATGGACTGGGACCCGGACGTCTCCCTCGAGGAGTTGAGGCAGCTCGTGCCGCGAGGTGCTGACGACCGGGAGGAGGGCGACCAAGCGGTTGCAGACAGGCTCCGTTGCGAGTGTCAATCCTGACCGTTATCTGCATCCTGATTCCATGTGTGTGTTTGGGAATTCGGCGTCTTGGCCCTTGCGCCGCCTTCTCAGCGCGCACCGTGCCAAGTAGAAACTGAAACTCTGAGTGCCTCAATAGTTCTGGGGTGCGCAATAGTCCGGGGGCGGCCCCTGTAGTCCGGGGGCTGGGCCCCTGTAGTCCGGGGTGGGTTTTTTGGGGGCCCTTGTAGTCCGGGGGGGGGCCCTTGTAGTCCGGGGGGGGGCCCTTGAAGTCCGGGGGGGGTCCCTGTAGCCCGGGGGGGGGTCCCTGTAGTCCGGGTCATTGTAGTCCGGGGGTGGGTTCCTGTAGTCCGGGGGGGGGGCCCTTGCAGTCCGGGGGGGGGTCCTGGTAGTCCGGGGGGGGGTCCCTGTAGTCCGGGGGAGGGGCCCTTGAAAGCCGGGGGGCCCCTGTAGTCCGGGGGGCCAGGAACTATTGAGGTACTCAGAGAACACGAACATTGCCAACGTGGGAAATGTTCATCCATGCAGAGGAAACCCAACAGCAAATGATCAGGATAACGCGCAGGATTGGCAAACGTAGGCTCTGCCACGGTTTGAAGGACCTTTTGGACGGCAAGGAAGTGGACTTCGTGGCGCTGCAGGCGGTGGAAGCGCCCTGCATCGAGAATGTACCGAAAGAGCCCATCCCCGCGTCCCAGGTCGCTGCAGAGCCGCCCAGGGGAGCCGCGGGGTCTGCGGCGCACAACGCACCAGCGCACGGGGTGGGTGGGCTGACCCAATCCGCGCCTGCCGGCAACGAGGCCGAGGGTGCAGAGGCGCCGCCGCAGAAGAAGCTACGCGTCGAGCCGCCCTTGCAGCAGGAGGACTTCAAGAAGGATGCCGGCATCGTGAAGAAGGTGTTGCTGTCGGCAATGCAGTCGACGCAGGATCCGTGCAAGCTGTCGAAGAACGCGAATTCTTTCAATGGCAACTCCGACGCCATCGAAGCGGCGATTCGCCTGGCGTTCCGCTTCATGGTGTCGGCTGGCCTGGCCGCGTGGAATCCAGCTGAAGGTCAAGGCGTTTCCATTCGGAGCCCGCCCCCCGAGAACGCCGAGGACGTTTACAAGGAGCTCCAGGAGAGGCTCAGTTTGTCAGCCAAAGTCCTGCGCAAGCTGCAGGAATCCATGGGCGTGAAGACCGAGGCAAACGAGTTCAACTTCGAGGAGTTCAAGCGCGTGAGCGCGCTGCTCGGCGAGAGCCTGCAGACGGCGTGAGCGCGCGCAGGATAGGTAAGTAGACCAGGGTGCGTCGGTCCAGAAGCAGTGCACACGCAGATTAGTTATATTTTCAAGCTCCGCGCAGCTTCTAGGGAACGCCGCTGGGGCTGGCGGGGGCCCAAAGGCGAAGTGCTCCCCAGACGCGCGGCGAGTGCCGTGGGGAAGCGCGCGTGAGCACGCGGCAGCCCGAAGACGGCCCAAGATGGCCGCAAAACGGTCCAAGATGGCCACAAGACAAGCCGAGAATGCCGGGTGCCAGGTGCCGGGTGCCTCGCCGGGTGCTGGGTGCCGGGTGCCGGGTCGCCGGGTCGCCGGGTCGCCGGGTCGCCAGGTGCCGGGTGCTGGGTGCCGGGTGCCGTGTGCCGGGTCGCCGGGTGCCGCGGATGCCGCGCGGGTGCTGGGTGCCGGGTCGCCGGGTGCCGGGTCGCTGCCAAGACGCCGGGTTGCCGGGTGCCGGGTGCCGGGCGGCCAGCAGGTGCCGAGTGCTGGGTGCCGGGTGCCGGGTGCCGGGTGCCGGGTGCCGGGTGCCGGGTGCCGGGTGCCGGGTGCCGGGTGCCGGGTGCCGGGTGCCGGGTGCCGGGTGCCGGGTGCCGGGTCCGGGGCGCCGGTCGCCGGTGCCGGGCCGCCGAGTGCCGGTTGCCCGGGGGCCGGGGGCCGGGGGCCGGTGGCCGGGGGCCGGGGTGCCCGGGTAATGGTTTCGCGGGATGCCGGGTGTCCGGGTGCCGGGTTGCCTGGTCGCCGGGTTCCGGTGCCGGTGCAATGGGGGCGGTTGCCGGGTCGCCGGGTGCCGGTTGCCAAGGTCCGGGTGCCGGGTGCCGGTGGCCGTGTGCCGGGGGGTGCCGGTGCCGGGTCGCCGGGTCGCCGGGTGCCGGGTGCCGGGTGCCGGGTGCCCGGGTGCCGGGTGCCGGGTCGCCGGGTCGCCGGGTGCCGGGTGCTGGGTGCCGGGTGCCGGGTGCCCGGTGCCGGGTCGCCGGGTGCCGGGTGCCGGGGTGCCGGGTGCCGGGTGCAGGGTCGCCGGGTCGCCGGGTGCCGGGTGCCGGGTGCCGGGTCGCCGGGTCGCCGGGTGCCCGGTGCCGGGTCGCCGGGTCGCCAGGTCGCCGGGTGCCGGGTGCCGGGTCGCCGGGTCGCCGGGTGCCGGGCGCTGGATGCCGGGTGCTGGGTGCCGGGTGCCGGGTCGCCGGGTCGCCGGGTCGCCGGGTCGCCGGGCCGGGTCGCTGGGTGCCGGGTCGCCGGGTGCCGGGTGCCATTGCCGGTGCCGGTTGGCCGGGTCCGGGTTGCCGGGTTGCCGGGTGCCCGTTCGCCGGGTCGCCGGGTGCCGAGTGCCGGGTGGTCGGGTGCCGGGGTCGCCAGGTGCCCGGTGCCGGTGCCAGGTGCCGGGTGCCGGGTGCCGGGTGCCGGGTGCCGGGTTCGATGGGTTGCCGTGTGCTGGGTGCTGGGTGCCAGGTCGCCGAGTCGCCGGGTCGCCGGGTGCCGGGTGCCGGGTGCCGGGTGCCGGGTGCCGGGTGCCGGGTCGCCGGGTCGCCGGGTGCCGGGTGCCAGGTGCCGGGTGCCGGGTGCCGGGTGCCGGGTCGCCGGGTGCGGGGGGCCGGGTGCCGGGTGCCGGGTGCCGGGTGCCGGGTGCCGGGTGCCGTGTGCCGGGTGCCGGGTGCCGGGTGCCGGGTGCCGGGTGCCGGGTGCCGGGTGCCGGGTCGCCGGGTCGCCGGGTGCCGGGTGCCGGGTGCCGGGTGCCGGGTCGCCGGGTCGCCGGGTCGCCGGGTGCCGGGTGCCGGGTGCCGGGTGCCGGGTGCCGGGTGCCGGGTGCCGGGTGCCGGGTGCCGGGTGCCGGGTGCCGGGTGCCGGGTGCCGGGTCGCTGCCGGGTCGCTGGCCCTTGTCAAGACCTCTCTGTTTTGATTCCCCGGGCACGGGGGCATTCCTAAGCATTGCGCCTGCCAGGACGCACCTGCGCGCGGCGGATGCGCCGTTGATAGCGTGCCCAGCTTAGACTGCCCTGCCCGCCTCAGCGCATTGGACGAGCACGTTCATCTTGCTGTTCTCTGCCCCAGGGCCGTGCGGGGCGCCTTGGGATCCACAGCGCCGTCGCGGCTGTGCTGCGTCGCCACCTGGAAAAGATGGCGGCCTTCGTCGACATGGAGTATGGACTGCTCCGCACGGCGGTTGCCTTCACGGCGCCGCTCCCTGGCCGACGTGACTGTGCGGTAACAGTCAGCGTCCGAGCCTCGTCGTCGTCGTCGTCTTGGGATCGGCTGGGCGGGCGCTGGTGGCACTGGGCAGCAGCGCTGTGCAGGGCATTTGGAGCGGCCAGGCCCGGTTGCGTCGCTCAGCCTGCGCGCCCGCCGCGCGGCAAGGCTGAATGCCAAGGGCGACCGCGGGCGCAGGCAAAGGGCTGGCGTGGGCGCGCCCGCGGGTCGCGCGATGGGCGGGATATTGGCGCGCAGGGTCCTGCGAGGGAGAAATGGGAGCATGAGGAGGGGTTGGAAGAGGAGCAGGAGGGGGAGGAGGGGGAGGATCAGGAGGCGGAGGACGAGGAGGAGGGCGAGCAGGATGAGCTTGAGGACGAGGATGAGGAGGATGAAGATGAGGATGAGGATGAGAATGAGGATGAAGATGAGGAGGAGGAGACGGGGGGAGGAGGAGGAGGAGGATCATGATGACGGTGATGACGTCACGACGACGACGCTGTCGCTGTCGCTGTCGCTGTCGCTGTCGCTGTCGTTGTCGTTGTTGTCGTTGTTGTCGTTGTTGTCGTTGTTGTTGTTGTTGTTGTTGTTGTTGTTGTTGTTGTTGTTGTTGTTGTTGTTGTTGTTGTTGTTGTTCCCCATATCCTAAGATGGGGTTCTTGTTATTACTTGGACGCCTCCTACTCCTTCTCCTTCCTCCTCCTCTTTTCTCCTCCCCTCCTGTCGGACATACTCAGACTTGCTCATACACAGACTTACTCATACTCAGACTTACTCATACTCAGACCTACTCATACTCAGACTTACTCACACTCAGACATACTCATATACAGACTTACTCATACACAGACTTACTCATACACAGTACTAGTCATACCCAGACGTACACATACACAGACTTACTCATACTCAGCACCCCTAAGGGGAGCCGCCAGGGGTGGTTGCACGGGCTCGTTCGCGGCCATTTTGTGGGGATGTCTCAGGCGGTTTGCCTGTTTCTGTGCCCAACATCCTTCGCTTTCGGAGCAGATTTGGAGGATGTCTCGAGCGAGGCGCTCATTTCAGCACCCCTAAGGGGAGCCGCCAGGGGTGGTTGCACGGGCTCGTTCGCGGCCATTTTGTGGGGATGTCTCAGGCGGTTTGCCTGTTTCTGTGCCCAACATCCTTCGCTTTCGGAGCAGATTTGGAGGATGTCTCGAGCGAGGCGCTCATTTCAGCACCCCTAAGGGGAGCCGCCAGGGGTGTTTGCACGGGCTCGTTCGCGGCCATTTTGTGCGGATGTCTCAGGCGGTTTGCCTGTTTCTGTGCCCAACATCCTTCGCTTTCGGAGCAGATTTGGAGGATGTCTCGAGCGAGGCGCTCATTTCAGCACCCCTAAGGGGAGCCGCCAGGGGTGGTTGCACGGGCTCGTTCGCGGCCATTTTGTGGGGATGTCTCAGGCGGTTTGCTTGTTTCTGTGCCCAACATCCTTCGCTTTCGGAGCAGATTTGGAGGATGTCTCGAGCGAGGCGCTCATTTTCACCCCCCAGGTGGGCCAGATTTTGAGGATGCCTCGATCGGTTTGCTAGTTTTGGTGGCCAGGCTCGTGGGCGCAGATTCTTCTCAGGATGCCACAGGAGGCTCCAACAGGCTCCAGGAGGCCCCAGGAGACCACATGAGGTCCCAGGAGGCATCAGGAGGCCACAGAAAGACTCAAGAGGCCACAGGATGTCCCAAGAGGCTCCAGGAGGCCCCAGGAAGCTCCAGAAGGCTTCAGGAAACCACAGGAGGCCCCAGGAGGCAACAGGAAGCGCCAGGAGGCCTCGGAAGGCAACAGGAGGCCCCGAGAGGCCCCAGGAGCAGGAGGCCTCAGAAGGCAACAGGAGTGGCTCCAATCCCATGTGTTTTACGTATGCTCCTATCGATTGGGCCTCACCTGGAGCACGATTCTTTGATGTTCTACGTATGTTTCTATAGATGGTCCTTCTCCTGTGTACACAATCCTAAATGTTTTACTCATGTTCCTATGTATTGGGCCTCTCCGAGGGCACGAGTCCTTGGTGTTTTACGCGTGTTCCTATAGATTGCCCTTCTCCTGTGGCTCTAATCCGCAATGTTTTATGTACGTCAGTTGCTATAGATTGCGCCTCCCCTGGGGCACGAAACCTTCTAGGAGGTCCCAGGAGGTCCCAAGAGGCTCCTGGAGACCCCAGGAAACCCTAGTAGGTTTCAGGAGGCCCCAGGAGGCCCCAGGCTCATGCACAGAGACGCGCTCGTACTACTGAGGCTCATTCACACTCCAATTCATTCGCAGTTAGATTGATGTCCAGACCGTCACAACTGAAGCCCGTTAATATTCGAAAGCTCTTGCGCCTAGACATTCACGGCGGACAGGTCCATGCGAGTAGATGCACATATGGGGAGCTCCACGCAGTGAATAATTGTTGTTGTTGTTGTTACTAGCGACGCTTGCTGGCGCCGATACACACGGAGCAATCGAGTGCGATTGCTCCGTGTATCCAATTTACACGTTCCAATAGGACTCCAATTCGAATCTGCTTCGGATACACGGAGTAATCGACTGCGATTGCCCCGTGTATCCAATATGCAGGTTCCAATCGGAATCCAATCGGAATCTGCCTTGGATACGCGGAGTAATCGAGTGCGATTACTCCGTGTATCGGATACAAGGAGTAATCGAGTGCGATTATTCCGTGTGTCCAATATACAGGTTCCAGTTGTAATCCAACTAGAATCTGCATCGTATACACAGAGTAATCGACTGCGATTACTCCGTGTATCCCATATGCAGGTTCCAATAGGAATCCAATTGGAATCTGCCTCGGATACACGCAGTAATCGAGTGCGATTACTCCGTGTATCCAGTATGCAGGTTCCTATTGGGAATCGGCCCGGACCCCGCTGCGGAATCGGCCCGGGAGGCCTCCCGGGCGCTGGAAGCAAAAAGTCAGCATTTTCAAAGAAAGGATGTGTATTGAGATGGCCTTTTTTCGGCGCCGGCCGGCACAATCCAATTAGAATCTGCCTCGGGTACACGGAGTAATCGACTGCGATAATTCCGTGTATCCAATATGCATGCGCCAGTAGGAATCCAATTCGAATCTGACTCGGATACACGAAGTAATCGAGTGCGATTACTCCCTGTATCCAATGTGCAGGTTCCACTTGGAATCCAATCAGAATCTGCTGCAGATGCACGGAGTAATCGAGGTCGATAACTCCGTGTATCCGATATGCAGGTTCCCTTGGGAATCCAATTAAATTCTGCCTGGGCCCACGGAATAGTCGAGTGCGAGTACTCCGCCTATCTAATATGCAGGTTCCAGTAGGAATCCAATTAGAATATGCCAAGGATGCACGGAGTCATCGAGTGCGATTACTCCGTGTATCGGATACAAGGAGTAATCGAGTGCGATTTTTCCGTGTGTCCAATATACAGGTTCAAGTTGTAATCCAATTAGAATCTGCCTCGGATACACGGAGTAATCGATTGCGATTGCCCCGTGTATCCAATATGCAGGTTCCAATCGGAATCCAATCGGAATCTGCTTCGGATACGCGGGGTAATCGAGTGCGATTACTCCGTGTATCGGATACAAGGAGTAGTCGAGTGCGATTATTCCGTGTGTCCAATATACAGGTTCCAGTTGTAATCCAACTAGAATCTGCATCGGATACACAGAGTAATCGATTGCGATTACTCCGTGTATCCCATATGCAGGTTGCAATAGGGATCCAATTGGAATCTGCCTCGGATACACGCAGTAATCGAGTGCGATTACTCCGTGTATCCAGTATGCAGGTTCCTATAGGGAATCGGCCCGGACCCCGCTGCGGAATCGGCCCGGGAGGCCTCCTCCCAGGCGCCGGAAGCAGAAAGTCAGCATTTTCAAAGAAAGGATGTATATTTAGATGGCCTTTTTTCGGCGCCGCCGCGGATCTCGATTTTCCAGCGCCGGCCGGCACAATCCAATTAGAATCTGCCTCGGATACACGGAATAATCGACTGCGATAATTCCGTGTATCCAATATGCATGTGCCAGTAGGAATCCAATTCGAATCTGATTCGGGTACACGGAGTAATCGAGTGCGATTACTCCCTGTATCCAATGTGCAGGTTCCGCTTGGAATCAAATTAGAATCTGCTTCAGATTCACGGAGTAATCGAGGTCGATTACCCCGTGTATCCAATATGCAGGTTCCCTTGGGGATCCAATTATAATCTGCCTCGGGTACACGGAACAATCGAGTGCGAGTACTCCGTCTATCCAATATGCAGGTTCCAATAGGAATCCAAATATAATCTGCCTCGGATGCACGGAGTCATCGAGTGCGATTCTTCCGTGTATCCAGTATGCAGGTTCCAATAGGAATCCAATCGGATTAGTCCTCGGATACACGGAGCAATCGATCGCGATTACTTCGTGTATCCAATATGCAGGTTCCAATCGGATTCAAATTAGAATCTGCTTCAGATTCAGGAAGTAATCGAGGTCGATTACTCCGTGTATCCAATATGCAGGTTCCAGTAGGAATCCAATTTGAATCTGCCTCGGATACACGGAGTAATCGAGTGCGATTACTCCGTGTATCCAATATACAGGTTCCAATAGGAATCCGGTTAGAATCTTCTTCGGATGCACGGAGTAATCGAGGTCGATTATTCCGTGTATCCCATATGGCGGTTCCAATAGGAATCCAATTCGAATCTGCCTCGGATACACGGTTCCGATAGGAATCCAATTCAAATGCACGGAGTAATCGAGGTCGATTACTCCATCTATCCAGTATGCAGGTTCCAATGGGAATCCCATAAGAATCTGCCTCGGATACACGGAGTAATCGAGTGCGAGTACCCCGTGTATCCCATATGCAGTTTCCAATAGGAATCCAATTAACATCCGCCTCGGATACACAGAGTAATCGAGCGCGATTAATCCGTGTATCCAATATGCAGGTTCCCTTTGGGATCCAATTAGAATCTGCCTCGGGTACACGGAGCAATCGAATGCGATTACTCCGTGAATCCAATATGCAGGTTCCAATAGGGATCAAATTGGAATCTGCCTCGGATACACGGAGGAATCGAGTGGGATTACTCCGTGTATCCGATACGCGGGGTAACCGAGGTCGATTACTCAGTATCGCAAATTTGCGGTATCCAATAGGAATCCAAGTAGAATCTGCGTCAGGTACACGGAGTAATCGAGTGCGATTATTCCGTGTATTCAATATGAGCTTCCAATAGGCATATGAGTGGAATTTGCTTCGGTTACACAGAGTCATCGAGTGCGAATTACTCCGTGTATCCACTTTGCAGGTTCCAATAGGAATCCAATTCGAATCTGCCTCGGATACACAGAGCAATCGAGTGCGACTACTCTGTGTATCCCATATGCAGGTTCCAATAGGAATCCGAGTCGAATCTGGCTCGGATACACGGAGCAATCGAGGTCGACTACTCCGTGTATCCTATATGCAGGTTCCAATAGGAATCCAATTCGAATCTGCCTCGGATACACGGAGTAATCGAGCGATGCAGGTTCCAATAGGAATCCAATAGGAATCCAATTCAAAAACAAGGAGCAATCGAGTGCGATTCCTCCGTGTATCCAATGTACAGTTTCAATAGGAATCCAAGTAGAATCTGCCTCAGGTACACGGAGTAATCGATTGCGATTACTTTGTGTATCCAATCTGCAGGTTTCAATAGGAATCCAATTCGAATCTGCCTCGGTTACACAGAGTCATCGAGTGCGAATTACTCCGTGTATCCAATATGCAGGTTCCAATAGGAATCAAATTCGAAACTGCCTCGGATACACGGAGCAATCGAGGTCGACTACTCCGCGTATCCCATATGCAGGTTCCAAGAGAAATCCAATGTGAATCTGCCTCGGATACACGGAGTAATCGAGTGCGATTACTCCGGGTATCCCATATGCAGGTTCCAATAGGAATCCAATAGGAATCTGCCTCGGATACACGGAGCAACCGAGTGCGATTACTCCGTGTATCCAATATGCAGGTTCCAATCGGAATCCAATCGGAATCTGCTTCGGATACGAGTGCGTTTACCTAGTGTATCTAATTTGCAGGTTCCAATCGGAATCCAAGTAAAATCTGCCTCGGATACACGGAGTAATCGAGTGCGATTACTCCGTGTATCCCATGAGCAGGTTTCAGTAGGAATCCCATAAGAATCTGCCTCGGATACACGGAGGAATCGAGTGCGATTACCCCGTGTTTCCAATATGCAGTTTCCAATAGGAATCCCATTTGAATTTGCCTCGGATGCACGGAGTAATCGAGTGCGATTACTCCGTGTATCCAGTATGAAGGGTCCTATAGGGAAGCGGCCCGGACCCGGCTGCGGAATCGGCCCGGGAGGCCCCCCGGGCGCCGGAAGCAGAAATTCAGCATGTTCCAAAAGATTCTTCGACGCGGGGCTCCCCATATGTGCATCTCATTCTCTTGGTACGTCTTTCTCTTGATATCTGTCAATGAGCGCCTGTGTGCGAGGGCGAACCGCTCGCTCGAGACATTCCCACAGTCTGCAAGCATGAGTGCGACCAATAGCAAATCTGAGAGCGACTGATTCTGAGTGTGAGTTAATCTGGGTGCGATTGAGCCTGGGTTTGAGTGGGTATGCGTGTGAGTAAATATGAGCGCGAGTGCGTCTGTGTGCGAGTGGGTCTGAGTATGGACGAATCTGAGTGTGAGCCAGTCTGTGATTGAGCGGATCGTAGCATGATGAGTCTGAGCATGAGTGAGTCTGGGCTTGAGTGGGTCTGAGTGTGAGAAAAAGTGCGTGTTAATGAATCTGAGTGCGAGTGAGCCGAGTGTGATTGGGTATGGATGTGAGGCAGTCTGAGTGTGAGTCGGTCTGCGTTTGAGCGGACCGAAGGATGATGAGTCTGAGCAGGAGCGAGTCTGAGTATGAGTGGTTCTGAGCGTGAGTCTGAGTGTGAGTAAGTTTAAGTATGATATGAGCGAGTCTAAGTGCGAGTGAGCCTGCGTGTGACTGAGTCTGAGTATGAGTGAGTATGAATGCAGAAGAGTGAAGGAGAGCGGAGAGCGAAGGAGAGTGAGGCGGAAGCGTTTGAGTAAAACCTAAAGCTTTGGAACATCGAACCTCGATCGTCTGGCCCTGGCTACTCGAGTTGCCCACGTCCTCCTCCTCCTCCTCCTCATCATCATCATCATCCTCCCCTTCCTACTTCTGCTCCTACCGTGTTCATGCTGTCCTCCTTCTCCTCCTCCTCCTCCTCCTCCTCGTCCTCTTCCTCCTCCTCCTCGCTTCCTCCTTCTCTTCCTCCTCCTCCTCCTCCTCCTCCTCCTCCTCCTCCTCCTCCTCCTCCTCCTTGGGAGTGCTGAAACCAGCAAATCGCCTGAGACATCCTCCCAAAACTGCTCCGAAAACGACAGATGCCCAGCATCATAACGGCCAAACCGCCTGAGACATCCCCGCAAACTGGGCGCGAACGTCCTCCAAATCTGCTCCGAAAGCGAAACATGTTGGAAGAGAAAATGGCCAAACCGCCTGAGACATCCCCACAAAATCCCGCGAAAGGGGCCGAGTGAAATACCCCCCCGCCGCTCCCCTTAGAGTGCTGAAGCCAGCGAATCGCCTGAGACATCCTCCAAATCTGCTCCGAAAGCGAAGCATGTTGGAAGAGAAAATGGCCAAACCGCCTGAGACATCCCCACAAAATCCCGCGAAAGGGGCCGAGTGAAATACCCCCCCGCCGCTCCCCTTAGGAGTGCTGTAAGCCAGCGAATCGAGACATCCTCCGAAATCTGCTCCGAAAGCGAAACATGTTGGAAGAGAAAATGGCCAAACCGCCTGAGACATCCCCACAACATCCCCGCGAAAGGGGCCGAGTGAAATACCCCCCCGCCGCTCCCCTTAGGAGTGCTGAAACCAGCGAGTCGCCTGAGACATCCTCCAAATCTGCTCCGAAAGCGAAACATGTTGGAAGAGAAAATGGCCAAACCGCTTGAGACATCCCCACAAAATCCCGCGAAAGGGGCCGATTGAGATACCCCCCCGCCGCTCCCCTTAGGAGTGCTGAAGCCCCAGAATCGCCTGAGACATCCTCAACATCAGTGTGTGTGAGTCATCCGATGAGTGGACCTGAGTGAGTGTAGTGAATGTATGAGTACAAGTACGAGTGAGTCTGAGTGATGAGTGAGTCTGAGTGACGAGTGAGTCTGAATGATGAGTGAGTCTGAGTGATGAGTGATGAGTCTGAGTCATGACTGAGTCCGAATGATTGGTGGGTCTGGGTGATGAGTAAGTCTGAGTGATGAGTGGGTCTGAGTGATGAGTGAGTCTGAGTGACTGACTGAGCCTGAGTGATGAGGGAGTCTGAGTGATGACCGAGTCTGAGTGGGTCTGAGTGAGAGGAGGTGAGGTGGTGTTCTGTTCTCTCTCTGTTCCTCCGGCGCGGTTCGCCAATTATTCACTGCGTGGAGCTCCCCATATGTGCATCTATTCGCATGGACCTGTCCGCCGTGAATGTCTAGGCGCAAGAGCTTTCGAATATACACGGGCTTCAGTTGTGACGGTCTGGACATAAATCTAATTGCGAATGCATTGGAGTGTGAATGAGCCTCAGTAGTACGAGCGCGTCTTTGTGCATGAGCCTGGGGCCTCCTGGGGCTCCTGTAACCTACTGGGGCTTCCTGGGGTCTCCAGGAGCCTCTTGGGGCCTCCTGGGACCTCCTAGGGAGGTTTCGTGCCCCAGGAGAGGCGCAATATATAGCAACAAACGTACATAAAACATTGCGGATTAGAGCCACAGAGAAGGGCAATCTATAGGAACACGCGTAAAACACCAAGGACTCGTGCCCCAGGAGAGGCCCAATCTATAGGAACATAAGTAAAACATGTAGGATTGTGTACACAGGAGAAGGACAATCTATAGAAACATACGTATAACATCAAAGAATCGTGCTCCAGGTGAGGCCCAATCGATAGGAGCATAAGTAAAACACATGGGATTGGAACCACTCCTGTTGCCTTCTGAGGCCTCCTGCTCCTGGGGCCTCTGGGGGCCTCCTGTTGCCTTCCGAGGCCTCCTGGCGCTTCCTGTTGCCTCCTGGGGCCTCCTGGGGTTTCCTGAGAACTTCTGGAGCTTCCTGGGGCCTCCTGGAGCCTCTTGGGATATCCTGTGGCCTCTTGAGTCTTTCTGTGGCCTCCTGATGCCTCCTGGGACCTCATGTGGTCTCCTGGGGCCTCCTGGAGCCTGTTGGGGCCTCCTGTGGCATCCTGAGGAGAATCTGCGCCCACGAGCCTGGCCACCAAAACAAGCAAACCGATCGAGACATCCTCAAAATCTGGCCCACCTGGGGGGTGAAAATGAGCGCATCGCTCGAGACATCCTCCAAATCTGCTCCGAAAGCGAAGGATGTTGGGACAGGAAACAAGCAAACCGCTCGAGACATCCCCACAAAATCCAGCGAAAGAGGCCGAGTGCAATACCCCCCCGCCGCTCCCCTCAGGAACGTGAAAATAAGCGCCTCGCTCGAGACATCCTCCAAATCTGCTCCGAAAGCGAAGGATGTTGGGACAGGAAACAGGCAAACCGCTCGAGACATCCCCACACAATTCCGCGAACGAGACACCGTGAGATACGTCCCCGCCGCTCCCCTTAGGAGCGTGAAAATGAGTGCCTCGCTCGAGACATCCTCCAAATCTGCTCCGAAAACGAAGGATGTTGGGACAGAAAACAGGCAAACCGCTCGAGACATCCCCACAAAATTCTGCGAACGGGACCTGGTGAGATACCCCCCCGCCGCTCCCCTCAGGAACGTGAAAATGAGCGCCTCGCTCGAGACATCCTCCAACTCTGCTCCGAAAGCGAAGGATGTTGGGACAGAAACCAGGCAAACCGCTCGAGACATCCCCACAAAATCCCGCGAACGGGACCCTGTGAGATACCCACCCGCCGCTCCCCTTAGAGTGCTGAGACGAGCGAATCGCTTGAGACATCCTCAACATCAGTGTGTGTGTGAGTCATCCGATGAGTGGACCCGAGTGAGTGTAGTGAATGTATGAGTACAAGTACGAGTGAGTCTGAGTGATGAGTGAGTCTGACTGATGAGTGAGTCTGAGTGATGAGTGAGTCTGAGTGATGAGTGCTGAGTCTGAGTCATGACTGAGTCCGAGTGATGAGTGAGTCTGAGTGATGAGTGAGTCAGAGGAGGTGAGGGTGTTCCCGTGTTCCTCTGGCGCGGTCTGCCAATTATTCACTGCGTGGAGCTCCCCATATGTGCATCTACTCGCATGGACCTGTCCGCCGTGAATGTCTAGGCGCAAGAGCTTTCGAATATACACGGGCTTCAGTTGTGACGGTCTGGACATCAATCTAACTGCGAATGAATTGGAGTGTGAATGAGCCTCAGTAGTACGAGCGCGTCTCTGTGCATGAGCCTGGGGCCTCCAGGGGCCTCCTGAAACCTACTGGGGCTTCCTGGGGTCTCCAGGAGCCTCTTGGGACCTCCTGGGACCTCCTAGGAAGGTTTCGTGCCCCAGGGGAGGCGCAATCTATAGCAACAAACGTACATAAAACATTGCGGATTAGAGCCACAGGAGAAGGGCAATCTATAGGAACACGCGTAAAACACCAAGGACTCGTGCCCCAGGAGAGTCCCAATACATAGGAACATGAGTAAAACATTTAGGATTGTGTACACAGGAGAAGGACCATCTATAGAAACATACGTAGAACATCAAATAATCGTGCTCCAGGTGAGGCCCAATCGATAGGAGCATACGTAAAACACATGGGATTGGAGCCACTCCTGTTGCCTTCTGAGGCCTCCTGCTCCTGGGGCCTCTCGGGGCCTCCTGTTGCCTTCCGAGGCCTCCTGGCGCTTCCTGTTGTCTCCTGGGTCTCCTGTGGTTTCCTGAGGCCTTCTGGAGCTTCCTGGGGCCTCCTGGCGCCTCTTGGGACATCCTGTGGCCTCTTGAGTCTTTCTGTGGCCTCCTGATGCCTCCTGGGACCTCATGTGGTCTCCTGGAGCCTCCTGGAGCCTGTTGGAGCCTCCTGTGGCATCCTGAGAAGAATCTGCGCCCACGAGCCTGGCCACCAAAACAAGCAAACCGATCGAGACATCCTCAAAATCTGGCCCACCTGGGGTGAAAATGAGCGCCTCGCTCGAGACATCCTCCAAATCTGCTCCGAAAGCGAAGGATGCTGGCACAGAAAACAGGCAAACCGCTCGAGACATCCCCACAAAATTCCGCGAACGGGACCCCGTGAAATACCCCCCCGCCGCCCCCCTTAGAGTGCTGAGACGAGCGAATCGCCTGAGACATCCTCCAAATCTGCTCCGAAAACGAAACATGTTGGATCAGAAAATGGCCAAACCGCCTGAGACATCCCCACAAAATTCCACGAACGGGACCCCGTGAAATACCCCCCCGCCGCCCCCCTTAGATTGCTGAGACGAGCGAATCGCCTGAGTCTGAGTGATGACTGAGTCTGAGTGATGAGAGAGCATGAGTGAGTCTGAGTGATGAGTGAATCTGAGTGGTGAGTCTGAGTGATGAGTGGTGTGTCTGAGTGAGGACTGAGTCTGAGTGATGAGTGAGTCTTGATGAGTGAGTCTGAGTGATGAGTGAGTGGGGAATCAATTACTCACTGCGTGGAGCTCCCCATATGTGCATCTATTCGCATGGACCTGTCCGCCGTGAATGTCTAGGCGCAAGAGCTTTCGAATATACACGGGCTTCAGTTGTGACGGTCAGGACATAAATCTAACTGCGAATGAATTGGAGAGTGAATGAGCCTCAGTAGTACGAGCGCGTCTTTGTGCATGAGCCTCGGGCCTCCTGGGGCCTCCTGAAACCTACTGGGGCTTCCTGGGGTCTCCAGGAGCCTCTTGGGGCCTCCTGGGACCTCCTAGGGAGGTTTCGTGCCCCAGGAGAGGCGCAATATATATAGCAACAGACGTACATAAACCATTGCGGATTCGTGCCACAGGAGAAGGGCAATCTATAGGAACACGCGTCAAACACAAAGGACTCGTGCCCCAGGAGAGGCCCAATATATACATATATATATATATGTATATATATAGGAATATTAGTAACATATGTAGGATTGTGTACACAGGAGAAGGACAATCTATAGAAACATACGTAAAACATCAAAAGACTCGTGCTCCAGGTGAGGCCCAATCGATAGGAGCATACGTAAAACACATGGGATTGGAGCCACTCCTGTTGCCTTCTGAAGCCTCCTGCTCCTGGGGCCTCTCGGGGCCTCCTGTTGCCTTCCGAGGCCTCCTGGCGCTTCCTGTTGTCTCCTGGGGCTCCTGTGGTTTCCTGAGGCCTTCTGGAGCTTCCTGGGGCCTCCTGGAGCCTCTTGGGACATCCTGTGGCCTCTTGAGTCTTTCTGTGGCCTCCTGATGCCTCCTGGGACCTCATGATGTCTCCTGGGGCCTCCTGGAGCCTGTTGGAGCCTCCTGTGGCATCCAGAGAAGAATATGCGCCCACGAGCCTGGCCACCAAAACAAGCAAACCGATCGAGACATCCTCAAAATCTGGCCCACCTGGGGGGTGAAAATGAGCGCCTCGCTCGAGACATCCTCCAAATCTGCTCCGAAAGCGAAGGATGCTGGCACAGAAAACAGGCAAACCGCTCGAGACATCCCCACAAAATTCCGCGAACGGGACCCCGTGAAATACCCCCCCGCCGCCCCCCTTAGAGTGCTGAGACGAGCGAATCGCCTGAGACATCCTCCAAATCTGCTCCGAAAACGAAACATGTTGGATCAGAAAATGGCCAAACCGCCTGAGACATCCCCACAAAATTCCGCGAACGGGACCCCGTGAAATACCCCCCCGCCGCCCCCCTTAGATTGCTGAGACGAGCGAATCGCCTGAGTCTGAGTGATGACTGAGTCTGAGTGATGAGAGAGCATGAGTGAGTCTGAGTGATGAGTGAATCTGAGTGGTGAGTCTGAGTGATGAGTGGTGGGTGTGGTGTTCTGTCCTGTGTCCTTCCGGCGCGGTCCGCCAATAAATCTTTGGATATGGGGAACAAGAACCCCATCTTTGGATATGGGGAACAAGAAGTGCATCTATTCGCATGGACCTGTCCGCCGTGAATGTCTAGGCGCAAGAGCTTTCGAATATACACGGGCTTCAGTTGTGACGGTCAGGACATAAATCTAACTGCGAATGAATTGGAGTGTGAATGAGCCTCAGTAGTACAAGCGCGTCTTTGTGCATGAGCCTCGGGCCTCCTGGGGCCTCCTGAAACCTACTGGGGCTTCCTGGGGTCTCCAGGAGCCTCTTGGGGCCTCCTGGGACCTCCTAGGGAGGTTTCGTGCCCCAGGAGAGGCGCAATATATAGCAACAGACGTACATAAACCATTGCGGATTCGTGCCACAGGAGAAGGGCAATCTATAGGAACACGCATCAAACACAAAGGACTCGTGCCCCAGGAGAGGCCCAATATATATATATATATATATATATATATATATATATAGGAACATTAGTAAAATATGTAGGATTGTGTACACAGGAGAAGGACAATCTATAGAAACATACGTAAAACATCAAAAGACTCGTGCTCCAGGTGAGGCCCAATCGATAGGAGCATACGTAAAACACATGGGATTGGAGCCACTCCTGTTGCCTTCTGAAGCCTCCTGCTCCTGGGGCCTCTCGGGGCCTCCTGTTGCCTTCCGAGGCCTCCTGGCGCTTCCTGTTGCCTCGTGGGGCCTCCTGTGGTTTCCTGAGGCCGTCCGGAGCTTCCTGGGGCCTCCTGGAGCCTCTTGGGACATCCTGTGGCCTCTTGAGTCTTTCTGTGGCCTCCTGATGCCTCCTGGGACCTCATGATGTCTCCTGGGGCCTCCTGGAGCCTGTTGGAGCCTCCTGTGGCATCCAGAGAAGAATATGCGCCCACGAGCCTGGCCACCAAAACAAGCAAACCGATCGAGACATCCTCAAAATCTGGCCCACCTGGGGGGTGAAAATGAGCGCCTCGCTCGAGACATCCTCCAAATCTGCTCCGAAAGCGAAGGATGCTGGCACAGAAAACAGGCAAACCGCTCGAGACATCCCCACAAAATTCCGCGAACGGGACCCCGTGAAATACCCCCCCGCCGCCCCCCTTAGAGTGCTGAGACGAGCGAATCGCCTGAGACATCCTCCAAATCTGCTCCGAAAACAAAACATGTTGGATCAGAAAATGGCCAAACCGCCTGAGACATCCCCACAATTCCGCGAACGGGACCCCGTGAAATACCCCCCCGCCGCCCCCCTTAGATTGCTGAGACGAGCGAATCGCCTGAGTCTGAGTGATGACTGAGTCTGAGTGATGAGAGAGCATGAGTGAGTCTGAGTGATGAGTGAATCTGAGTGGTGAGTCTGAGTGATGATGGTGGGTGTGGTGTTCTGTCCTGTGTCCTTCCGGCGCGGTCCGCCAATAACAAGAACCCCATCTTTGGATATGGGGAATAACAAGAACCCCATCTTTGGATATGGGGAATCAAGAACCCCATCTTAGGATATGGGGAATAACTTACGTGTGTGTCTGAGTGATGGGTGTGGTGTTCTGTCCTGTTCTGTGTCCTTCCGGCGCGGTCCGCCAATTATTCACTGCGTGGAGCTCCCCATATGGGCATCTATTCGCATGGACTTGTCCGCCGTGAATGTCTAGGCGCAAGAGCTTTCGAATATAAACGGGCTTCAGTTGTGACGGTCTGGTCATGAATCGAACTGAGAATGAATTGGAGTGTGAATGAGCCTCAGTAGTACGAGCGCGTCTTTGTGCATGAGCCTGGGGCCTCCTGGGGCCTCCTGAAACCTACTGGGGCTTCCTGGGGTCTCCAGGAGCCTCTTGGGGCCTCCTGGGACCTCCTAGGGAGGTTTCGTGCCCCAGGAGAGGCGCAATATATAGCAACAGACGTACATAAAACATTGCGGATTAGAGCCACAGGAGAAGGGCAATCTATAGGAACACGCGTAAAACACCAAGGACTCGTGCCCCAGGAGAGGCCCAATATATAGGAACATAAGTAAAACATGTAGGATTGTGTACACAGGAGAAGGACAATCTATAGAAACATACGTATAACATCAAAGAATCGTGCTCCAGGTGAGGCCCAATCGATAGGAGCATACGTAAAACACATGGGATTGGAGCCACTCCTGTTGCCTTCTGAGGCCTCCTGCTCCTGGGGCTTCTCGGGGCCTCCTGTTGCCTTCCGGCCTCCTGGCGCTTCCTGTTGCCTCCTGGGGCCTCCTGTGGTTTCCTGAGGCCTCCCGGAGCTTCCTGGGGCCTCCTGGAGCCTCTTGGGACATCCTGTGGCCTCTTGAGTCTTTCTGTGGCCTCCTGATGCCTCCTGGGACCTCATGTGGTCTCCTGGGGCCTCCTGGAGCCTGTTGGAGCCTCCTGTGGCATCCTGAGAAGAATCTGCGCCCACGAGCCTGGCCACCAAAACAAGCAAACCGATCGAGACATCCTCCAAATCTGGCCCACCTGGTGGGTGAAAATGAGCGCCTCGCTCGAGACATCCTCCAAATCTGCTCCGAAAACGAAGGATGTTGGCACAGAAAACAAGCAAACCGCTCGAAACATCCCCACAGAACGGCCGCGAACGGGATCGTGAGATAACCCCTCGGCAGCTCCCCTTAGGGACGTGAAAATGAGCGCCTCGCTCGAGACATCCTCCAAATCTGCTCCGAAAGCGAATGATGTTGGGACAAAAAATGACCAAACCGCCTGAGACATCCCCACAAAATTCCGCGAACGGGACCCCGTGAAATACCCCCCCGCCGCCCCCCTTAGAGTGCTGAGACGAGCGAATCGCCTGAGACATCCTCCAAATCTGCTCCGAAAACGAAACATGTTGGATCAGAAAATGGCCAAACCGCCTGAGACATCCCCACAAAATTCCGCGAACGGGACCCCGTGAAATACCCCCCCGCCGCCCCCCTTAGATTGCTGAGACGAGCGAATCGCCTGAGTCTGAGTGATGACTGAGTCTGAGTGATGAGAGAGCATGAGTGAGTCTGAGTGATGAGTGAATCTGAGTGGTGAGTCTGAGTGATGAGTGGTGTGTCTGAGTGAGGACTGAGTCTGAGTGATGAGTGAGTCTTGATGAGTGAGTCTGAGTGATGAGTGAGTGGGGAATCAAAAACCCCATCTTTGGATATGGGGAATCAAGAACCCCATCTTAGGATATGGGGAATAACTTACGTGTGTGTCTGAGTGATAGGTGTGGTGTTCTGTCCTGTTCTGTGTCCTTCCGGCGCGGTCCGCCAATAACAAGAACCCCATCTTTGGATATGGGGAATAACAAGAACCCCATCTTTGGATATGGGGAATAACAAGAACCCCATCTCTTTGGATATGGGGAATAACAAGAACCCCATACTTAGGATATGGGGATCAAGCAAACCGATGGAGACATCTTCAAAATCTGGCCCACCTGGGGGGTGAAAATGAGCGCCTCGCTCGAGACATCCTCCAAATCTGCTCCGAAAACGAAGGATGTTGGCATAGAATCCATGCAAACCGCTCGAGACATCCCCACAACATCCAGCGAAAGGGGCCGAGTGTAATACCCCCCCGCCGCTCCCCTCGGGAACGTGAAAATGAGCGCCTCGCTCGAGACATCCTCCACTGTTGTGAAGACGCCTCGGGGTGGGCGCCTTCATGTGGTCCTCCAAATCTGCTCCGAAAGCGAAGGATGTTGGGACAGAAAACAGGCAAACCGCTCGAGACATCCCCACACAATTCCGCGAAAGGGGCCGAGTGCAATACCCCCCCGCCGCTCCCCGTAGGGATGTGAAAATGAGCGCCTCGCTTGAGACATCCTCCAAATCTGCTCCGAAAGCGAAGGATGTTGGGACAGAAAACAGGCAAACCGCTCGAGACATCCCCACAAAATTCCGCGAACGGAACCCCGTGAGATACCCACCCGCCGCTCCCCTTAGAGTGCTGAGACGAGCGAATCGCCTGATACATCCTCAACATCAGTGTGTGTGTGAGTCATCCGATGGGTGGACCTGAGTGAGTGTAGTGAATGTATGAGTACAGGTACAAGTGAGTCTGAGTGATGAGTGAGTCTGAGTGATGAGTGAGTCTGAGTGATGAATGAGTCTGAGTGATGAGTGATGAGTCTGAGTCATGACTGAGTCCGAGTGATGAGTGAGTCTGAGTGATGAGTGAGTCAGAGGAGGTGAGGGTGTTCCTGTGTTCCTCCGGCGCGGTCTGCCAATAATTACTCGACACGGGGCTCCCCATATGTGCATCTCATTCTCTTGGCACATTTTTCCATGGAATTCCATGCATATCAATCCCTTGGTAAGTCTTTCTATGGGTATATGTCAAGGAACGCCTCACGACACGCGAAACGTAGATTGTAACGCTCTCTGAGCGTGATAGGATTGTTTTACACATCCTTGCTGACGCGTCCTCCGTTTGAGTGTGAGTGGGCATGAGTGTGGGCAACATGCTCCCTACTTACAGCACTGCCTGCTCGCTCGAGACATCCTCACAGCCGGCAGGGAGAGAGAGAGAGAGAGAAGGAGAGGGAGGGAGGGAGAGGGAGGCGGAGGAGGAGGAGGAGGAGGGGGGGAAAGAGAAAATAGAACGCGGATTTTTCCTTGGCAACGAAAAGCAAATGACTCCTTGTTCCATTTCTGGAACTCCCACAAATCGCGCCCCAGTGGGGTGCGAGAAGACGTGGGTATCGAGTTCGGCACGATATTTGTCTTAAAATGTGTTCGCCTGAGATGTAACCCTTTCAGGTGAAGCCTCCGGCCGACGGAGGTGTAACCCTTTCAGGTGACGCCTCCGGCAATCCTCCTCGTACTCCTGATCCTCGCGGAAGTGTAACCCTTTCAGGTGACGCCTCCGGCAATCCTCCTCGTACTCCTGATCCTCACGGAAGTGTAACCCTTTCAGGTGACGCCTCCGGCAATCCTCCTCGTACTCCTGATCCTCACGGAAGTGGAACCCTTTCAGGTGACGCCTCCGGCAATCTTCCTCGTATTCCTGATCCTCAATGAGCCCATAGAGTCCCTGCACAGTCCTCCCGTGCAAGCGGTCTCTGCTGAACCGTAGCGCCACCGAACAAGCACACGAACCTGCAACCTCCGCGGTGCCAAAGAGCGCGCAGTGGCACCGGAAGTATACGAACAAGAGTGAGTTGGCCTTCAACCTCGAACAACCAAAAAACAACTGGGGGGCACCGGAAACATGCAAGCTGCGAGAGTGGGCCTTCAACCTTGAACAGAGAGCGCCAGCCATCGCCCTGCCACAAGCAGCACCGCCACTGGGGGCCACCGACGGGGCCCCCAATGTGAAAAACATCCCTGCAAATGAAATATGCATTCAACCTGGAAGAACAAAAGAACGACTGGAGGGACGGCGACGACGTAGGTCCCTGGATTTTGCCCTGGAGGTTGAGAAGCCTGAGCCCCCTGAGGCCCAGGAGCCACGGCGTGTAAGATCGTCGCGCCAGCTCCGTGCGCCCAGTGTCTTCATGGACGCATTGTCACGCCCGCTGCTCCAGACGCCGACGCTTCGTTGTCCGCAAGGACAACGACCAATATACGCAATTTGCCATTTCGGGGAAAGGTTTATCAGAACCATAGGAAGCGGCTTCCGCCTGGGACTTCCTCGCAATTCACTCACAGCCGCGGGTGAGCGGGCGGCAGTGATACGCCGTAGGCGTCTGAGATAGCAGTCAAGGAAGGAGGGAAAGGAAGGCAAGAGAGGGAAAGGATGGAGAGGGGCGATTATCCTGGAGGGGGGGGGTGTGCCCATCCGAGGGAACGGTGCACCCCCCCCTCCTCCCATCACGCTAGTTCAGACAGCGCGCTTTCCAGTTTTTCGATCCGCCCCCGCTCCGCGAACCCCATTGGGAGGTCGAGATCCCCACTCTGCAGTGGGGTTCGCGGAACGGGGCGCCCCCCCAGGTGCCTGTTATCTTCGCGCTGGCGGCGGGATGGCACCCAGGGGGACGTGCCTACTGCGATGAAAGAAGAAAGGAGGAGGAGGAAGGAGAGAGGAGGAGTGGAGCAGCCGAAAGCCCTTTTGGGCTTTCCCCGGCGTGTGGAATGCCTATTTGGCAATTTTCGCGGGCTCGTGCCCGCGCAATCGTGCTCGCCCGCAGGCGACAGGGCATTCCACCGCCCTGGTTTTTGCAGGGCCAAGGCTCGAATCGCCCGCCCCGCTTGTTCTGTTGATTGTTGTGTTGTAAGTGGTTGTGATGGTGATGGTTGCGTTGGTTGTGCTGCTGGTGGTTGTGCTGGTGGTGGTTGTGCTGATCGTGCTGGTGGTGGTTGTTCTGCCAGTGGTTGGGCTGATGGTGATGGTGGCGCTGGTGATGGTTGCGTTGATCGTGGTTGTGCTGGTTGTGGTGCCAAGTTGCGCTGGCGCTTGTGCCGTTGGTGATTGTGCTGTTGGTGGTTTTGCTGGTGGTGGTTGTGCTGGTTGTGTTGCCGGTGGTTGTGCTGGTGGCGGCTGTTCTGACTGTGCTGGTGGTGCTGGTGGTGGCGACTGTGCTGATTGTGTTGGTGCTGGTTGTTCTGCCGGTGACACAGGGAGCGACAGTGCAGAGCCACATCGTCTCCAGCTGGCGGTAGTCATTCGCACCACGGCTTGGCCGCAATGCGGCCACAAATTAATATATTAAGTTGTGCTGGTGGCGGCTGTCGCCACTGTTAATGCGCAACCCCTGAAAAGGATTGCTGGTGGTAGTTACGTTGGTGGTAATTGCACTAGCGGTTGTGCCGGTGATGGTTGCGCTGGTTGCGCTGGTGCTCGCCCGCAGGCTTTTGCGGGGCCGAGGCTCGCATCGCCCGCCCCGCTTGTGCTGTTGGTGGTTCTTCTGGTGATGGTTGTGCTGGTTGTGCTGCCAGTGGTTGTGCCGATGGCGATGGCTACGGCGACGGCGACGACAACGACGACGACGACGAGGGCGTCCTTGAAGGGCTCCGAGGCGTGCCTCCGACTGCGGGCTCGTCATCCTCTTCCTCCTCCTTCTTCTGCTCCTCCTCCTCCTCCTCCTCCTCCTCCTCCCCCTCCTCCTCCTCCTCCTCCTCCTCCTCCTCCTCCTCCTCCTCCCACTCCCCTTCCTATTCGTGGAGTCGGAAAGCGAGAGATGCTGCACCAGAAAGTGCCTAAACCGCCTGAGCCATGCGCACGAAATTCTACGAACGGGGCCCCTCGCCTTCGGTTTCCTCCCTTTCCTCCACTCGTCCTCCTCCGACTCCTCCTCCGAGAAAGCGGAACCTCTTTGCCTCCTCCTCCTCCTTCTTCTCCTTCTCCCCCAGAGACCTCTGAGAGAGCGGGGCAAACATCATCATCATCATCATCATCATCATCATCATCATCATCATCATCATCATCATCATCATCCTCATCATCATCATCATCATCATCATCATCATCATCGTCGTCGTCGTCGTCGTCGTCGTCATTCTAATCGTCCTCTTACGCATCCTCATCCTCTTCATCATCGTCGTCATCATCATGATCATCATCATCATCAGCATCATCACCATCATCACCAGCCTCCTCCTCATCATCCCCCTCATCGTCATCATCGTCATCATCATCATCATCATGCATCATCATCATCATCACCATCATCATCATCGTCATCGTCATCGTCATCGTCGTCATCATCCCCTTCCTGCTCCTCCTCTTCCCCTCCTCCTCCTCCTCCTCCTTCCTCCCTCCCCCTCCTCCTCATCATCCTCATCATCATCATCATCATCATCATCATCATCATCACCATCATCAGTGCCGGAGCCCGAAACGGGCCTCCAGACCTCGAAGTTCGAAGTTCCTCCTGCTCCTCCTCCTGCCCCTCCCCGTCCTCCTGCTCCTCCTCTTCCTCCTCCTCCTCCTCCTCTTCCTCCTCCTCCTCCTCCTCCTGCGCCTCCTCCTCCTCCTCCTCGATTATCAAAAAAGCGGCGCGGCCATCGTCGTTGCGATCATCATCATCATCATCATCACCACCACCACCATCATCATCATCATCATCATCATCATCATCATCATCATCATCATCATCATCATCATCGCCATCATCATCATCACCAGCATCACCATCATCATCATCATCCATCATTATACTGCTCCTACTCGTGCTCATGCTCGCCTCCTTCTCCTCATCATCGTCCTCCTCCTCCTCCGCCTACTCCTACTCCTACTCCTCCCCTGCCTCGTCCTCCTCCTCCTCCTCCCCAGTCTCCTCCTCCTCTTCCTCCTCCCCCTCATCATCATCATCATCATCCTCCTCTTCTCCTCCTCCTCCTCCTTTCCTCCTCCTCCTCCTCTTCCTCCTGACTCCTCCTCCTCTTCCTCCAAATCTGCTCCGAAAACGAAACATGTTGGAAGAGAAAATGACCAAACCGCCTGAGACATCCCCACAAAATTCCGCGAACGGGACCCCGTGAAATACCCCCCCGCCGCCCCCTTAGAGTGCTGAGACGAGCGAATCGCCTGAGACATCCTCCAAATCTGCTCCGAAAACGAAACATGTTGGATCAGAAAATGGCCAAACCGCCTGAGACATCCCCACAAAATTCCGCGAACGGGACCCCGTGAAATACCCCCCCGCCGCCCCCCTTAGATTGCTGAGACGAGCGAATCGCCTGAGTCTGAGTGATGACTGAGTCTGAGTGATGAGAGAGCATGAGTGAGTCTGAGTGATGAGTGAATCTGAGTGGTGAGTCTGAGTGATGAGTGGTGTGTCTGAGTGAGGACTGAGTCTGAGTGATGAGTGAGTCTTGATGAGTGAGTCTGAGTGATGAGTGAGTGGGGAATCAAAAACCCCATCTTTGGATATGGGGAATCAAGAACCCCATCTTAGGATATGGGGAATAACTTACGTGTGTGTCTGAGTGATGGGTGTGGTGTTCTGTCCTGTTCTGTGTCCTTCCGGCGCGGTCCGCCAATAATTATTCACTGCGTGGAGCTCCCCATATGTGCATCTACTCGCATGGACCTGTCCGCCGTGAATGTCTAGGCGCAAGAGCTTTCGAATATTAACGGGCTTCAGTTGTGACGGTCTGGACATCAATCTAACTGCGAATGAATTGGAGTGTGAATGAGCCTCAGTAGTACGAGCGCGTCTCTGTGCATGAGCCTGGGGCCTCCTGGGGCCTCCTGAAACCTACTGGGGCTTCCTGGGGTCTCCAGGAGCCTCTTGGGACCTCCTGGGACCTCCTAGGAAGGTTTCGTGCCCCAGGAGAGGCGCAATCTATAGCAACAGACGTACATAAAACATTGCGGATTAGAGCCACAGGAGAAGGGCAATATATAGGAACACGCGTAAAACACCAAGGACTCGTGCCCCAGGAGAGGCCCAATATATAGGAACATGAGTAAAACATGTTAGGATTGTGTACACAGGAGAAGGACATCTATAGAAACATACGTATAACATCAAAGAATCGTGCTCCAGGTGAGGCCCAATCGATAGGAGCATACGTAAAACACATGGGATTGGAGCCACTCCTGTTGCCTTCTGAGGCCTCCTGCTCCTGGGGCCTCTCGGGGCCTCCTGTTGCCTTCCGAGGCCTCCTGGCGCTTCCTGTTGCCTCCTGGGGCCTCCTGTGGTTTCCTGAGGCCTTCTGGAGCTTCCTGGGGCCTCCTGGAGCCTCTTGGGACATCCTGTGCCTCTTGAGTCTTTCTGTGGCCTCCTGATGCCTCCTGGGACCTCATGTGGTCTCCTGGGGCCTCCTGGAGCCTGTGGGAGCCTCCTGTGGCATCCTGAGAAGAATCTGCGCCCACGAGCCTGGCCACCAAAACAAGCAAACCGCTCGAGACATCCTCAAATTCTGGCCCACCTGGGAGGTCAAAATGATCGCTCGAGACATCCTCCAAATCTGCTCCGAAAACGAAAGATGCTGGCACAGAAAACAGGCAAACCGCTCGAGACATCCCCACAAAATTCCGCGAACGGGACCCCGTGAAATACCCCCCCGCCGCCCCCCTTAGAGTGCTGAGACGAGCGAATCGCCTGAGACATCCTCCAAATCTGCTCCGAAAACGAAACATGTTGGATCAGAAAATGGCCAAACCGCCTGAGACATCCCCACAAAATTCCGCGAACGGGACCCCGTGAAATACCCCCCCGCCGCCCCCCTTAGATTGCTGAGACGAGCGAATCGCCTGAGTCTGAGTGATGACTGAGTCTGAGTGATGAGAGAGCATGAGTGAGTCTGAGTGATGAGTGAATCTGAGTGGTGAGTCTGAGTGATGAGTGGTGTGTCTGAGTGAGGACTGAGTCTGAGTGATGAGTGAGTCTTGATGAGTGAGTCTGAGTGATGAGTGAGGACTGAGTCTGAGTGATGGGTGTGGTGTTCTGTCCTGTTCTGTGTCCTTCCGGCGCGGTCCGCCAATAATTATTCACTGCGTGGAGCTCCCCATATGTGCATCTATTCGCATGGACCTGTCCGCCGTGAATGTCTAGGCGCAAGAGCTTTCGAATATACACGGGCTTCAGTTGTGACGGTCTGGACATAAATCTAACTGCGAATGAATTGGAGTGTGAATGAGCCTCAGTAGTACGAGCGCGTCTTTGTGCATGAGCCTGGGGCCTCCTGGGGCCTCCTGAAACCTACTGGGGCTTCCTGGGGTCTCCAGGAGCCTCTTGGGGCCTCCTGGGACCTCCTAGGGAGGTTTCGTGCCCCAGGAGAGGCGCAATCTATAGCAACAGACGTACATAAAACATTGCGGATTAGAGCCACAGGAGAAGGGCAATCTATAGGAACACGCGTAAAACACCAAGGACTCGTGCCCCAGGAGAGGCCCAATATATAGGAACATACGTAAAACATGTAGGATTGTGTACACAGGAGAAGGACAATCTATAGAAACATACGTATAACATCAAATAATCGTGCTCCAGGTGAGGCCCAATCGATAGGAGCATACGTAAAACACATGGGATTGGAGCCACTCCTGTTGCCTTCTGAGGCCTCCTGCTCCTGGGGCCTCTCGGGGCCTCCTGTTGCCTTCCGAGGCCTCCTGGCGCTTCCTGTTGCCTCCTGGGGCCTCCTGTGGTTTCCTGAGGCCTTCTGGAGCTTCCTGGGGCCTCCTGGAGCCTCTTGGGACATCCTGTAGCCTCTTGAGTCTTTCTGTGGCCTCCTGATGCCTCCTGGGACCTCATGTGGTCTCCTGGGGCCTCCTGGAGCCTGTGGGAGCCTCCTGTGGCATCCTGAGAAGAATCTGCGCCCACGAGCCTGGCCACCAAAACAAGCAAACCGCTCGAGACATCCTCAAAATCTGGCCCACCTGGGAGGTCAAAATGAGCGCCTCGCTCGAGACATCCTCCAAATCTGCTCCGAAAACGAAAGATGCTGGCACAGAAAACAAGCAAACCGCTCGAGACATCCCCACAAAATTCCGCGAACGGGACCCCGTGAAATACCTCCCCGCCGCCCCCCTTAGAGTGCTGAGACGAGCGAATCGCCTGAGACATCCTCCAAATCTGCTCCGAAAACGAAACATGTTGGATCAGAAAATGGCCAAACCGCCTGAGACATCCCCACAAAATTCCGCGAACGGGACCCCGTGAAATACCCCCCCGCCGCCCCCCTTAGATTGCTGAGACGAGCGAATCGCCTGAGTCTGAGTGATGACTGAGTCTGAGTGATGAGAGAGCATGAGTGAGTCTGAGTGATGAGTGAATCTGAGTGGTGAGTCTGAGTGATGAGTGGTGAGTGATGGGTGTGGTGTTCTGTCCTGTTCTGTGTCCTTCCGGCGCGGTCCGCCAATAACAAGAACCCCATCTTTGGATATGGGGAACAAGAACCCCATCTTTGGATATGGGGAACAAGAACCCCATCTTTGGATATGGGGAACAAGAGCCCCATCTCTTTGGATATGGGGAATAACCAGAACCCCATCCTTTAGGATATGGGGAAAAATGTATTGGAATGCGTTTTTTTCGGCGCCGCCGCGGATGTCGATTTTCCAGCGCCGACCGGCGCTATCCAAACACGGAGTCATCGAGTGCGATTCTTCCGTGTATCCCATATGCAGGTTCCAGTAGGAATCCATTTTGACTCTGCCTCGGATACAAGGAGTAATGGAGTGCGATTACTCCGTGTATCCAACATGCAGGTTCCAATAGGAATCCAATTAGAATCTGCCTCGGATACACAGGGTAATCGAGTGCGATTACTCCGTGTATCAAATGTGCAGGTTCCAATAGGAATCCAATTCGAATCTGCCTCGGATACGCGAAGTAATCGCACTCGATTACTCCGTGTATCCAATATGCAGGTTCCGATACGAATCCAAGTGGAATCTGCATCGGATACACAGAGTAATCGAGTGCGATTATTCCGTGTATCCCATATGCAGCCTCCAATAGGAATCCAAGTCGAATCTGCATCGGATACACGGAGTAATCGAGGTCGATTACTCCGTGTTTCAAATATGCAGGTTCCAATATGAATCAAATAAAAATCTGCTTCGGAAGCACGGAGTAATCGAGCACCATTACTCCGTGTATCCAATATGCAGGTTCCAATAGGAATCCAAGTCGAATCGGTTTCGGATACACGGGGTATTCGAGGTCTCTTACTCCGTGTAGCCAATATGCAGGTTTCAATAGGAATCCAATTGGAATCCGCTTCGGATACACGGAGTAATCGAGGTCGATTACTCCGTCTATCCAATATGCAGGTTCCAATAGGAATACAATTGGAATCTGCCTCGGGTACACTGAGTAATCGTGTGCGATTACCTTGTGTATCCAATACGCAGGTTCCAGTAGGAATCCAATTAGAAGCTGCCTCGGATACACGGAGTAATCGAGTGCGATTCTTCCGTGTATCCAGTATGCAGGTTCCAATATGAATCCACTTGGAATCTAATTCGGATACACGGGGCAGTCGAGTGCGATTACTCCGTGTATCCGATACACGGAGTAATCGAGTGCGATTGCTCCGTGATTCCAATATGCAGGTTCCAGTAGGGGTCCAATTCGAATTTGTTTCGGATGCACGGAGTAATCGAGGGCGATTACTCGGTGTATCACATATGCAGGTTCCAATAGGAATCCAATTCGAATTTGCCTCGGATGCAATGTAACCGAGTGCGATTACTCGGTGTATCTAATATGCAGGTTCCAGTAGGAATCCAATTTGAATCTACCTCGGATACACAGAGTAATCGAGTGCGTTTACCCCGCGTGTCCAATATGCAGGTTCCAATAGGAATCTAAATAGATTTCCTTAGGATACATTGAGTAATCGAGGTCGATTACTCCGTGTGCCCAGTATGCAGGTTCCAATAGGAATCCAAGTATAATCTGCTTCGGATACCCGGAGTAGTCGAGTGCGGTTACTCCGTCTATCCAATATGCAGGTTCCAATGGGAATCAAATTTGAATCTGCTTCGGATACACGGAGCAATCGAGTGCGATTACTCCGTGTATCCATTATGCATCGGATACACGGAGTGATCGAGTGCGATTACTCCGTGTAGCCAATATACAGGTTCCAATAGGAATCCAATTCGAATCTGCCTCGGATACACGGAGCAATCGAGGTCGACTACTTCGTGTATCGAATGTGCACGTGCCAGTCGGAATCCAATTCGAATCTGATTCGGGTACACGGAGTAATCGAGTGCGATTACTCGGTGTATCTAATATGCAGGTTCCAATGGCAATCCAAGTGGAATCTGCCTCGGGTACACGGAGTAATCGAGTGCGATTGCTCCGTGTATCCAATATGCAGGTTCCAGTAGGAATCCAAGTGGAATCTGCTTCGGGTACACGGAGTATTCGAGCTCGATTATTTTGTGTTTCCACTATGCAGGTTTGAAAAGGAATCCAAGAATAATCTGCCTCGGGTTCACGGAGCAATCGAGTGCGAGTACTCCGTGTATCCGATACACGGGCTAGTCGGGTGCGATTATTCCGTGTATCCAGTATACAGGTTCCAACGGGAATCCACTTAGAATCTGCATCGGATACACGGAGTAATCGGGTGCGATTTGTCCGTGCATCCAATGCGCCGGTTCCAGTCGGAATCCAATTCGAATCTGCTTCGGATGCACGGAGTAACCGATTGCGATTACTCCGTGTATCCAATATGCAGGTTCCAATAGGAATACCATTCGAATCTGTCTCGGATACACGGAGGAATCGAGGTCGATGATTCCGTGTGCCAAATTTGCAGGTTCCAGTAGGAATCCAATTAGAATCCGCTTCGGATACACTGAGCAATCGAGTGCGATAGCTCCGTGTATCCAATATGCAGGTTCCAGTAGGAATCCAAGTCGAATCTGCCTCGGATACACGGAGGGATCGAGTGCGATTACTCCGTGTATCCTATATACAGCTTCCAACATAAATCCGATTAGACTCTGCCTCGGGTACCCGGAGCAATCGAGTGCGATTACTCCATGTATCCAATACGCAGGGTTCAATCGGATCCAATTCGATTTTTCCTCGGATATGCGGGGTAGTCGAGTGCGAGTACTCCGTGTATCGGATATGCAGGTTCCACATATAAATCCACTTAGAGTTTGCTTCGGATACACGGAGTAATCGAGGCCGATTACTCCGTGTATCCAATATGCAGGTTCCAATAGGAATCCAAGTACAATCTGTCTCGGATACGCGGAGTAATCGGGTGCGCTTGATCCGTGTATCCAACATGCAGGTCCCAATAGGAACCTAATTTCAATCTGCTTCGGATACACTGAGTAATTTAGTGCGATTACTCCGTGTATCCAATACGCAGGTTCCAATGGGGAACAAATTGAAATCTGCCTCGGATACGCGGAGTAATCGAGTGCGATTACTCCGCGTATCCAATATGCAGGTTCAAATGGGAATCCACTTCGAATCTGCCTCGGATACACGGAGTAATCGAGTGCGATTACTGCGTGTATCCAATATGCAGGTCCCAATAGAAATCCAATTCGAATCTGCTTCGGGTACACTGAGTAATCGATTGCGATTGCTCCGTGTAACCGATACACGGAGTCATCGAGCTCGATTAGTCTGTGTATCCAATATACAGGTGCCAATAGGGATCAAATTAGAATCTGCTGTGGATGCACGGAGTAATCGACTGCGATTACTCCGTAGATCCCATATGTAGGTTCCAATAGGAATCCAATGGGAATCTGCCTCGGATACACGGAGTAGTCGAGTGCCATTGCTCCGTGTATCCACTCTGCCGGTTCCAATCGGAATCCAATTCGTTTCTGACCCGGATACACGAGTAATTTAGTGCGATTACTCCGTGTATCCAATATGCAGGTTCCACTAGGAATCCAATGAGAATCTGCTTCGGATACACGGAGTAATCGAGTGCGATTACTCCGTGTATCCAATATGCCAGTCCAATAGGAATCCAATGAGACTTTGCTTCGGATGCACGGAGTATTTTAGTGCGATTATTCCGTGTATCCAATATGCAGGTTCCAATAGGAGTCCAATGAGAATCTGCCTCGGATACACGGAGTAATCGAGTGCGATTACTCCGTGTATCCACTATGCAGGTTCCATCAGGGAATCGGCCCGGACCCAGCTGCGGAATCGGCCCGGGAGGCGCCCCGGGCGCCAGAAGCAGAAATTCAGCATTTTCAAAGAATGAATGTGCATTGAAGTGGCTTTTTCTCGGCGCTGCCGCGGGTCTCGATTTTCCTGCGCCGGCTGGCACTATCCACATCGAATCTGTCTCGGGTACACGGAGTAATCGAGTGCGATTACTCCGTGTATCCAATATGCAGGTTCCAATAGGAATCACAGTAGAATCTGCTTTGGATGCGCGGAGTAATCGAGCACGATTACTCCGTGTATGCAATGCGCAGGCTCCAATAGGAATCCACATAGAATCTGCCTCGGATGCACGGAGTAATCGAGTGCGATTGCTCCGTGTATCCAATATGCAGGTTCCAGTAGGAATCCAATTATAATCATCCTCGGATACACGGAGTAATCGAGTGCGATTACTCCGCCTATCCGATACACTGAGTAATCGAGTGCGATTACTCTGTGTACCCAATATGCAGGTTCCAATCGGAATCCAATTCGAATCTGCCTCGGGTACACGGAGTAATGAGCGCGATTGCTCCGTGTATCAAACATGCAGGTTTCAATAGGAATCCGATTGGAAAAATGCCTCGGGTACACGGAGTATACCGAGTGCGATTACTCCGTGTATCCAATATGCAGTTTCCAATAGGAATCCACTTGGAATCTGCTTCGGATGCACGGAGTAATCGAGTGCGATCGCCCCGTGTATCCAATATGCAGGTTCCAAGAGAAATCCGCTTATCATCTGCCTCGGATACACGGAGTAACCGAGTGCAATTTCTCTGTGTATCCAATGTGCAGGTTCCAATCGCGATTACTCCGTGTATCCAATATGCAGGTTCCAAAAGCAATCCAATTCGAATCTGCTTCGGATACACGGAGCAATCGAGTGCGATTGCTCCGTGTACACAATAAATATGGAGGTTCCAGTAGGAATCCAAGTGGAATGAGCTTCGGATACACGGAGTAATCGAGCTCGATTACTTTGTGTATCCAATATGCAGGTTCCAATATGAATCCAAGTGGAATCTGGTTCGGATACACGGAGTAACCGAGTGTGATTACTCCGTGTATCCAATATGCAGGTTCCAGTAGGATTCGAATTAGAATCTGCTTCGGATACACGGAGTAATCGAGTGCGAGTACTCAGTGTATCCAATACACGGAGTCATCGAGTGCGATTACTCCGTGTATCCAAGATGCAGGTTCCAGTAGGAATCCAAGTCGAATATGCTTGGGATACACGGAGTAATCGAGTGCGATTACTCCGTGTATCCAATCTGCAGGTTTCAATAGGAACCCAATTCGAATCTGCCTCGGGTACACGGGGCAATCGAGTGCGAGTACTCCGTGTATCCAATATGCAGGTTCCACTCGGACTCCAAATGGAATCTGCCTCGGATACACGGAGTAATCGAGTGCGATTACTTCGGTTTTTCAAATATGCAGATTCCACTAGGAATCAGAATTGGAATCTGCCTCGGAAGCACGGAGTAATGGAGTGCGATTACTCCCTGTATCCAATATGCGGTTTCCAGTAAGAATAAAATTTGAATTTGCTTCGGGTACACGGAGTAATCGAGTGCGATTGCTCCGTGCATCCAATATGCAGGTTCCAATGATAATCCAATTCGACTCTTCTTCGGATACACGGAGTAATCGGGTGCGATTATTCCGTGTATCCAATCAGCAGGTTCCATTGGGAATCCAATTACAATTTGTTTCGGGTACACGGATTAATAGAGGGCGATTGCTCCGCGTGTCCAATATGCAGGTTCCAACAGGAATCAAATTAGAATCTGTTTTGGGTACACGGAGTAATCGAGTGCGAGTGCTCCGTGTATCCAATCAGCAGGTTCCAATTGGAATTCAAGTCGAATCTGCCCCGGATACACGGAGTAATCAAGTGCGATTGCTCCGTGTATCCCATCCGCTGGTTCCAATAGGAATCTACTTCGAATCTGCCTCGGATACACAGAGTAATCGAGTGGCATTACTCCGTGTATCCAGTATGCGGTTTCCAACAGGAATCCAATTAGTATCTGCCTCGGATACACAGAGTAACCGAGTGCGATTACTCCGTGTATTCAATCAGCAGGTTCCAATAGGAATCCAATTCGAATCTGCCTCGGTTACACGGAGTAATCGAGTGTGATTACTCCGTGTATCCACTCTGCCGGTTCCAATGGGAATCAATTTACAGTCTGCCTGGGATACGCAGAGTAATCGAGTGCGATTACTCCGTGTATCCAATATGCAGGTTCCACTAGGAATCCAAATGGAATCTGCTTCGGATACACGGAGTAATCGAGTGCGATTACTCCGTGTACGCAATATGCAGGTTCCAATCGAAATCCATTGGAATCTGCTTCGGGTACACGGAGTAATCGAGTGCGATGGACTCTTGTATCCAATATGCAGCTTCCAACAAGAATCCAAGTAGAATCTGCCTCGGATACACGGAGTAATCGAGTGCGATTGCTCCGTGTATCCGATATGCAGGTTCCCATAGGAATCCAATTCGAATCTGCCTCGGATACACGGAGTAATCGAGTGCGATTACTCCGTGTAACGAATATGCAGGTTCCAATAGGAATCCAATTCGAATCTGCTTCGGATACACGGAGTAATCGAGTGCGATTACTCCATGTATCCAATATGCGGGTTCCAATAGGAATCCAATTTGAACCTGCCTAGGATACACGGAGTAATCGAGTGCGATTACTCCGTGTATTCAATATGCAGGTTCCAGTAGGAATCCAAGTAGAATCTGTTTTGGATACACGGAGCAATCGATGTCGGTTACTCCGTGTATGCCGGCGCCAGGAGGCGTCACCGGTTTGTTGTTGTTGATCCCCCCCCACTGGTGCATATTGTTTTTTCGCAATCAAAGTGTGCCCGTCGACGCTCGCACCTTGTTTTTTGACAGGGAAAGTCTTCCTGCTCAAACTGGGCCCCTGGCCCCCGGGTTACAGCAACAACGGCTCCCGCCTGAGACTTCTTTACGATTTAACCAGGACCCCCGCTCCCGCCCGAGACTTCCATGCATTTTATTCAGGAATCGCGCTCTCGCTTTGGACTTCCTTACAATTTATTCAGGAATCGCTTTCCCGGCGCTCTTGAGTCGCGCTCTCGCTGGAGACTTGCTTGCAACTTATTGAAAGATGGCCTTGCGTTGGGATTTCCTGCAACTTGCCCAGGCGCCGCGCTCCCGACACCCAGGCACCCACGAGTCGCGCCCGTTGTGGCCCCATGTGCATGCCCTTCGTGGCCCCGCTGTCGCAATGTGTGTCCCCCTCATTATCCTACGTGGCCCAGTTGCTACCCTCAGTGGCCCCATAGTTGCCTTCTGTGGCCCCGCATTATCTGCACTTCGTGGCCCCCGCTCGTTCGCGCTCTTCGTGGCCCCATGCGCATTCCTTTCTCAGGAGCGGAAAAAGGACGTCTACGTACATGAATTTTCCCGGTTTTCGATGAAACACTCTCGCTAGCGTGCGTGACATGGGGAAGGCTTTGTGCACTAGCGTCGAAGTTCTCGCCGTTTGGTTCAGGTTGTAGGAAGGCTCCTGCTGCAAGATCGTTCGTTCAACGTTTGCGTTCGGTTGCGTGCCTCGCAACGCACCCTGGCGATATTTTGAACACCGCGAACGGGGGTCGGTTTTGGCCCCGTTGTGTCCCTTGGTCTCGCTTTCCTATGTGCCCTCCTGGTCGCTAGCTTGCTGGTTGCATTCGTGCTCGCGTCTCTAGGAATGTTAATCAGTTTACGTTTTTGTTTTGTGTTTGTTTTTTGTGCACTGTGATTCTTGGTCAAGAATCGCATTGCCACGCTAGTCCCTCATGTTCTCGTTCCGACGTAGCTTGCGTTCAGCATGCCCTCGTATGCATTTCCGAATCCTCCGTTCCAGTGCCTTTTGGTTGCTTATGCAGTGGCCCCATGTTTTTTTTGTTTTTGCGGCGCGCCATGGCGCGTCTCTCATGGCCGTCTCAGCAATTTTTCGGCGCAGATTGCTTGATTCGCTCTTTCGCACCATCATGTATCATTCGGTTCCCATCAAGTGACCCTTCTTCGGACGGAGCGTTCGGGGGACGCGCGGGGAGGGGGGGGGCGAGTTGGGGTGGAATGCCAGCGATGATGTAGCACCGGTCGGACTTAGGTTCGCGAACCTTGTCGCGCGCGCCCCGATGAAGGGGAGAGGGGAGGAGGCGGCAGAGGATGGAAGAGGAATGCCTACGGGGCTCAGGAAGAGGGGCAGAGGACGATGACGACGAGGCAGGAGCAGAAGGCGTAGGGGGAGGAGGGAAGCGGAGGATGTTGCAGAGAAGGGCGGAGGCCGACGAGGAGGAAAGCCGAGGAGAACGCAGAGAGGATCAGGCTGACGAGGAGGACCAAGAGAAGAAGGGAACGCTGACGGGGGTGGGGGAAGGCGGGTAACATTCGAGGGATAGGACGAGGGGGATTGATGTGTAGATATTGGGTGGGAGGATGGAGGGTGGAGCGAGGCGGAGGTGGGGTATCGGATGCAACGGGGAACCCGGAAGGGTCGAGGAGGTTCGCCCGCGCTGGGCCATAGCAAGGGCGAATAAGAGGGGGAAGGGCGTGATCAGCAGGAGGTGGCGCAGGGGGGATGTCGGAAGGAGAACGCGCAGGGAGTATGAACGGGGGGAGGTGGGTTGGGGGCGCAAAGATGCAGGACGGGCCGCGAGATGAGAGGGGGCGAACGTGAAGAAGTTCAAAAGGAGAAGTGTGGGGCGCCCATTTGGGTTTCGAATGCGTTCGGGTGCTCTGTCTTGGCGGTCTGATCTAATCAGGAGGGGGGTCAACCCCCGTAGGGCACGCAGTGCGAAGGGAGCGACTTGGGATAATTATGGGGAACCTATCAGACAACTGAAATGTATGTCAATGTGCCTCAACGTACCCACTTCGCGGTGGCGGATCAGAAATTTGAGGCCTTGAGCGTTGCGAGGTGCCAGGCTCTGTTTGGAAGACGAGGGGGGGGGGCAGGTGGTGAATGAGCTGGCATGGCATGCTGCTAGGTCCCTGCAGACAAGGGGGCCGAAGGTTCGCCATCTTCTCCGTGGCAATGCGGCGGGATCTTCGTCGTCAGACCGCTACGTCAGACCATCCTGCCCGTCCGATTGCCGTGTTATGTCTGTCAGACAGCGTCGCCGTAATGCGCTTGCGAGAGAGCGAGAGCCAGAGAAAGAGAGGGAGAGTGGGAGAGAGTGAGAGAGAGATATCAAATACATATCAATCATCAGCCACAAACTGCCCATCGTTCCCTCCAATCGGCGGGCCATTTGTCATTGGTTGGCAGCTGGGGCATCGAAGGGGGGGCGGCTTGTTTTATTCATTTTCCTGCCGCCACCCAGTGACCATTTCCTCATCGAAAGCTCCCTTTGGCCCGGAATCGCCCCGAATGGCCACCTGAGGCCCGAGTGATGGCCCGAACACCAACCACAGGGGGCATGCGCCCTTAGATCCGGGCAGCGTGAAGCACACACGACGGACGGAGTTTGCTATAATTTATGGGGGCCCATCAGGACCATCGTGGATTTCACTTGGGGGGCCTACGTGAGCCCGAGCAGGGAGGGAACACAAAGAGAACGATGGGGAGGAGAAACCTGTCGGCTCCTATCGGCTCCCACTGGCCCCTGACGGCTGCAATTCGTTAGACCGTTTCGAGTCGGATCTATTTTGCTGCAGTCTCTCATCGACCTGCATCGGCTCTGGGTCGGCCGCTTTCGGCCGCAGTCGGTTCCCACTGGTTCGCGCCGGTGTTTCTCGACTCTTGCGTTCGGTTCTTATTGTCTCTTTTTCGTTGCATCCGTCGATTCCCATCGAACCTTATGGGCTTCAATCGGCCACTATCGGTTCCTAGCTGATTCGCTCAGGTTGTCCAGTTTCACAGTGGATATAGACCACGAGCGACAATGTTGCAGGCGTGGTTTCGGCCGCTTGTCACAAGTTCCAAGTGCAAACGTACCCGCGCGCACTGCAATGTGAAACGCAACCATCACATCCGCAATATATTTGTTCAATCCGGACCCGCAGGGAAGCTCCAAGTCTGTCCTGCTACAGAATTCCCCCTCCAGCGCAGCCATGGCACCCGAGCGGGCAGCGAGGGGCGCGCATGGAGGCCATGTTGCAGCAAAAAATCAAAAACTCGCCAAAGACATGGCCCACATGGAAAAACAAGAGGACCAGATTGCCATCAAGAAGGGCATCCACGACTTGGCGGAGACGATCCGCAATGATCCCAATGCTGCCAGGAAGCTCCGGCGCGCGCAGGATGCCATCAAAATCGAGGACCACGCCATGGAGGACAAGAACCGCTTCGCCTCGGATCTTGAGGGCCGGCAGCTCAAGAGGGCGCCCACAGCTTTCCTGAAGAATGGGCGCAGCGGCTTCCCACCGTGACGGGCATGAATGCGCCTGAGGAGCTCGAGGACCCGAACGCGTGCACCGCCATCGTGAAGAATAATGCAAAGGCACCGCTGCAGCTGGTGCGTCGCCTGGCTTGCGTGAGCGAGACCGACCAGCTGGGCCCGATGGAGAAGAGCACCTGGTGCGAGGTCTACAACGATCGTATAGTCGCGATGGGCGGGTGGCCGGCTGATCTCAAAATCACGCGTGATTTCGAGCTGGATTTTGCCATTGGCGGGCATTTCAAGTTGGTCCCTCCGATTGGGGCGGGCTCAGAGGACAGCGACCCGATGCAGCACAAGTACGAGGGCTTCCAGTTCCTCGGCAAGAATTTCCCGTTCACGGGGCCCCTGGCTACATCCATCACGGGCGCTTGGAAGCCCCAGAAGAATTGGGACCACAACAAGGCGTGCGTGGAGGACCCCCTGTATCCGAAGCTCGCCACCGAGTTCGCCACATTCTTGGTGCAGGCCCTCCAGGACATGCTGCCTCGCATGACGTTCCCGACGCCAGACGCGCACGGGGAGCTGCGAGATGAGGGGCGTGATCCCAAGTTGCTTGAGATCGAGGATTCCAGAGAGGTCGCATCGCCGGGCCCCAAGGTCGCCGATGCGAGTTCGCCAGCGAGCTCCGCGACCGAATGCAGCCCAGCGGGGTCGGAGTTGGGCTTGTCTCTCGTCGGCGGCGTGTCCGACAGCCCGAGGCCGTCTGGCACGCTGGCCGCTTGGACGGCGCCGAGCCCCATGGCAGGTAGTTCCACGGCACGGCGGGTGGGGATCAGACGCCCAGAGAGCATGTCTGAGAAGAAGTGGGCCGCCTTGCAGAAGCTCGGTGCGTTCCAGGCGAAGAAGCAGGACAGTGAGGGCGTTCCTTCGGACGCTCCGGGGGGGGCCTGAGGTTTTGATTCGTTCTCCAACCCTGAGTAGGCGTACTGCCTTTCGTTGCTGCCGCCGCTGCTGGCGACTTCGCTGCGGACATGGGGTGTGCTCGTCCAGGCGCGACAGTGGTAGTTGGGGTTCTCTTCCACTGATGGCAGGGCGCGCGCGGGGCCACTGCGGCAATTGAGTTTTATTGTTGCATGCTCTCGCCACGCGAGCAGGCCATCATCGAAAGTGTCGCCAGGGGCCGGCAGTTGGTTGCGTGGGCGCCGCTGCCACCACAAAAGGACGAGCAGCAGGTGGAAAGTAAAGAGGATAGCGCGGGTGTGGTGGAGGGGGAGGGATGGGAAGAGGAGGGGGATTAAGGAACAGTGGGGAGAGCAAGGGCAGGAGGGGGATCGCACCCCCCCGCGCCCCCAACCCCCGCCCGCCTATTCCAAAACCTCAGCCGCGCCCCGACAAACGCCCACCTGCTCTGAAAACCTCCGCTGCGCTTTGACAAAACACCCGCGGGTCCCGATTTTTTTCCGATTTCCGCCCCCCTCCCTTTGGCCCCGAAGCTTCCGCCTGGCCACTTCCAAACTAACTTATCGATTCACTCGCAGGCGCAGGGGGCGCAGGAGTTGCCCCCCTCCCTTGCGGGCGGGCGGGCCGGAGTGCATCGCGGGGCTACTGTCCTGAAGGACACGTGCGCCTCCACAAACCTCAAGAGCTCTCGCGCGTCCCTCTACATAGATATGAAAATCAAGGGCACATCCTCTGGGCGGCCCTCAGCCAGTTGACGAGAGGGTGCCCCGTGGAGCGGGAAAGCGCCCGCGCATGCACCGATGGAAAGGGGGAGGGGAAAAGGGGGGAAAAGGGTGCGTCCTCTTGAGCACTGGCGGTAAACACGGCGGAAAGCACCGACCGTCCGACAGCTGCGCCTTCCTAAGCACTGGCGGAAAAAAAGGCGCCTCACGGGGAGGGGGTAGGGGGCAGGAAAGTGCGGCTTCAACAGCTGCCGCTTTGAAGGTCCGCATTGCCTCAGCTAGGCGCGGGGCGTTCGCCTGGCGGGGCGTTTGCGGAGTGCGGGAAATTAAGGGGGTACGGGCTTCCCACGAATAGGCGCGGATAGGCCGGCACACCAAAAACCTTTCGCTGTTGTTTGGGGCCCTTGGCGCGGACAGGTTGGCACGCCGAAGACAGCCTTTGGAGCGCAGGGGGGCATGCGAACGCGGACAAGCCGGCGCGGGGAACTTAGCGTCGGGACGAAGGCATCAGTTGCTGTTTGGCGGGCGTTCGGACACCGTTCTGTTTTGCTCAATCTTGCCATATGTTTGGGCATCATGGCGCATTGGGGCCGTTCTCGGGCCATCGCAGGCGCAGGGGGCGCAACGCGCGACCGCGCTCAGCTAGCTCCTGGCACATGTTGGCGTGAATTCGGGTCGCGATTGGTTTTACCGCGGCGCTGAAAACAAGGCGTTATCGCAGGCATACCAACATTGCGTAAATAACACATGCGCCATCATGGGTCCATGATGCGCCCGCGGGGGGGGGGGGGGGTCATTTCGCAGACGTTCCCGGGCGCGCCGAGGCCCAAAGGGGGAACGCAACCTCGCCCACTTTATTTTTGTGCCATCGCTGGCGAACTCAAAGTCGTTTGATGGCCAGCGAAGGCACAGAAGGGGTACACCGACAGTGCATGGCAGCCGCTGTTGGGCCATCTGTGGGCCATCGTCGGTTCATCTTGCCCCGCAGGGTCATCTTGGAACCGGGCGGAGGGTAGCCGAGGCACCGAGATTCAAACGCCACCGTTTGCATTGTTCGGCCCCGCCAGTTTTGGGCCACCTTGGCACCGTTCGGGGCCCAATCGAGGCGCGGGGCTCACAGTGCAGCCGCGCGCAGTTCGCTTTGGGGCCATATTCGCGCCGTCGCGGGCTTTCTTGGGCACCGCCCTGAGGCCCTGAGGGATCCGATTCTCGGCCGGCCAAGGTGGCAGGCACCTACAGGCGCGGATGAGCCAGCACAGCCAACATATCAACATCCCGGCAGCATCCATAGCCGTTTGGGTCACATATTCCCCCGCCAATCTTGCAGTCCTCCTACCGTGGGGCCCTGCCAATCCTGATGGAGGCAGAGTTGGTCGAATTCGAGCGGAAACGGTTTTCTATTGTCTGGGATCCGGACGCCTGCATCCAGATCCTGCGCGAGAACGTGACGGAGGAACTCACTCCGTTGCCGGCGGGTTCGGAGTGGAAGGTCGAGTGGGACGACGAGCACAACATGAATGTGTTGGTCGCCGCTGATGGTCGAGAGGGGTCCCACTGGTGTGATGACCTCGTCGATGATATTTCGATGATGGCCGCAGATGGCACGATTGTTGTAGAGGTCGACGGGCAATATGATTTATTCACATTGCACGAATACCGGAAACGCCACAAGGAAATCAACATGAAATTGATCGTGATGGGCCGTCCAGAGCTTGCGGTGGTCAAGGGGCATGTACTTCAACAGTCTGTGAATGGAGCTTTCGTTTTGTGGAATCCGTGGAGCATATGCGAGCAGAGTGTCCCCAAAGCCTTATGGAAAACCCCTCCGGGTACATGGTGGCAGAACTACAGACGGAGGCTAGTGGGCACCATCAAAAACTTTACAGAGTTCGATGTGGAGGCGCACTTGCGGAAGGCAGCGATCACCGGAAACGCAGATGACGATGCCGATAACGATTACCGCATATTTCAAACCCCTGCCATCAGCACTGCGGCGTTGATCCGCATACTCATTCGCCTTTCCAATCCTTCAGACAACAACAAGTTCAGAAAAGATGAGGCGTTGCTGGAATGCTGGAGTTTGTTTTTCGACGCGGTCCTGCGGACTTACTGCGAGCCCGTGGCGAACGTGGAGTGGACTGTCTTTCTTGATCCGAAGCCCATTCTCAAGCCAGGCTTGCCACCCTTTGGAGTCAACAAGATCAGCGTGTACGTCGTGGCTGGGCTCGTGGACCTCACCCCGCTGTTTGCGGCCTCCGACACCGCCCCCCATTTCGACGTAATGAAGAGCCTTTTCCTCGCCGTGCCTGCTGACGAGCGGGGGCGGGTGCCGATTCAGGACGTGCTGCGGAAGCTCGACCACGGCGGGAAGCAGATGGAATGGCTGCTCCAGCAGTTCGTGATGCTGACCGCGGGCATGGTTGATGGCGATGTTGTTGCTGCTTTGTCCGGGGGCGCTCCCGCTGGAGATGGCGCTGTCTCTGTGGAGACCGCGCCAGAGGATCTCCTCGGCCTGAGCCGGGAGCACGCTCGCCGAGTGCGCGCTGACGAGGCCAAGAAGGAACGCGCCGAGGAATCCACGGATTTCGACCCATCGCTGTGCCTCCTGAAGCATTTTTCTTGCTGCGAAGCCTGTTCTCCCCCACCCGCGGCGCCCTCGCGTGCCACTACGCCTGCGATGCTGCCGCGGTCGGCCTGAAGGACCGGCTCCTGGGCATCATCAGCGCCTCGGAGTGCCCAGCGGCGTGGCCGCCTCCCCAGGCGCCGCGGGCAATCCCCGGGGCCCAGAGGGGCGGTTCCCTATCCTCGGACACGTCCGTTTTATTCATGTACATAGCTTTCCCTCTCGGCGAGCATCCTCGTAAAGGGGTTGCTTAAATTTCATATATGTACATGTTTTTTTTTGTTTTTTTCTACCCGTTCGGGTTGGGGAAATCCATGTACACAGCCCCGGTTGCCCCCCCCCCCGCGACATGCCTTGGCCGCGCCGCCGGGGGACAGGTGACCGGCAAGCTGACGACCTCTCTCACGCTGGCCCAGGAAACGTCCGACATGGAGTCGCTCAGAGAGGTGCAGTCCAATTGGCGGGACTCTGCCAAGGCTTTTTGGAAATCGATGGCGGGCGAAGGGGCCCCGAAGCCCCTGGCCAAGCTTCACAGGCTGAAGGTGTTGCTTTGGTTGGCGGCCTCGTGGATGGACCTTGTTGTTGCGACCGGTCGCGGATGGGACCAGTTCCAGGTAGCGCAGGACCCCGCCCAGCGGGGAGACCCGCTGACTTGGCCGAGCATCACCGTCACGATCGATCAGGGGTCCGACGGTTGGTCGGCGTGTTTTTTCCTTGCCTCGGAGTTCCTCAACGTGATACCTTTCTTCGATGTGAGCCATCGCGTGTGGAACGACACGCGGCTGGCGATCCAGGATTGCGGCTGGTGGCACGTGGCGCTCCTTTTGGTCGGCCTTATGAATCTGGACCACGGGCCGTGGCCCACCCAGCGTTGGTTCAACGAGACGAGAGACGGTGTCAGAGACTATTTGTACATGAATACACGGGCGTGCCCGATGTTCCAAGGTCCCCAGGGGGGAAGATCTAGGGAACTTATCGCCGGGGTCGTTCGGGCAGATCCTCAGCCAACACATTCGGTCGCTCTGTCATTCTGCCACTCCTGGGCAACACAGGGCATGGGCGCGCATCAATCCTACCAATTGCCATCTCATGTAATCGGGGTCGGATAGAGGGAGGGGGGGTCAGGGGCAGGGCGCGCGCAAGTGAGAGGTGGGCGGGGAGGGGCGGCGAGGAGAAAGACGAGATCTGGGCCCTGGGGTCGGAGGCTCGCACCGCGCAGGGCCACGCAGGCGCGGAAAATGGAAACGTTTTTTTTTTGGTTTGTCAACGCGCGTCTTTCCACATGGGTGCATGGGGCAGGGGGGGTGCCGCCGATGGCTCCAGCAGCGCTGCCGCCATCTTCGCCCCCCCCACCTCCCCCACCTCCGCCGCCGCCCCCCTCCTCGAGGATCTGAATGGTAACCCTTTGGTCCAGACCTCCCGCCATAAGGCTCTGATTGGTAACCCTTTAGCCCCCCCCGCCTCAAGGCTCTGACTGGTGACCCCATGAGTCCGAGCTTCCCGCCTCGATGCTCTGATCGGTAACCCAGTGGCGCTCCCGCCTCAAGGTTCTGATCGGCAACCCTCTGGCGAAGGCCCCCCGCTTTGAAGCCCTGACCAGCAACCCTTCGGCCCAGACCTCCCACCTCAAGGGTCTAACTGGGAATCCTCTGGCCCAGATCTCCATCAGCGTACTGATTGATACCCTTGAGGTCCAAGCCTCCCGCTTCGCGGCTCCGCCCGGCGACCCTGTGGCCCAGGCGTCCCGGCTCAGGGTTTTGGCTGGTAAGAGTTTGGTCAAAATATCGTGCCCCAAGGCTCTAACCGGGAACCCTGAATGCAGACCTTCTGCCTCAAGGCCCTGATCGGTAACCTCGTGGTCCAGACCTCGTTCCTCGGGGTTCTGAGCGGTGGCTCTGGAGTCCAAACCTCCTGCCTCGATGATTTCACCGGTAACCCTTTGGTGCAGACCTCCCGCCTCAAGGCTCTGACTTGCCCCCCCCCCTGGGGCAGGCCTCTCGCGTCGAAGCCTTGATCGGCAACCCGCCGATCCAGATCTCCCGTCTCGCGCGTTTAACTTGGAAGCCCGTGGCCCAGGAATCCCGCTGCCACGCTCCAACTTGCAACGCCGTGGTCGAAATCTCCCACCTCGAGGCTCCGATTGGTGACCCTTGGGCCGAGACGTCCTGGTTCAAGTCTCTTTTGCCGCCCTCCCCCCACTTCATCCCCCGTCCAGGTTCGCCCGAAAGTCATTCGGAAATTCGTGCCAGCGTGATGCCTTTTTGCCGCCCCCCCCCCCGCTATTCTCAGAGGGTCCCCCACCTGTGTTGGCGCGCAGTGGCCGGGCGGACATTCGTAGAGGCTCGAGCCAACTTGCAGTGGAAACTGCCATTGGAATCATGACCGATAGCTCCGCATGGAGACCAGTGGAATCACGAGCGATGCTTTGCGATCCTTCTCTTGATGCTGCTCCTGTTGCATCGTCCGCGGGGTGCCCTCTTGAAGCGCCCCTGGGTTCCTCTTGGGGGCTGTTCGGATCTGTCCAGGGGGCTCAGGGGCTTTTCCATGGCCCAAGAGGGCCAGGCGCAGCAGACCCTCGTGGCCCTGTTGGGGCCCTTCGGGCCATCAAGGCTTTTGTTCGATGCTTTCGCAGTTTTCTCTGGAGTCCCCTTGGGTTCCATTGGCTCGCGTTTGTTCCGCCATGGGCCTTAGCAAGGCCTGGTTTGACAAAAAGGGGGCTGGCCTCTGACGGTCTTGCGGGCCGTTTCCCCATTGCCCCCTGAAGAACCGCCACTCTCATTCGGTTGTTCCCGCCAGCCGCGAGGCCTCTTCGAGCACATGTGGCGCGAGGCCGGGGACCCGGACAGGGTGCCCGCGGAAGCGGATGAGGAAGAGATGTTCCGATCTCTCGATTCCGTCGTGTCCAACAAGATTGCGAAAGTTGGTGCGTCCAGGTGGTTTCAGATGGTCACGTCTGCTTCCATGTTCGTCAAGATTTGGTCCAGGCGACTGTTGCTCATAATCTCCATGCTGAACATGCTTGGCGACAAGGTCAGGCCCGACCTTCTGAACGTGGATATTGTCCGGCGAAAGGAGGAGGACGATATCAACAAAACAACAACCAAGGATGATAAAGAAGAGGTGCGAACGATCAGGAGGAGCTGCAAGAACACGTTGCACTTCATGGCGTCGATGCTCTCGCAGAGACTTCTCTATGCCGTTGCTGTCATCATTAGCTCGCTTGCGAAACCAGTCCAAGAGTGGCACTCGGAGCAGAATAAAACGAACAGGTCAGGTGAGGCTTCGAAGCGATGGTGGGTTGGGCGAGCCATTGACCGTGGTTTGCCACATTTGCGGGACATTACAGCGACGATTAACGACGACCTCTTCGTAAAGTTGGACATGCATACGAGGAGGACAATGGACGAGAAGACGCTCGAGAAAATGACCGTCGATGACCCGCAGGCACACTCGGACAATCAGATGATGAACCTGATTGTGAACTTCCAGCTTGCTCTCTTCCGTCGCCGCTGCCGGCCCCTCATGCACTTCGATGGCGCCCCGTGCCATTTCTACGGGATCATCGACGAGGCTCGCGGCCCAGAGTTCGTGCAGGTGGTCGAGGGCGAATGGAAAGATTGGAATGAGATCCAGGATGTGACGATCTACAAGGGCCCTTTCTGGGACAAGGTCCGTCGGCGGAGCATGATGAATAGGGCGCATTCGGCGCAGGTCGCCACCGCCCTCCAGGCGGCAGGGTGGCGTCGCACGCCAGAGACTGTTCAGCTGTTAGAGCGCCAGATCGACGGCGTCACAACCACAAAAATCGTCGAAGACGGCGTCCGTGAACTCCGACAGGCTGAAGTCAGCGGGAATTTCAAAGGAGATGTATCAGACCGGCGGAGCTGGTGGACTCTGATCAGCACGACCATTCAATCCGTCAAGTTCAGTTTCGGCACAATGAGGTGGCACAACATCTGCATCCCTAGGGGCTTGAGGAGCCGGAGCATAGAGAAGATGTTCCGCGCCAGTTTCTCGGTGCTTCCGAAACCTTGGTTGAGAATGGTCACCTCCAGCAAAACTGCCCCCTATTGGTCGACGGCGCCGTTGTTGAGCACGGGCCACGTGGAGGATAAGAGGCTCATGGGCGTGCTCCGTCCTTTAGGCCGTTTGCAAGTGGCTCCAAATTCGTGGCACAGCGTCGTTGCACAGTCCAGCGCCCACAAGATTCTTATGACAAGCCGTCTCGTGGGAGAGCGTTGGTTTCTTCCCCTCGGAACCTCGTCAGGATCATGCGTGCTAGGGGTACCCATGCGCAAAGTGACCACAGGCTTACACGAGTTCTGGGTGATGGAGGAGCTCGACAGGTTCTATTGGATGGCGGTGGTCGATTGGCACGAGTGGGAGGCGATGACAGTGACCGCGCGGGCTCCTCTGCACCATCGCCTCGCGACGGGTGAGTGGAGCGAGGACCGAGTGATTTTCGAGAAGGTGGGGCGTGGCGGAACCCTGCTGGAAGTCGCCGCGTGGAATGGTTGCTACATGCTCCCCAGGGTCGCCGTCAGGAGGATCGCCGCTGCAGTCGGGGCCCTGGGCGATCTCATTGCCATGGATTTCGGCGACCTGATTCTGGCAGTTGCTGAGGCGGTCCTCCCAGGGCCTCTGTCTGACGACCACAAGCTGGAGATCCTGAGGCGCCGCAGACAGGACACCCTGGGCGCGAAGTAGTTGTTGGAGGAGGCGGACTTGCAGGGCATCATCGACAGCAAGGACATGAAGAACGCAGTCGAGCAGGAGGACAACCACGAGGAAGTGCAGAAGGCCATCAAGAACAAGATCCGGCATTTTGCGAAAAAGAAAAAGGAGGATAACCTCGAGAAGGCAAAGGCAGCAGAGGAAGCTGCCGCGAAGGGCCTCGCCAAAGGCAAGGCACGTGGGCGGGGTGGCAAGGGCGGCAGGGGCAAGGCAGCTGGAGCCGGCGAGGTGGCCGCGGAGACGGCTCCGAAGAAGCCCCGGAAATACCCACCGAAAGTCGACCTCAAAGAAAGGACTTTGGAAAGTTTGAACGCAGCGCTGCCAGACGGGTGCAAAATGAGCGGCCCCGATGGATGCGACAGTGCCCTTCGCTTGACCGTTTGGGGGGGCAAGCAGTGCACGCGGTCCACCCGTTTGCATTCTGAGGAGGCCGCGACCCTACTCATTAAGATTGTTTGGCAGATCGCCTTGGACGACGGATGGGAGACTGAGTGCCCCTTCCCAGATCTCGGTGTTTTGTAGCCGCGACAAAGCATTCGCGGCCGCCGCTGCCGAGTTGTATCGATAGGATATGAGTACCCAGAGCAATGTAACCAACTGCCAACATCGCAACCACCATTGCCAGGTCCAACGTTATCACGGACATCACGGGTCCCAGCGTAATTCCAGTCGCTCCGCGTAACCCCACCAGCCGATCCAGAAACGACGCCCACGCGAGTGGCTCTGATCAGGGATGCGGTGGAGCACACTGTGGAATCAAGAGGTGGGTGAGAAGTCGTAGTCCAAGGGGGGGGGGATGGAGGAGGGATCGGAGGAGAAGGACGGAGATGGGGGGGGGAGGAGGGAGAAGGGAGGAGGAGGAGGAGGAGGGGGACCTAGCGGATGAGGAGGAGGAGGAGGAGGAGGAGGAGGGCGGGCAGAGGCCAGAGGCCTCCTGGATGTTTTTTTTTTTTTTTTTGTGGTTTCGTTTTGAGTCTCTTCGGGTGTCTGTCGACAGGTGGTTGTCGGCCTCTGGGGGCGCCTCGGGGGCCTTTTGGCGGCCCCAGACAGCCTTTGAAGAAACGCCTTGGGTGCCTCGGGAAAGCCTTTTGAGGCCCCTTGGGGGTATAAAGGAAGCTTCTTGGGGCCCCCTGGGCGCTTTTTGGAGCCCTCTTTGGGCGCTCTCGTGAGCCTCGGGGGCCATTTTGGGGCCATCTTCGTGGAGATCGATCACGGCAAGGAGAAGTTCAAGTTGGCGCCCCCCGCCCGAGACGCCCAGATGTGCCCAAAACCTTGGTGAAATCACGACGTTTGCCTTGCAACCGAGGACTTTTGCGCATGCTCCGAAGCGGCGCCGCCCCCCTCCCCGTTCAGTTCCAAGGGGGAGGGGTATGGGGGAGGGGCAAAGCCCCCCCCGAAGGGGGCAATGAAACGTTTTCATCCACTCATGCCCTAGAGGGGCAGCGGGGCTCCGTGCATCCCAGTGCGCGTGAACAAATCGAAATTGGATTGCTTGCCCAATCTCCCGCATTGCGACAGCCATCGCGTGCGCTCTCGCGCAACTGTCGCCTCTGCCGCGGCAAAGGCCCGAGGACGCATCAAGACTTTAAACGGAGAGGGTTAAAGGCGAGATTTATATCGAGCATGCACCGCTGCCGTGCCTGGCTCAAGCCGGGCCCGGCCGAACATGTGATTGTGCCTCATTGAGGGGCACTACTTGCATCTGAGATCGGAAAAAACCTTTCTATTGACGATGCCCCTTCTATCCTTTACTCCAGATCCCATGCTTCATCTTGCCCTCTTGCTTATGCGATATGAGACAAAGCCTGGGATATGGGAGCGCCGAAGGCGGAACGTATATCTTGGCTTACCAGTGCGTTTTCGACTTGGTAGCGGAGCTGGCTACACTCTCGTGTGGCTGGCCCTCGCTCTAATACTTGTAATCCACGGCGCAACTTGGTGGACTACTACTACGGTGGAATGCCATGTTGCGCCGGCTCTGCGAGGAGCGGAGCCAGTCCGCGATCGAGCTAGCGGGGCGACCCGCGAGCTCGAGACGCTCTCTCCTACTTCACTGCGCTACTTCACTCCCGACTTCCACCAGATGCCAATCGGCAACTCGATCGAGAACGTGGTCACTCTGCGGGGCTACCCGCAGCGGGGCCACCTGCATCCCGTGCCGGTCAGGCGCCTTACGGCTACTACGCCCGAGCCTGACAAACCACAGCCTAAACCAATCACCGAAGCCGAGATGCACATGCACTGGATTAAGATAACTATCTTCGGCATTCTATGGGTGATAATGGGATGTGCTGTGGGCTACATGCGGCAGGGGATGGACGACACGCGTACTACCGGCCCTTCGTGGGACCCAGCCGGTACTACGCCCTTTCGCGAGTACGCTCGCGAAGTACATGCATGGATAAACGTAACGAGCGGCAATATGACGCCACCTCAGCAAGCTGCAGCACTACAACGTGGCCTTCAAGGCCTTGCTCGTCGTATCGCCATGCAGGTCCCCTCCCAGATCATCAACTATGGTGTAACTGTCAACGGACAGCCAACGGATGCAGTTACTTATATACTGTACCTATTGAGCACCAAATTTGAAAATCTGGAAGATGAGCGCCAGCTCAACTCTGGCACAGCCCTTATCGACTTCCGCGTCGAAAGGGGCGAGCGAATCGACTCAGTGTTAGCTCGATTCGAGATGGCCCGTGACGAGGCTAACTCTGTTGGCTTTGTCATCCCCAACTTTCAGATCCTAACGCTGATCCTTTTCAGTGCGTTAGGCGTTGGCGCGTCACGAGCCCAACACCTGCTGGAGCCCTTTAATCATCAGATGCCCAGAGCACAAGCAGACTATGACAGGCTACTGACCAGGATGAGGAACTACGGGCATGTTGCCGAGCGCTCTCCTGGCAACATTGCGGGTATCTTCACAGGGCACCACTCACATGCAGGTGTCTACGCCACGACTGCGGGGTCACCCGCCGGTCCTGGCGAGCCAAGTCCCTGGGCTGATCCAGCCGATATGCCTAACGAGGCCACTGCCCTCTTAGGGCAGACTGGCCAGGCATCGGCAGAGGCAGCGGAGGCGAACGCCTGGTCGAACTACACGCCGGGCGCCGCCTACACTGCAAGCCCGCCCTCGGGCACAACCCTCTGGGGCCAAGCGGAGCCATCCGCTCAAGGGTCTCAGCCACCCTCTCCGTTTGAATCTGGCACTGACACAGATACCTCATCTGACGATGATCACAATGGCATAGTCTCTGCTGGTAATGACTATCCAGCTGATGACACTCACCCTTCTGAACAACAAAGAGCGGAAGCCGCTTTTATGGCTTATCGCAAATCAAAACGCCGCTGGAGGCGCTTTATGAAGAAACCGGTCAGAAAAGTGAGACGTGCAGCACGCCGACATTTCAAACGATATGGAAAGGGTCGTGGCAAAGGGGGTCGCAGACGTCGTATGCATGGTAGGGGTATTATTGCTTTCCTCACGCCCTTAACTGATATAGTTTTTGAAGAAGTTCTTATCGGAGGCAAAGGTCGGGGTCGCAGGCGGACCTCTGGCAAGGGAAAAGGGCGGAGGGGCAACCCTAGGGACGCTTCTGGTAATACTATGAAGTGTCATACATGCGGTAGTACAGAGCATTTGCGCGATCATTGCCCGAAAGGGAAAGGAAAGGGATCCGTACATTTGGCTCAAAACTCTTTTATGGATGACATAGACTACATTGACTACGAGTTTTACGTCAATCCAGAAGCGGCTCCCGCCGCGGGCTCCTCCACGTACTACGTGATGGCCCGCTACGCTGATGTGACCGTAGCCCTGGAAGACTACGCGGTGACCCTCTTCGACGAGTTCCACGGCTGGGACGAAGTCGACGAGGTCGCGTTCAATGCCTGGTTCGGTCTTCCAGCGGGGCCACCCGCCGACGACGACATCTCCGAAGCTGAGACCGTCCCGGCGACCGAGGAGGAGCTCGCCGCCGCGCTGGCACCGCAGGTGATTGGCATGCCGCTGCTGCCAGATCTTCCGCGGGCTGGCTCGGAAGCGGGAGACGCTGATGACGAAATGCGGGGCCATCCCGCTTATTCTGACTCCGAGGAGGCCGAAGAGGACTATAAGGACATGCTCCAAGAGCAGGTTGCAGAAGCGATCCAGCTCCTGAGTGCGCCAGCACATCAGCAGATAACCATGAATGACCTGCTGTCGCGCCCAGGGGCCGCAAGGCTGCGTCCATACCTGGATTCGGACATGTCGGCACCTCAGATGCTGACAGCACTCCAGGTTCTAGCGGGGTCACCCGCCGAAGCGGCGCCAGCCGCAGCAGCGGGGCCACCCGCTTGGTCTATGGACGTATTCATGCAGGGCTGCGACCAGATGGACCTCAACGACCTCACGATGGAGCAGCTAACCGACATCGGGTACTTTCGAAGCCCGCATCAGCACGTATTCATGGTCCAGGACAGCTCAGAGGACTCGGAGGACAGGCGCGATGCCAAGAAGAACAGACGACCATCGCCACCCCGAGACCCAGAGCACCGTCATGAAGATGAAAGGCCCATGGAACGTGGCAGTGCGTCAGCGGGGCCAGCCCGCAGGAGGAGCCGTTCAGCTCCACGACGCCCTACACATGATGCATCTGGCTACCCGTACAGCACGGAGCACTCCGTAGGTGTATCCGCTCAGTACGTGCCGGAGTGGTACATCAATTGGTACCCCGGCTACTCGATGGACGTGATCCGCCACTGGTGGTCCAAGGAGCACTGCAAACGGGACGAATCTGGCATGATAATACGTACCAAAGGTGGCAAGACTAAAACGCCAGAGGCTTGGGACCGAAGGGCTAAGAAACAGGAGATCATCAACGATCGCAAGACATACAGGAAACAAGTATGTCAATGCGAGCCTTTCAAAGGTCACATGCGCGGCTGTCCAATGGACCGCCCCTCCAGGAGCCCTCATCACGGTGAGACCCCCTGGAATTGGTCTCATGGAGATGACGCTGGCAACGTCCATGATCCTAACAAGAAGGTCCCTGGAGGAGGAAAGCGCATCACTGAAGCCGATCGCGTCCCTATGACCGAGGGGGTTGCTGACGCTGCCAGGGAAAATTGGGAACAGCTTCCCAAAGACCATCGCCTCAAGGAGTGGAACCGCCGATTCCATAAAGAGGCGGGGTCACCCGCAGAATCCAGCGGAGAAGCGGGGTCACCCGCAGACGCGGCGCCAGCCGCTGGGTCCGCGGACGAAGAGTGGATAGCTGTTGCATCTGCTGCCGGATCCGCCGCCGGTGCTGACCAAACCGAACTGAATGAAGAATGGGCGGCGGAAGACGGCTCAGAGAATCCATTCCCTGATGGATGCGCCTGCTGGTACTACAGCTCCTCGGCGCAGAAGTGGTTTTGCACGAGGGTACTGCACCGCCACGAAAATGGCAAGTACAAGCTGGCCATACAAGGTACTGCCAACATCGACCAGATGAGGCAGATCATCCATGATCATGGCCAGCCAGAAGGCCCTCCTAAAGACCCTCCTGGTCCACAACCAGGCAAGGGCAGCAGACCACCTCCAGGACCTGAAGCCGACTCCTCGTCTCCACCGTCTCCTGCTAAGAGGTACCCTTCCAAGAGCCCCGAAGGCACACAGGGGCGCGCGAAGGCCAGAGGGATCGCCAAGAAGGACGACCCTGAGCAGGGAGAGCCTACCGGCCCGTCCGTGACGGAGAGGAGGAAGGCTTTTGCCGGACCATCAACCCCGATGCCACCGGCTGCCCAAGGCGATGTCAAGGACGAAGTTCGCGACCAGCCTAAGGCAGCCTTCCGAGGTGACTGGACTCCAACTCTGCATCAGCCGCGCCTTGCACCACGACCAGGCTCGGCACGAATGAAAGCGCAGCCGAAGCCCGAGGCTGGGACGAGGTCGGTGCGGGCAGAGGCAGTCGCCAAAGGTAAGGGGGACAAGGGCTCTGCGGGGCCACCCGCTAAAGCGGCGCCAGCTGCAGCAGCGGGGACACCCGCAGAAGGCACTCTCTCAAAAGAAGAACGCTTCAGAGCCCTCAAAGAATTTGACGACCGACAGAAACTAGCCGACGCTGCGTTGGCTGACCAAGGTCACCCGCGCCCTGGCGCGGGGCCATCCGCTGGAGCTGCCTCGGCAGCCGCAGGCTCTGCGGGGCCACCCGCTAAAGCGGCGCCAGCTGCAGCAGCGGGGCCACCCGCACGTCGGCAACCAGTGTCGTCTGTTCTCACGAACGGAGCCATTGAATATTGGCAAGGCATTGAAGACAAAGGCCCGAGACGCACCATAAACCCACGAGTCACTCGAGATGATACAGATCGATGCGAGGTCATCAATTGCCCCGTCGCAACTTCGAGCGCCGTAACGATTGGGAACGTGAACAACAAGCCGTGGGAAATATGTTGCGGGACAGGCCGCCATTGCGCGTCGCGCAGCACAGGGCAGAGCTCATGAAGGTCATGGAGAAGTTTAACACAGATCCGACTCTGCCGCGCGATTGGCAAATGGCCAAGGTGTCAATATGGTTCTCTACAGCCCTACGCCATAGTCCGTATTGGAAAGATGGATTCAGCCGGCACTTCGAAAAGATTGACACTTTCGATCCATACGATGGCTGGGCTGTTGTTGACGATTTGCTGACAAACTGGACTGAAAACGATCAGTGGAAAGGCTACCGGGACATGCACGATGTGCTGATCAAGGGCAACCCTCACTGTTCATACGTGTATTGGGTGTTGCTAAACTGCTGCGAGATGATCGACAACCATGGCATGCAGAAGGGCAGGCTCCAGATGAAGTGCGTCGAGGATAGCATGAAGCTACCTCCCAGATTCAGACCAATGGCACGCAGGCCACAATACTTCATCAGAGCCACGAACGGCCATAGCAGCCCAGGCATCCACTGCCCCGAGTCGCTCTATAAGCCGATCACAACATGGATGAAGGAACCAGATGACCCAATATACTTCATCCACGGGACACAGTGGGAACATGTTAAGGGCATCCTTGATAATGGCCTTTCATGCCTCGCACAGGACAACCCTAAGGGGCAGGGCGGGCGCCAGTTCGTACACGGCTGCCCCTACCTCCCGGGTGACCCGAGGATTCAGTCGGGCATCCGTCCTGACTCTGAGGTGCTCATCTTCTGCAGCATCAGCAAGATGTTGTCCAGCGGCTTTTCTTTATGGAGGTCAGCGAATGACATCGTCATGACACGGGGCCACGACGGCCGCATACCGCCCGATCATATCCTCCAGATTGTGAGCATTGCAACATATCGGGTCGGTGAAGCCTGGAGCAATCCGCTGGCTTATGACAAATCGCGGAAGCGGGGCCAACCCGCGGACAGGATTCGCACCGAGGACTACTTGCCACTTAAATTGTGTGACAGAACTCTGGGTGTGATGGAAGATCACGCCATGTACCTAAAGGGCTGGACTAAGACGGGCGGTCGCCCATTCAACCTGACCATGACCGAGCAATATGTTGCTCCGCGACCGTACCTCACACAGACAGTCCTCATGATAAATGCCCAGGAAGACGAGGTCATGCCTGAGGCGGGGCCACCCGCAGGAGCGGGGACACCCGCGGCAGACACCTCGGATGGTTCATGGCAGCAAGTGGTCACGCCAGTAGCCGCGGTAGCATCTCCTTGGAGGCCGGACCAGCAGACATGGGTCCAGGCCCTCAACAGCTACCTGTCACCAGCCGACGTCTCTGGACTGACCGATCAGCTATATCGTGCTGACCCGTGGGCAGTGCATACAGGTATCCAAGACGCACAGCAGAGGAACCTGCGCACTCCTGCGGGGCCACCAGGCGCCCTAGGACCACAGCCACAACGCCCTCCGCAGCAGGCTGGAGGTGCGAGGTTTGTCCCTATGGGCGGCTCCGATGGTGGCTCGCCGTTCCGGACTCCGCCGTCTGAAACGAGCGAGAACAGCTTGTGGCAAAGACTCCAGGCGATTCGCGGAAATCCAGCACTCGCGGCAGCACTCCAAGCAACCACTCCCTTTGGCACTCCGAGGGGTAGTGAAGGAGGAGTGGCTGCGGGGTCACCCGCCGAGCGAACGCCTGCGGAGCCACCCGCTCAAGCGGGGCCACCCGCTGACGGACAGCAAGGTTCAGACTGCGAACGTCGGGCAGCCAACTTAAGAGCACAGGCTACTTTTCTGCAGCAACAAGCTGATAGAGTGCCCAGCCGGTTGCGGAACCGCAACATAGACGTTACAAGCCATGGCGACTTCCGACCTCTCTGGAGTTGGACTTCTGAAGATGCTCCAAACGCTGATCCCACGAATCCATATCGACAGGTGTTTATTCCAGGAATAGCATCACACCCGATATACGGATGGGACAATCACGGTCCAGCAGAGGCGCCGGCCATGGACGCGCCGATGTACCCTGAATACTACGCGCAGATGAATAACACTCCTATGATTGCGGGGCCACCTGCGAACGAATACACTCGGAACTTAGCTAATGAGATGTTTCGTTTGCAGTTTACACGAGCGGTCGATGCGCAGTCTATGCCACACTACGCCTACATGCCCACACCGACGGACCCCGAGACCATAGTTCAGCCAGCTGGTCTCGCGGTGCCAGCCGCTATGGGCAGCATGCCAGACTACATCCGCGACGTGCACAACACGCAGCAAGCGATACTGGCATCCAGGCAGCAGGCTCGTGACAACACTAGGCTGCGCCAACAACGCGCGATCCAGAGAAGGATTGAGCGCGAGGCCCAAGCGGGGGCACCCGCGGAAGCGGGGCCACCTGCTGAACGGCCAGAAAGGCGGCCGCCACCGACGCCATATCGGGAGGGCGAAACCACGTTCGAGCGCCAAGCTCGGACTCGCCCTGACCTGCCTGCTCCAGTCATCTCAGACTACAACTTCACTCAGTGCCCAATCTGCATGGACAACTACGAGATGGGTACTACAGTGTGGAGACTGGCGTGCGGGCACTTCTTCCACGACATATGCTGGGACCGTGTTGCACAGCAGCATGTCCGCAATCAGCGGCCAGGTGCGCCGAATGAGGCCCCCTGTGCCGTATGCCGTGGACCGGGCATAGTGATAGCACACTTCCCGTATGCTGGACAGCGCGATGCTGAGTCGGACCAAGCGCGCCAGCAGGAGAGGTACGTTGCAGATGCCCGCGAAATGCGTCGGTTACGCGAAGCAGTGGAGGCACTGGAGGCTCGAGCCGCACGATCGGCGGAGCCATCCGCGCGTGCCCCAGCTGCACAGGCATACCCCTGGCCAGCGCCAGAACAAGGCATTCAGATGCCGATCTTGCCCACGCTCCGAGCGCAAGAGCCCCCAGCTGCGGGGCCACCCGCTGAAGCGGCTCCCGCCGCCCAAGCGGGGCCACCCGCTAACGGACCTCCAAACCCAGGTTTCTTGAGGAACATGGAGGCTAACATCAGGCGGAGTGGCAGGAGCGGAGGCGGGATTCGGAGGCCAACTGGATCGACCAGGACCTCTCGAGCGGCAAGCCCGGTCAGCGCCAGAAGCCGGGCAAGCGCTGAGAGCGCAGAGGCAGCCCAGTTTCATTCCACGTTCATGATTGACACAGAGGGGCTGACCTACGCGCGTGACGATACTGACACGCTGCCACCAGGAGGCGAATGGATGTCCACGCTATCTGCAAACTATTGGGTCCTCCAGCAGGAACCGATTACTGTGGAGGAGCGCCGCCAGTGCGAGCAGATGTGGTGCACCGAGCTGACCATGAGTCAATGGTTTCTTGAACAGCGCCTGTTGAGGGGTACACTCGGATCGCAGATCACGTACCACACCAACGACCACACTGGCGTACAGGTCGCTCTTGCAGCGCGCAATGGGACATTCTTTCCTGATGAAGATGGTATGCCCTGTATCTCAGTCATGCTGGACATTGGTTCTAATGTAAACATCATTGGGTCCAACACGGCGCGGACCTTCCAGGAGATAATGGCCAGGTTCAACTACCGACCTGCCATCTGCACCCTGAGCAAGACCCTCTACATCAATGGTGTTGGGGAGGGCGCTGCGATATGTCGGAAGATGGGCAACTTCAAGATCGGGGTGCAGTATGCCAACGAGGCGAGCCCCCGTATTGAGGAGTATGCCTCCAACATCGCAGAAGGCTCGGGTGCCAATCTCCCGGCTATCTGGGGCCTAGGAGCCATGGAGGCACGTGATACGATCATCGTGTTGAAGCCGGGCTACCAGAAGGTCATCTTCCCCAGCGGTGACTACACCCTGAAGCTGGGAAGAGGCGCCAAGGTCCTGAAGGCGAAGAAGACTCCCTCGGGACATCTTGCGATTCCCTGCGGGCTGCACGATGGGGCCAAGAGCCACGCGGTCACGAACACCTTCACGATCCGCAGCAGTCGAGATGGCTACACCGAGACGGAGAACGAAGAGGACCCCGTCAGTGCGGGGCCACCCGCTGACGCGACAGCGGGGCCACCCGCGACGGGACAGTCCGCGACCTTCACGACCGATACTTACATCGTCGAGCCGTATGTCGACAAGCAGCTCCTGGAGGACACGACCCGTTTGATCGTGAACAGGACGCTGAACAGCTGGTGGGAGGGCCGACAGGGTCCCGAAGGGACTTGGCACCCACCTCCTGAGAACGCAAAGGCTGCCCTGAAGTCCAAGATCTTCTGGGCAGTCCAGGAGGCGGTGAGCAAATGGGCGCCTGAGGATCCAGCGGGGCCACCCGCGTCGCCGCCGCCACCACCAAGCTACACGGGCGGAGGTTCGTCGGACTCTGCGGGGCCAACCCGCGTGGAGATCGTGGGTCACGCTGCGGATCGGACGGAATACTTTGACATTTCTGAAAACAATCCGCCGAATCTGTCTGCGGGCGTGGCCACACCAGCGACTCCTGCGGAGCCATCCGCTAACAGCATGCCTCCGAGTCAAGCGGCAACTTGGTCTCACGACCGCCGTTGACGGGGGCAGGCGGGCGCGCCGGCGGCGCTCGCTTGCGAAGAGAAGCCGAATGCCGGCCTCCTCGCTACATACGTTGGCCGCGCTGAGGCCCGAGAGGAAAAGTATCATTCAAAATGTCTTGTCATCGAAGATATTCGCACAGCTTGCGCTGAACTCCGAACCCGTGGCTATATATGTGATCGGGTTACCCATAATGACGTAATGACTTCAACTGGAACACAGTATTTGGGAAATTTGTTGGCAGGAGACTATAATATGTTGTGGGTGGCCACACCCTCTGATTGGTACTCCAGGAAAGAGGGCGGGACCACACTATCAACGTATACAAAATCTCCTGATCAAAGCACGTGCTCTGAGAATGCAGATTGTCATCCTGGGGCCACCCGGGTATTTCTGGAAACAGGGTCCGATCAAAGACGTTATCGAAGATTTGAAGCGAAGCACTATACGAATGAGACTCTGTCATTTCGGTATTAAGTTTGACCGCTCCAGTAAATATCCCAGTGGTTCTTATATACAAGTTGCTACATCTTGTCCTCATATACCGCTAAACTTATGGAGATGTACATGTGGCTCACACAAAGAACATGATTTGGATTGGTATGGCCAAGATCAGCAACGTGCCGAGTTCCGGCATAAAACATTGGCTATCATCACTGCACGCTTCCTTGATCAACTCAATAAAGCCAACATGATTAGGAATGAGCGGAGTGCGGTACACCTCAGTGTGTGTACGCGCGTTGACAAAAAGGTAAGACACTACGTTCAATGTCCACAAAAGGGCCCTCAATGGGACCATGTTGTTCGTAGAGTCACGACCGACCTGGACACGAATAAGATCGTTCAAGATATCAGAATCCAGGATCAGCCGACTGGGTACAACTATGTAGCTCCATTACCTGATGGGGTTACAAACATCAGTACTCGGTTATACTGGGAGCCTCCGGCTCCAGTTCTTCGCGGCGACGGTGAGTCGCGAAGGCCGCGCCCAAAGCGTGTGACGATCGTCGATGACGATCGGTCTCCTCCCCCTTCGATTGAGCGCTGCCAAACGCGACCCACCAATTTTCCTGAAATTCCGCCATTTCCTGACTTAACAGCGGATTCTTCCGCAGCGGATCTCTCCGCGGAAACTGCGTTGCCCACTGATGCCAGGATAAAACAGAAAGAAAAGCAGAAAGCTGACAAAGAGGCTGGCATCAAACCGAAGAAAATCCCGAAGAAAGTGGAAGACGGTAACGACGACTGTGGAGAGGACCTCAAAGGGCTTGACTGCTCCACATATTTCAACGACGTTCCTCTTGATGACTCGGACTCGGACAGCGAATCAGAGGACATCTTCATGATGTTACCGGCGGGGCAACCCGCTGACTCACATGCTGATGTCTTCTCGATGGTCCAGTCACTATGCTACGGCAGAAACAATCAAGTGGACATGCTTGAATTATGTGGGGGCAAGGGTGGTATATCCATATTAGCCTTCAAGAGGGGACTCTCGTCGGGCGGGAACCTTGATAAGATATCTATGGTTGACCTTGGAAACTCGGAAGTACAAAGAGCAGTCCTTCACTACCTCAAGACTTGCTTTGTCAAGATCACGATTTTGCAGCCAAGCTGCAGAACTACTGGACTTCCTTCATACTTCAATGCACAGGTCAATCATGATACGTGGCTTAAACACCACAAAGAGGACCTGCCTCACATCACGTTCTGCGGAACAGTTGCTCTATTACAAGACGACCTAAGACGTTTCTTTCTCAGGGAACAACCAATGGGCACGTGGGTGGATGAGATCCAGCCATGGAAGGAACTGGCACAACGCAAGGTCACTTGCCAAACGATTATTGATCAGTGCACGACTGGTCTCAAAGATTCATTTGGACAATACATCCGCAAGCCAACACAGATGATGGCAAACAAAGAAGAGTTGTTGGCACCTTTCAGAGGCAAGCGTTGTCCAGGTAATCATGTGCACGCCAATGCTTGCAACAAAGAACTAGCAAGGGCGGCACAGTATACCTACAGAATGCAGTCACTGATCGTTGATGCGGTGCAAATCGCCAAAGATCTGTTTGCTTACGGTCGCGATCCATTCGCGAATCGCGAACGCAGTTACGCGTTCGTAACAAACAGTGCTGGCTACGACTTGGACGACCCAACAATCCAGAGACACCCAAACGGAGAAATCCGGCGACCACCACCTGGCGGTCTTGGGTGTCCTGGCTGCGTAGACAACAACTACAAACAATCACCAAGACACAGCAGGGATCCGAAGATGTGTCGATGGTATGATGTTGAACCATACTATTGGGACTGTCCAAGCTGTAAGAAGGAATATCAGAAGAGCAATCCTCACCATACCAAGATATCTGGCCAATGTAGATTCGCCGAAAAATGGAAGCTGCCAGATAACTTTGGTCAGCCGCGCCCAGCGGGGCAAGCCGCTCCTGCGGCGCCAGCCGCGGAAGCGGCTCCAGCCGCAAAAGCGGCGCCAGCCGCAAAAGCGGCGCCGGCCGCGAAAGCGCGCATACGCGCGCCTAGGCCGCCACGGCCCGGCGAGGGCGATCCAACCGCAGGCGCCAGCAGCCATGACATTACCAGGGCCGAGGGGGCTCATGGTAACACCACTGGCGCTGGTAGCTCTGACGATCACCGCAGACTGCCACAAGTTGCAGCAAGGCGCGGACGCATGGAGGGAGGAGATCCTCCACCGCCGCCGCAGCCTCAAGCAGAGCCGAGGCCAAGGCCAAGGCTTCCTGATTGGACTCGCTTCGACGTTCAGCTCAGCCTTCAAAACCTGCGCAGCTTTGACCCAGCTGTAGTGCAGCGAGAACTCCGCAAGCTCCACTTGAGATGGTTTCATGCCAAGGAACCAAAGATGCGGATGATTCTAGCTAAGGTTGGTCTGGGTGAAACCCGTTTGAGTCTGATCAAAGGCATTTGCGACTCGTGTAGAGAATGTCGTGCCTGGGACAAACCAGGCAACACGGTGGTGCCTTCTGTGTCACTGCCAGGACGTTTCAACGAGGAAGTCGAATGTAATCTTTTCTTTTACAAACAGGAACATATTGTTTTTCACATCATCGACCGTTGTATTCGCTGGGCAGCTGGCACAGAGATTCCTGATAAGACTATGCATGCTGTTCTCGATGCCTATCACACAACTTGGATGCAACATGGCCCTGCTAAGATCCTATACTCCGATGGGGAAGGAGCACTGAATAACGATACAGCAAAGGCCATCCTTAAATCCAAGGGAACCGAGCTTCGTATCCGAGCGCGTGGCCAACACGCCACGACTATCGAAGCTAGGAATGGCATCCTGCGACACCTCATACACGTGATGGGAGAAGAATGGAATAGATTGAATATTCCTCTGAATTTCATTCGTCTTTTACATGAAGCCTTGTTTGCCAGCAACGCATTTACCTTCTACAACGAAGTTTCTCCGTATAATGCGCTGTATGGCAGACAACCAGCTATGCTTCCCGATTTCCCTGTCTTGGATCATGATCAGTCCGCTGAATCATCAGATCACTCAAGGGAGGAGACAATCAGGAGGGTTAGTCTGGAGGCAATCACGCAGGCCACTGCGGTTGCCAAGACGAACAGGGCTCTCCGTACGAAGACTACTGCTACGGGTGAATTTCACTACAAAGAGGGAGATCTCGTGGACTATCATCGCCCGACCACCACGAAAGACGACTGGGGTGGATGGAGTGGTCCATACCCGGTCATCCGCAACGAACCTGACCGAGGCCAGGTCATCGTGAAGGTCGGCAGTCGCGAAGTGCGAGTACAGTATCCTGACACACGACATACGCTGTACATCGAAGCACTGATGGTCCGCGAGATAGGATCGGACAATACGGCCCTTCGGACAGTATTGGCCTTTATTGCCGGTCTGCCAGCGGGGAAACCCGCCATGACTTTCGGATACCTACCAGCGAAACAGGGCCGGCTGCAGATGACTGCTGCGAGCCGGCTTTCGCCTAAGGTGCACTTGGCTCTTCAGTATCTCATTCGCAACTATTTTCGCATTGAAAACGTGGTTGCTGTACGACTTGCTAAGAGCCTGACTAAGTTGCCTGCTGCACCCTATGCAGACAGCTGTACACTAGTGCACTATGATAACGATGTGACCCCTGGCTTTCATTATTATGAAGCTGATGGCACTGCCTTGAACATCTACGACATCACAGGATCTACACACTCACGCATCATCCAGTGTCTTAAATCCAAGAAGCCGCCTGCTGGATTCGACCGAGACCTCACTAAGTTTGAGGAACTCGCTGACGGTCCACCGCCAAGCGAGCCACCTCCAGCAGCTGCTCCTGAGCAGCCTCCTGCGGAGAATGATGGTCGGCTCCCGACCATCATAGAGGAAACAGAAGAAGATCTGGATGTCTTTGTCTTGAAGTCGTGGTATGCTGAACTGATGGATGACAGAACACTCCTTGAAGCTGACGCAGAAGAAGTCATGCATACAGTTCCGACATACATGACAGACTCACAGTGCGTGCTGGTCTCTACGACCTGTGAAGATGTGCAGGGCCACTTGCCGGTGCGGGGTCACCCGCCAGGATACGACATGGACACTTATTACTACGTTCCTTTGTGCTCCACGGATCCGGACAGCCAATGTGATCTGGATTCCGACGAGCACGGGAAGTACATCGAGCTTTGCTTCACAGCAGACATGTCCAAGGTCGTCCTGTCCGAGCAGCAACACCGATTGTTGGATGACAGCAGCGTCACAACTATGCGAGTATATGTTAGTGCTGCCTCCAAACGTGCCGTGGTCGTCAAAGAAGACGACCTACTCACGAAGGCCGACATTCAAGCGAATCCGGTCAAAGTCTCCAAAGCCCTTTACACAGAATTGAAGACTTGGCTTGACAACAAATGCTTCCAGATGACTGACTTGAGCAAAGCGTCGAACATCATGACTTCACGCTACGTATACAAATGGAAGTTTGTCAAGAACGAGAAGGGCGAAATGGAGCGGACGATCAGGTTACGCTTGGTACTCCGTGGCTTCATGGACATTGAAGCCTTCGATGTCGAAACCTTCTCTGGCACGGCAAGGAGGTCAAACCAGAGACTGCTCTCAAGTTCTGCTGCATGCAACAAAGCTTGGATCATCGCTTCCCTGGACATCAATGGCTTTCTTGAAGGGGCTGACCTATAGCGAGCTCGCCGCGGCAACGGGCGAGAAAGAGCGCGTGGTGTGCTTCGCACTACCTCCTGGGTCGGCAGCTGTCCTTCGCACACTGCCAGGCTTTGAGTCATATGACGAATAATCAAAGCATTGTCTCCGGTGTCTGAAGCCGGGGACGGGCGCGAAGGATGCCCCCAGGGCATTCTCGTTGAAGCTCAGGTCCATCACTAGGAGCTTTGGACTGCAGCCTACTTCATACGACGAAGGGTTCGAGATGAGCTCAAACCTCTTGACAGCCAAACACGTTGATGACATCAATATGACTGGGAATGAAGATTCTTTTGACAAGTATGTCAAGTGTGTTGAAGATACGTTTGGAAAGTGCACACTGAACAAGCACACATACACAAACTGTGCCGTTCGGTACAACAAGACCGATGATGGGAGCGTCACTCTTGATCAGGACGAATACATCAAACAGCTTCGTCCTATCACACATCCAGAACTCACAGGCGCTGATCCTGAGAGCAAGGCGACAAAGACGATTTCTGATATGTTCGTCAGTCTTCGTGGCGCTCTAGCCTATGCGTTGATCACGCAGGTATGGCTGATGGTCTATGTTGTCTCACTACAACGTATCCAGGAACCGACAAACATCCAGGCACGACGACTGAACGCGGTTACCAGGAAATTGCAGGCAGGTCCGAAGAAGATCGTGTATCAAGCTATGACTCCAACAGGAGAGGTCGACCTGCATAGCGATTCTGGCTATCGTCGTCTCAACGGAGATGAAGACGACGAAGTCAAAGGCTACGGTATCCGCGGGGCTAACCTGCTGAGGCGTGGCCACACGCAAGCGGGGAAACCCGTCGTGCACCTGGTGGACGCATACTGCAAGTCTCATCGACTGCAGGTGCGTTCGAGCTACTCTGCGGAAACACTGGCAGCAGCCCACAACTTGGAAGACTGCTACCCGACCATTGTAACGCTCCACGAGCTACACTCGGGACCATTGACCCCCACACAGTTAAAGAACATATTGGAAATGGGTGGTCTATGTATCAAAGTCACTCTGACTATTGATGCCGAGTCTGTCTTCAAGTCTTTGTCTAGCAAAGATCTGAAGAAGCCCACAGAATGCACTCTGCTTGGGCACATTAGCTGGATCCGCCAGATGATGGAGCGCGGAATCGTTGAAAGCGTCCAATGGTGTGACACGCGGGATATGACTGCCGATGGTCATACCAAAGGTAGTATTGACCGCGCGTTGCTCCTACAGGTAATGGCCGGCCAGCAATCCTTCAAGCACGAGCTGAAGAAACATACTCCGTATAGGGCGGGCAGGTCGTCTCAGGACGGCCCTGCCTCCCGAGCTAGCGGGGAAACCCGCATGCAGGTGCGCTCTAGTAGCGAGGAAACTCGCCGGTAGCGAGGCTACTCGCGCGCCCTTGCCTTGTAGGCAGCCGCTGTTGCCTAGCACTGTTTTTCCGCGTAATGAAGAAGTGCGGTGCTTGCTCGTCTCCTCCCCCTCCAACTTTAAACGGAGAGGGTTAAAGGCGAGATGTATATCGAGCATGCACCGCTGCCGTGCCTGGCTCAAGCCGGGCCCGGCCGAACATGTGATTGTGCCTCATTGAGGCGCACTACTTGCATCTGAGATCGGAAAAGACCTTTCTATTGACGATGCCCCTTCTATCCTTTACTCCAGATCCCATGCTTCATCTTGCCCTCTTGCTTATGCGATATGAGACAAAGCCTGGGATATGGGAGCGCCTAAGGCGGAACATATATCTTGGCTTACCAGTGCGTTTTCGACTTCAAGGACTTGGCGTCGCATTGCGTTTCTTTTGCATTGGGTCTGCGTCCGCTTGCTGTCTCAGGGGCGTCCTCCATCGTTTGAGCCGGCTTCGCCACGGAATCCGGATCTAGATTCAATCCGTTGAGTGCGTCCAGGAGGCAGCCCGACATGCCCGATTGAAGCGCCGCCGTCTGTGTCCAGCTGTCGGGCCGTTCCGCGGCGGCGGCCGACTCGGCCACGCGCCGACGCCAGAAGCAAGCCCCAGGGCCGGCCTTACGCGGCACCCGCGTCCTTCCGGCACCGGAGGGGGGCTTTCGAAGGCGAGGGGCCGCTTCGGAAGGCAATCGAGCGACCTCGCCCTCCCCGTTGTTTTTCTTTCCCCCCGTCTTCTCCTCAGTTTTCCCATATGATTGAGGATCGACCTCCCCTCGTGTTTCCATTGTGTTCGTCCTCCTGCTCCACTTCCTCCTCTTTCTCCTCGCTGCTCTATTATCCCCAATGGTGATGGTGATGGTGATGGTGATGGTGATGGTGATGTTTTGTTCTGTGCTGGTGCAGCGCACTTGCCGATAGGCGGCAAGCAAATGGTAACGTGCGCACGCGACAAACAAGCAACGCAACAATGCAGGATGACGAACGAAAAGGACTTCGCGACGACTGACACCCATGCCAAAGGTCAGGATACCGAGGGAGGCCCCGAAACTGAGACGTTACGAAAGGCAAATGGCGCCCATAGTGGGCCCCACAGTTCTGCGCACTGGCAGCTGGCGCGCGCGCAGGGAAGTGCCAGGGGGGACGAAGGCGAGGGGAACGAGGAGCGCGTTCAACCCTCGCGTCACAAGCGAATCATGAGCTGCTCAGGTCGCGGACGCGCGACAAGCCCAGCACAGCGCGAGGCGAAGTCCACGCGATAATTCGCTTGCTGTTCATGCCATCGAATGAAGGATGCGTTTCGGGAGGGGGGGCGATCTGTCGTTCTAGGGTTGGGATTGGGTTAACACGCGACTGCGTGGGACTCACCAGGCCTGACGCGTCATGAGTGTCCTGCAACAACTAATGTGGCCAAAACGGGCCCAGGACAATATCCCACTCCAACGCCCGCGATGGACGCAAAAGAAGGACAGGGGGGACAGAAAAGGATTGAGAGGACCCCCGCTGGATATCAATGCAACCCAATTAAATGTCAGTCGTGACCCACGGACAAGAGAAGGGAGGAGAGGGGGACGCGGGATCAGGAGGGGGAGGAGGGGAGGAACGTGGAGGAGGAGAGCTCGGTAAAGAAGCGTGGTAGAGGAGGATCCTTATAGGCCTAGCCAGTGTGATTTATCATACCATCTTGACCTTGCTTTGCAAGGCTCGTTCGCGAGGTGCGTATTCATGTACGTCCTCCGGCGCGTACGTCCTTTTGTCGCTCCCTACTTTCCGGTCCCCGCTGTCGCCCTTCGTGGTCTACTTCGTGCCCTTCGTGGCCCTGCTGTCGTTCTCTCTCGCTCTCGCTTTCGCTCGTCGTCGCCGTCGTCATCGTCGCCGCCGTCGTCTTCGACGTCGTCGTCGTCGTCGTCGTCGTCGTCGTCGTCGTCGTCGTCGTCGTCGTCATCGTGGTCGGTCCTCTGTCCGTCCCTCTTGGGGTCGGGTCGACGGTCCGCGGCCGACCCGTTGATGGACACGTGCACTGACGACCCGTACCCCCCCCAACCACCAACACCAACACCCCAACAGCCCCGTGGGGCCCCTGCGGTGGCCCGGGGTGTTGGTGTTGGTGTCCTATAGGCTACATTCGGCACACCCGTCTCGAGAATCGTGGCCCTGGCTCCACAGGGAGCCCCCACCGAAGCTTCATTTCGGCACACCCCTCTCGAGGATCGTGGCCCTGGCCCCACACGGAGCACCTCCGAAGCCTCATTTCGGCACACCCCTCTCGAGGATCGTGGCCCTGGCCCCCCAAGGAACTCCACCGAAGCTTCATTTCGGCATACCCCTCTCGAGGATCGTGGCCCTGGCCCCACAGGGAGCTCCACCGAAGCTTGATTTCGGTACACCCCTCTCGTGGATTGTGGCCCTGGCGCCACAGGGAGCTCCATCGAAGCCTCATTCGGCACACCACTCTCGAGGATCGTGGCCCTGGCCACACAGGGAGCTCCACCGAAGCTTGATTTCATACACCCCTATCGTGGATTGTGGCCCTGGCGCCACAGGGAGCTCCATCGAAGCCTCATTCGGCACATCTCTCTTTAGGATCGTGGCCCTGGCCCCACAGGGAGCCCCACTGAAGCATCATTTCGGCACACCCCTCTCGAGGATCGTGGTCCTGGCCCCACAGTGAGCTCCACCGAAGCTTCATTTCGGCACACCCCTCTCGAGGATCGTGGCCCTGGCCCCACAGGGAGCTCCACCGAAGCTTCATTTCGGCACACCCCTCTCAAGGATCATTGCCCTGGTTCCACAGGGAGCGTCACCGAAGCATCATTTCGGCACACCCCTCTCGAGGATCGTGGCCCTGGCACCACAGGGAGCTCCACCGAAGCTTGATTTCGGCACACCCCTCTCGAGGATCGTGGCCCTGGCCACACAGGGAGCTCCACCGACGTTTGATTTCGGCACACCCCTCTCGAGGATCGCGGCCCTGGCCCCACAGGGAGCTCCACCGACGCTTCATTTCGGCACACCCCTCTCGAGGATCGTGGTCCTGGCCTCACAGGGAGCTCCACCGAAGTTTGATTTCGGCGCACCCCTCTCTAGGATCGTCGTCTTGGTCCCACAGGGAGCTCTATTGAAGCATCATTTCGTCACACCCCTCTCGAGGATCGTGGCCCTGGCCCCCCAAGGAACTCCACCGAAGCTTCATTTCGGCATACCCCTCTCGAGGATCGTGGCCCTGGCCCCACAGGGAGCTCCACCGAAGCTTGATTTCGGTACACCCCTCTCGTGGATTGTGGCCCTGGCGCCACAGGGAGCTCCATCGAAGCCTCATTTCGGCACACCTCTCTCGAAGATCGTGGCCCTGGCACCACAGGGAGCTCCACCGAAGCTTGATTTCGGCACACCCCTCTCGAGGATCGCGGCCCTGGCCCCAGAGGGAGCTCCACCGACGTTTCATTTCTGGACACCCCTCTCTTTAGGATCATGGCCCTGGCCACACAGGGAGCTCCACCGACGTTTGATTTCGGCACGCCTCTCTCGAGGATCGTGGTCCTGGCCCCACAGGGAGCCCCACCGAAGCTTCACTTCGGCACACCTCTCTCGAGGATCGTGGTCTTGGTCCCACAGGGAGCTCTATTGAAGCATCATTTCGTCACACCCCTCTCCAGGATCGTGGTCCTGGCCCCACAGTGAGCTCCACCGAAGCTTCATTTCGGCACACCCCTCTCAAGGATCATGGCCCTGGTTCCTTAGGGAACGTCACCGAAGCATCATTTCGGCACACCCCTCTCGAGGATCGTGGCCCTGGCCCCACAGTGAGCTCCACCGAAGCTTCACTTCGGCACGCCTCTCTCTAGGATCGTGGCCCTGGCCCCACATGGAGCTCCACCGACGTTTGATTTCGGCACACCCCTCTCGAGGATCGCGGCCCTGGCCCCACAGGGAGCTCCACCGACGTTTGATTTCGGTACGCCTCTCTCGAGGATCGTGGTCCTGGCCCCACAGGGAGCACCACCGAAGCTTGATTTCGGCACACCCCTCTCGAGGATCGTGGCCCTGGCGCCACAGGGAGCTCCACCGAAGCTTCATTTCGGCACACCCCTCTCGAGGATCGTGGTCCTGGCCCCACAGGGAGCTGCCAATTTTTAAACCTTCAGGGTCATAAGTGGTGAGGAAGTCTCCAGCGAAACACCCGGCCCGCTCTAAAAATTGGCCTCGTGGTGCGATAGCGAGAAGTTATTTATAAGGAGAAGGAATGGAGGAGGAGGAGGAGGAGGAGGAGGAGGAGGAGGAGGACGAGGACGAGGACGAGAAGGAGGAGGAGGAGGAGGAGGCGGATGAGAGAAGGGGGGAGGAGGAGGAGGAGGAGGAGGGGAAGGAGGAGGAGGAGGAGGAGGAAGAGGAGGAGGAGGAGGAGGAGGAGGGAAAGGAAAAGGAGGAGGAGGAGGAGGAGTATAAGGAGGAGGAGGAGGAGGAGGAGGAGGAGGAGGAGGAGGAGGAGGGAAAGGAAAAGGAGGAGGAGGGAAAGGAAAAGGAGGAGGAGGAGGAGGAGGAGGGGGAGGAGGAAATGAAACATCGGCAGCGCGCTGGTGCACTCTCTGATCCGCCCCCGCGTTCCGCGCCGGCCACCCAAGCACTCGCGCAGTCCAGCCCCAGGCCAAGAACGTGATCTTCCTGCTCACCTCCTGTGCGGCGGTCCTCAGCTGGCTCATGAATGACCGCCTGAAGGCCCCCCCCGCTCGCGCACAGTCTCGTGACGGCCAGTTTTTCTACGTTCTCGAGCTCCGGAGATCTTTTCCTGGCCCCAGGATTTCAAACAATGACAGAGGCGGTCTTGGGTAGAGTGTCGAGATCCTCGGGGGCCCACGTCACGAACAGTTGCGACGGTGCTGAGCCCTGAACAGAATTGCGCGCTTTGGGCCTTGAAGAGTAGTGCGCGATCACTACTGTTTCAAGCCCTGCGCAGTGGTGCGTGCGCAATATTGTTGAAGGGCCTGGGCGTGCTCATGCCGTGCCAGCGGAACGAGGAGGAGGATAAGGAGGAGGAGGAGGAGGAGGAAGAGGAGGAGGAGGAGGAGGGAGTTGTTACTCTTCTTTCCCTGCTCGCTCCCTGCAGCCGCCAGCCGCCCCGTAGCCGCCTGCCGCAGCTGCATCGTACTTTCAGGACAAAACGTACTTAAACGGGCCGCGGGCCCGCCTCCGCGCGCGTGAAAGGAGTGAGGGTGGTCGTCATCGTCCCTCTTCTTTCCTATTTTGTTCCATTTTCGCTCATGTATCCACAGCTGAACGAAATACTGAATCACAAGAAGCGTCTCTGATATACCCATCATGGGCGATGGTATCGATACGTGAACATCACCTTCATATCTCGCTGTTGCCGGGAACCCTGTTTTGTAATGGCTGGTTACCAGTCGAAGACTCGAAAGCTGCATCTGGCTTGCAAATGACAGCGACACATGAACTCCACGCGCTTGTTGTTGCATTGGATACCGCACAACATCAGCCGAGTATCCTTCAAAATTGATGCTTCATGTCATATCCCTCCAGAAATTCAAGTTATTTCGTCAGTTGACGACCCTTTTCTTGCGTCGATGGAAGAGCGTGATTTGGCGCTTGCCCAAAATATGGAAGTAGAAGATAAATTCGGTCGCGATCTCGAAGCGATCATTGAAGATGATGATTCGGAATTTGAGATTTCGTGTATCAGAGATTACATGTTTGTTGTATTTCAGACGGACCGCGCAAGAGACAACGCAGGATAGACGCCCGAGGCAATACGTCCCAGAGGACATGAGGACGTGGTCAGGGGGTATGAGTCTTCAATGCGCGGTTCCAATACGGCAGAGTTTGCTTGGCGATCAAAATTGCCCGGCCACGCGATAAATCCCAGTCCCGATCTGGGTGCCTCTGGGGGGCCTTTTGGGGCCTTTTTGGGGGTCTTTTGGGAGCCTCTTGGGGGCCTCATGGGGGCCTCATGCCAGCCTCCCGGCCGCCTCTTGGGGCCCTCTTGGGGCGCCCTTGGGAGCCTTGGGGGCGTTTTCGGGGCCATTTCAGAAGAGATCGATCAAAGAAGGGAGGGTCTCAATTAGCGCCGCCCCCCCAAAAGGCCCCAAGGGGGCCAAAACTTGAGTAGAATCAATGATTTGGGCTTCCTCGCCGAGGCCTTTTTGGACGCTCCACCGACCCACGGAACGCCCCCTCCAGGTCCAGGGGAGGGGGGTAGGGGGAGGGGTCGCCCCCTCCCCGAAGGGGAAAAGGGGGTGGAAGAGGAAACACCCTAAACCACCTACGCCCTCAAGGGCTGGTGGGAGTTCCACGGGCACCCAACCCTCCGCAGTGAAGTTGCCAAAGCACTGGGCGATACTGAATCGAAGGCCTTTGCCCAGCCCAGGGATGATTTTCGCTTCGTTGCCCAAGCAACTCGATGATTCGTCTGGCCAAGAATATCGCGTCGCTGGTTCTTCGGCCAGATCCGAAGCCAAATTGGGGCCGCCAGATCAACCTTTCCAACAAGATCGGAGCGAATATGTTGTATCCAGTTGGTCGGAGGCTGATGGGCCTATAGTTGTCGCAGGCCGACGGGTCGCCCTTCTTGTAAATCATAGTAACTGAATTTCCGCCACGCATTGGGCACGCAAGTTTGTGCCCATACAACGTTGCAAAATCGGGTAACCCAAGAAATTGCGGTCTCCCCATTTTCGGTCACGGCCTTCCTGAACTCTTGCGGCACTTGATCGATTCCAGCTGCGCGCCCGTACTTCAGTTTTTGCGCGGCACCCCAGACCCCTGACTCCCTGATGTCGCCGCGTCTCCCGGGTAGTTCCGCTTGGATGCCCTCGCTGTTCGGAAGGACCGTGGTCGGACGCACCGCTCATTGGATATGTTCGAGATGCTCGGCCAAAGTGTCTGCCCGCCTGTCGCTGTCCACATGTTCGCCGCTGCTGTCCCGTAGTCTGCCCGGTTGTCGCGTTCGCCCTTTGCGCAGCTTCTTTTTGGTAACATCCTGCATCCAGTGGGCCCGGTCACGGGCGACTAATGCTCGGATATGTTTTGCAATTGCTTTTTCTTTTTGCGCGTCCCTTTGGCGGCTTGCCTCTTTTCTCCTTGATATCAAATTGAGAGTGCAGCTGCTCGTCCAGGGGCGTCTCGGTCGATGGCGCTCGATAGGCACTGGATTCCTCTGCCCGCCGGAAGCCTTCCACATCCGGCGCTGCGTCTTCAAATTGTTCCATCGCCTCGCTGAAGCAATGGCCGAAAGAGGGCTTCACTCCAGGCTCCAGTAGCGGTCGCATGTCCCGCCGGGGATTTCGTCTAACTGGGCCCTGCACCACTTCCATCCCGATCGCGTACCCGAGTGCGGCATGGGGCAACAAATTGTGCGACGACAGCGGCGCATGTGTGATGGATCTCACGGCCTTCACGTTTTGCAATCAGTTTTGCTCACACACGAAGAAATCGATCTGCGAGTGGGTGTGTAATGATATGCTCTCCCCGGCTGGGCGGCCCACATAGTAGCACGTGGCAGGGCCATCCAATGGTAGTTCGTAGACGATGTTGGCCAAACATATGGTGAGCTGGGTGCACGCCTCCACCAGCAGATGCTGGTTGGCGTCCGGCTTACACGTTCACGCCAGGGGATGCAAACACATGCGGCCTTACCACATTCGATTCGCCGACAAATTGCTCGCATAGCCGTGGTCAGCTTAGGTCCGTGTGCCGACGTCTTGCCCACCAAATCCAAGAATTCGTTAAAGAAACTATGCCGTGTAACAAAAACTTTACCGATGTGTCGAGCGTATGCTGAAAATAGAGCGGTTCTACCGCCAGGAACCCGTAGTTTCATCGATGCCAGTCTAGATGCCACTTGGCGGAATGCAATAATGGATCTCCGTGCGCGTGGCGCAACTATGCAGCCGACGCCTGCTCGATCCTCCGTCTTCGTCTGCTCTGCTCTCAGCGCACCCTGATAGCGCAACGAAGCCACCCGTGTTTGTGACACAGGTGTCTGATAAAGTTTGCCATGCCTCCTGAATACATAATACATCAATGTTCTCTCGTTGCATGATACGTTCAAGCTTCACGTGCTTTGCAATGGTGCACTCCTCGATGTTCCACGAAGCTATCGCGAATTCGGAACTGGAGGGGCGCAAACGGCCGCCCCGGGCTGCAGCAGTTGGCGTCATGTCTAAACCATTTGTCCGAACGTCTACTGCAGTAGTGTGAGGAGCTGGTTGGAACGCCCGGCAAAAGGACAGGGCTCCAGAGCTCTGGTGTGAAACGTCTCTGCTATCGCCCCGCTGGCACCTCTACTGCGCTGTCCGCTGCCTTTCCCTGGAGATTTCCCCTTGGCCCCTATCTTCCCCGCGCCCTTGGAAGCGACAGTATCAGCTTGCCAGTGAGCTTAGACATGAGGTTGAGGAAATCGGGATAAGTTGCATCCGTCAACCAAGACTCCCAACCATGACCGTAAGCCACGTTGAGATTCCCTCCGTCGATCGTCGCGTGGGCCACCATCTCCGCACCTAGCCAGACTTTTCCGTCATCGGGGTCCGCCCAGGTCGTCTTCGCTTCGTACCCCATTGTTCCAACAAGTACTTCATGCCGAAAGCGAATGAGGTGATGTCCGGCTTGGGGAGGAGCTGGTCAGCTTTCGCCCAGACTTTGTCCCCCTTCCTGGCACGACGCTTTGCGAAACAGGCCCGCAATTGTGTTTCGATCCCCATTGCTTGGAAATTTAGCGAATGCCACTCCCCAGAATTTCCCTTTAGTGTACACATCCTCCGGCTGTGGGCCATGCCCGTCCCAGAGATTTTTCCCCAACCACTCCTTCACATTCTCCAAACCCCCGAGCGACTGCAACCCTCCAATTACGACGGTCGTGTCGATGTCCGGGTTCGGGTGCTGGTAGGCCGCATTCTTGAGCATCGACACTTCCATCTCCAACGCCTTGATTTGGTCCAAGACCTCCAGGCTCATGCTCTGCTCGGACTTCGGGTTTCCCTGATCAATTTGATTTTCGAGATTCGTGATGCGGATGTCTACGTCCTCCACCTTCCCCTCCAGTACTCCCATCCTGGCCTCGGTCGCCTCTCCTATGCCCGAGATCTTGCTCTCTAGATTCGTGATCGCCTTCCGCAAGGGGTTCACCTCCTATTTGAGCAACGCTGCGATCTCCTGCAGGCCTGGAGGTTGGGAGGCGCCCCCGCTTGGAGCATTTGGGGGCGTGTCCGGGACCTGCGGCGGCGTGCTGATGCTGACCTCTGGCGGCGGGCCGTCGTCCATCTCGTGCAGTGGACTGAAAAGCCGGCGTCGAAGGTGACTCACATTCTCCTCCAACTGGAGTGCCCGGGATGCGAGTGCGATTCGCAGCATCGGCCATGGTAGCGCTGGAGACGTACGGGTATGGGAAAGGAAAGGGAATAGTTGATCGGGGGCGGGGGTTCACAGTAGCGGATATTAGCGAGTTTGAGCCAGTTGGGCTTGAGCCAGCGATATGAGCGAGCTTGAGCTCTATTGAAGGCCCCAGTGAAACCACCCGCATGCGTCACACCCACCCAGTTGGTAGCCCCATAGAGAGCTTCACCGAAGGCCCCAATTGATGCACTCGCATGCGGTCCCCCCACCCAGTGCATCGCTTCGTGGCCCCATAGGGAGCTTCACCGAATGCGCCAGTGGCTGTTTTCGCATGCGTTCCCCCACCCAACACAGCGCTTCGTTCGTGTCCTCATGGGGAGCTCCACCGAAGGCCCCGGTGGCTGTACTCGCATGCGTTTCCCCCCACCCAGTACAGCGTTTCGTTGCCCCATAGGGAGCTCCATTGACGGCCACAGTGGCGGCCCCGTCTCACTGCGGCGCACCCCTCTGCGCGGTCCCGTAGTTCGTTCTGCATAGAGCACCAGTGGCAGCGCCCACAGGGCGACCCCGCCTCACATCGGCACACCCTTCGCATGCTTCATGGCTCCATGAGGAGATCCCTCGAGTGCGATTCCCGCAACGACGGTATTCACAACTGCATATGGTTGGGTCTTTCGCATGGATAATTTCGCATCCGACAGTAGTGCTATCTGGCTCTCCACACGAGTGAACCACTGCGCAGCTGATGACCCAGGCAGCCCACCTTCTGCGTGTCCGCAGTTGCCGCCGAACTCTCTGGGCCTCGCTCTCCGCCTTGGGCCCCGCTGTCGGACCCGCAGCACCGCCTTTCTCCCAGCTCGCCAACGCGACGACAACCGCGCTTCGCTCGTCCACGGGCCAGCCAATTCGGCCAAGCTCCCACATCTTTCCCAAAAAAGACAGCTACGGTGCGCTTGCCGCGCAACACCAGCAGGGCTGCAGGCCAGCATTCTCGTCCCTTCCCGCCATGATTTCCGTTCCCTTCCTCGCCCCAGAGCATGCCAGCGCAAGCCCGTGGCACAGCGCGGCGCACCTAGCCATCATTCCCCCCCACCTTTCCTCTCTCGACGCGTCCTCCCTCTCGTCTTGCCCCCGTTCCTTTCTGACTGCAGCGCAACTTTTTCGCGCGCTCGAGGAATCCAGGGAGGCGCGAATTCAAATTCTTTAGGCCACGTCTGTTGCGAAAACGGGTGCCCTTCTCAATTGTTAGGCGCCCTGCTAGAAGTGTTGAGATCGCGACGTAGGTGGGCCACTTCGGCTGTGCCCCGCTGGCCGCGTACCCCTTCCCCCTGCGCGCTTTCGCTGCAAGGCGGGGTGGGGGGGCGGGGAGGGGGGGTGCATGTCGCTCTTCCTGCGTCCCTCCGTCGTCATCGCCGCTGTGTCGTTTCCCTCTTCCCCCTCCCACCGCTCCTGATTTACCCGCCAAGGGCCGTTTTCCGCTCTCCCCTCGGCGCTCGGCCCGAGGATCGGTTCAGCTTCCCTCCCACTTTGTCAACTGATACAGGGGGAGTGTGCGGGGTTCCAGGGCGCCCAGCTGTCACCTGCAGGACCGTCCGCATGTCCAAGGGCCGAGGGGGAAAAGGACGACGAGCAGGAGAGGGAGGAGGGGTGATTTTTTTTTGGAGGGGCATACGCGGTTGTGGAGTGACTGCTCGTCCTCTTGCTCCCGCGCCTGCTCCTCCTCGTGCTTCCAGTTCTGCGCCTTCTGCTCCAGGTCCCGCTGCCAGTCCGGTTGCTCCTCCTTCCGCGTCTCACCTCCCGGTCCTCCTGCTCCTCCTGCCCATCCTCTCGTCCCCCTCGTCGGCATCGCCGTCCTCCTCTACCTTCCCGTCCTCAGTCCTGCTTGTGCCCGCTCCCTTCGTCGCCTGCCGGCCGCGAGGCGTACTGCCTGGTGGGCATCGTCGTGGTCGTCTGCACGATCAACGCCGTCGGGGAGTACACAGGGCAGGAGCCGCGAGGGGGCCCGCGCGGGCCCAGGGGTTGCTGGGTCCTCCCCTTCCCCCCCTTCCCCTTCCCTTCTGTGCCTCCCTCCCTGCCTCCCTCCCTCCCTCCTCCTCCTCCTCCTCCTCTTCCTCCTCCTCCTCCTTCTCCTCCACTCTCCTCACTCTCCTCCTCCTCCTCCTCCTCCTCCTCCTCCTCCTCCTCCTCCTCCTGTCCCCTTCTTCCCCAGTGCCCGCGAACTCCCTGTCTCTTGTCGCGTATGTCATCATGGGTACTACGTTCCCCCAGTCGCCTCGAGCCAAACATGCTAGCGGACGCACGCGTACTTCTCGCGTGCGCGCCCGCATCCGCACACAAATGTGGCGGCGATGGCATCGACGGCGACGGGAGGAGCATAAACCACAGCTGTCACCCTCTTCCCCCCCGTCCCTCCTCCTCTTCGTGCCCCTGCTCTCTCCTCCTGCCCGTGCTCCCCTTTGGCCCGTGGCCACCTCGTCCACCCCCGGCGAGGACGCCAGCGCGGAGCTCACCAAGCTGACGGCCGCGAGAGCCACTGTGATGCGGGATGGAGCCCTGTGCCAGGTGGACACCAGAGAGCTGGTCGGGTGGGCTCGGTGCGTAGAGACGTCGAAGAGAGGAGAGGTGTGCCACGAGCGGTGACCCTGTGGACCCCCCCCCCTTCCCAATCGTTTTCACCACAATTTTCCTCGTCGTCGTCGTCGTCGTCGTCTTCGTGAGGAGGAGGGAGGAGGAGGAGGAGGAGGAGGAGGAGGACGAGGAGGAGGAGGAGGAGGAGGAGGAGGAGAAGGTGCAGGACCAGTGCAGACCCAAGAATCATCATCGATGTTGGAGTACACGCGCCCTCCAAGCTCCCTCTTCATAGGCCTCTACAAGGGTTAATTTCCACAGGGACTTGTCCGTTTGGGGATAAGCGTGTGAAAATCCGGGAGCTTGCTGAAAAACAATTCTCAGGACTTCATCGCCACGAGTTAACTTCCCTCGTGCTTCTGGGCGACCCTGAATCGTGCCAGAATGCCATTCCTTGGATTCCAACACCGAGAATCAACCTAACTGTTGCTCCCTGACAAACCTAAGTCGTTCCAAAACACCGTTTCTGGTATGATAACCATGAGAACCAGTGAAACCTTGCAATGTTTCAGAGCGACTGTGCGCGGCACTGCTACGGCGAGAGCCAGATTTTCAAAAGGAACTGGCACCAATGCGTGAAACCTTTGCAGTTGTTTTAAAACGAATGCGCGCGGCGCTAAGACGAGAGCCACACTTTGAAAACGGCCCGCCCTCAATCCGTGAAACTCTTGAACATTTCTGAAACGAATGCGCGTGGCGCTAAGACGAGAGCCACATTATGAAAACCACCCGCCTCAGTGAACATGTTGTCATGTTTTGAGCTTCAGGCTCAGATGGTAAGGAAGTCTTAGGTGAAACGCCTGACCCGCCCTTCCTGTTGGTCCCGGGGTGTGGCAGGGAGGAATTGTTCAGAAGGAAGAGGAATTGAGGGATCGGAGGAGGAGCAGGAGGCGGAGGAGGCGGAGGAGCATCAAAAGGAGGAGGAGGAGGAGAGCTACGGGGAGGAGAAGGAAGAGGAGGAGGAGGAGGAGGAGGAGAAGGAAGAGGAGGAGCATGAGGAGGAGGAGGAGGGTGAGGAGGAGCAGGAGCGCGGCTTCAAAAACTGTAGGCCGCCTGTGCCTTGTTGCTCTTGGTTGTGGTCTCCAGACGTCCCAGGACGTTTTTCGGTGGCCACAAGGTGCCCTATCAACTCGCATTGTTTCAGAGGGTGTGCAGCATCTTGTGGTGGCCGCAACCACAAGAGTTTCTGTTCATTTCTGTGGCATCACGGGTTGATTGCCACCTCGTTGCGCTTTTCCAGAATTGTTGTTTCTCGTGGAGGCCGCGGATACGAACGTCTTGGCCCTTGCGATCGCAGTCTCTGCGCTTCGGCGAGCTCGATGAGGTAGCCACGTAGAGGACAGCTTTTCCCAGTGACGCTTGTCTCGAGAGGGTTTGGCCACTGGCCTTCCCTCTCTCGCTGCATCGAAGGCATCGAAGGAAGAGGAGGGACACGAGGAAGGGGAGAAACATGAGTGGAAGTTAAGAAGGAGCAAGAGGATGCTGACGACGGGTGATCATGAAATGGAAGGCGGAGGATGAGGGGGAGGGGCATGAGGATGAAGGGATAAGGACGGGGATGAGAAGGAGGATGATGATGATGAGGAGGAGGATGAGGAATAGGGTGATGGGGAAGGCGACTAGGGGTGACGATGGTAATGATGTTGATGGTGATAGTAATAATGATGATGATGATGATGATGATGATGATGATGATGATGATGATGATGATGGTGATGATGGTGATGATGGTGATAATGATGATGGTGGTGGTGGTGGTGATGATGATGATGATGACGATGCTGATGTTGATGATGAGGCGGGTGCGGTTGCTGATGCGGTTGTTGATGATGATGCGGATGCGGATGTTGTTGGTGATGATGATGTTGATGATGGTTGTGGCGGCTGTGGTGGCGTTGATGACAACGGTGATGATGACGTTGATAATGATGATGATGCTGATGATGATGCTGCTGGCGGCGACGATTTCGATAACGATGGTGATGATGATGGTGGTGGTGATGCGGTGATTTGGATGGCGATAGTGAGTGATGCCGATGCCGCCGACAATGTATGTGACATCTAGTTTTTGGGAGCACCGCTTCTCAGTAGTCGTTTGTGCTCAGGGGCCGAGCCATCCTGTGGCTAGATTGAACTATCTCGCGCTGCGGTACTCTGACTTCTATAGCGCATTTTCTGGTTCCTGGGCCGTCGTGGGAAAGATCGGGTTTATCTCAAGAGAGATGGTGGGGTCATTTTGAGACCTTGCTGTTGCCACTTTGGCATTGCATTCGGCAATCGCACGGGCTCTGGGGGACGTCTTGAATCGTTAAATCGATATATCAGTAAGGGTCTCGCCCCCCTGCCGCCGGCCACCTTTTTACCGGACTGGGATATGTCAGAGTCGCGTCGGTGCGCCTCGGCGCTGCCTTGGCTCATCTGGGAACGTCATGCGGGGGCGGATAGGAGTCATCAGCGCACATTGAGGCGCTGGCGTTGTCGGGGACGCCTACGGCTGATCATTGCTGCCCCCTGAGGAGGCGGAGGAGGAGGAGGAGGCGGCGGAGGAGGAGGCGGAGGAGGAGGAGGAATAAGAAGAAGAAGACGAGGCATACTAATGATTAGAAGAGTAACGATAGTACTAATATTACGAAGAATACGAATAATACTACTAATGCTATTAACAAATACGATGCATACGAATAATACGAATACTAATAATAATGATAATAATAGTAATAATACTACTACTACTACTAATAATAATAATAACAATACTAATAATAATAATAATAATAATAATAATAATAATCACAATAATAAGAAAGATAATACTACCAAAGCTACTAAGCATATTACTGATATGAATATGACCACTCATAATAATACACACTATTAGAATGGTAATACTCCTAAGAATACGATTACTAATAGGATGAGCAAGAAGACTACTAATTTCACTAAGGGGAAAACAAGAATAACCATACTAATGATAAGAGAAGGAGGAGGAGGAGGCGGAGGAGGAGGAGGAGGCGGAGGAGGAGGAGGAGGAGCATGGGAACCACTGCGCCGCAGAAGGACGAATGGGGCGGGCTCGGGGGAGAGGTCCCCGGGGACGTCGTGCACCTCATTGCTGGGGAGATCGTGCCTGCGGACATGCTGGTGCTGCAGAGCGTGGAGCTGAACACTAATGAGTCCGTGCTGACCGGGGAGCCCAATGAGGCCCCGCGCGGCATTTGGCGCCCCCGTGGGGGCGCGCGGGTGGCCTCTTGCCAAGAAGGGGGGCTGGGGCGGCCTTTTGCCGCGAGGGGGAATGGCGCGGGGCAGCGGAACAGGAATGAGTGTTCGGAGGAGGAGGAGGAGGAGGAGGAGGAGGATGAAGAGGAGGAGGAGGAGGAGGAGAACAGAGGACGAGGCGGAGGAGGAGGAGGAGGAAGAGGAGGAGGAGGAGGAGGAGGAGAGGGGGAGGAGGAGGAGGTGGAGGAAGTGTGAGGCAAGGGCCCTCGACCTCGAGGCGGATCCTGCTTTAAGTAGGTGGGTGTGGTTAGCCGAGCAGACCACGCTTCTTAAGAACTAGAGGAACTAGAGGAACTAGAGGAACTAGAGGAACTAGAGGAACTAGAGGAGGAGGAGGAGGAGGAGGAGGAGGAGGAGGAATAGGAGGAGTAGTACGAGGAGGATCAGGAGGAGGAATATGAGGAGAAATAGCGGGAGGAACAGGAGGGGAGGAATAGGAGGAGGAGGATGAGGAGGTGGGGGAGGAAGAGAGGACGAGGGGGCGGAGGAGAGGAGGAGGAGGAGGAGGAGGAGGAGGAGGAGGAGGAGGAGGGGGGAGGGGGAGGAGGACGAGGTGTGAGGCAAGGGCCCTCGACCTCGAGGCGGATCCTGCTTTATGTAGGTGGGTCTGGTTAACCGAGACGACCACGCTTCTTAGGAACTAGGAACTAGAGGAGGAGGAGGAGGAGGAGGAGGAGGAGGAGGAGGAGGAGGAGGAGGAGGAGAGTAAGGGGGAATAGGAGAAGTAATCTGAGGAGGAATCTGAGGAGGAATAGGGGGAGGAATAGGAGGGGAGGAACAGGAGGAGGAGGATGAGGAGGAGGGGGAAAGCAGAGGAGGAGGAGGAGGAGGAGGAGGAGGAGGAGGAGGAGGAACATGAGGAGGAGGAACATGAGGAGGAGGAGGATGTGGAGGAGGAGGAGGAGGAGCGGAATTAGGAGGAGGAGGAGGAACAGGAGGAGGAGGAGGAGCTGTAAAAGGAGGCGGATGATGAGGAGGAGATGGAGGGCGAGGAGGAGTCAGGAATAGTGGAAAAGGTGGAGCAGAAATAGGAATACACATATATATATATATAGTTGTACATGTCTTTGTATATATATATATATATACACACACACACGTATCTACATACATGTATATGTATATGTATATGTGTATATATATATATACACATTCGTTTCGACAGCGGGGTTCGCCAGCTTCCGCCTTTCTCTAACATCACGCTCTCGGCGTGCTGGTCCTCACGACGGTCTTCCGCATCTGGATCGTGGGTTTTTCGATGTACCTCCTGGTGTTGCACGACGCCCAGAAGTTTCTCCTGGTGCCGGCGCTCTTCTGAGCGGCAGTGAGGTTTTCCTGCTGTCCGTCTCTCCTGTTCGTTCTTGTTCTTCGCTCTTCGCCTTCCTCTTCCGTTGCGCTAATTTAGGTTGTTGCCTGCGTGCAATTTCCTGGGCGCCGCCCGACTGTCCCTCGCCGCGGTCACGATCAACAAATCCCCGCCAGCTATACCCTGTCGGCCCCCATGCTGGGCCCCCTCGCCTTCTTGGTGGCGCGCGCCGCCCGCGCCCACCCTGACGGCACCCTCCTCGACACCTGTTTCGACAGTGTCTGGCGATCCGGACTCTGCTCCGTTGAGCGCCCGCATGGCGTTGATCGACGCCCACCGAGGCGCGCGACGCGGCTGTCACTTGCATCCGCGGTGCCATGACCTGGCGCTGGACTTGCTTTGTGTCCTGCCGGTGGTCCTCCTCGACGTGCGCGCGGCGTCGTGCAACTCGAATTCCGCCATTTTGGTGTTGCATTTCGCCTGGAAGATGTTCCTGGTCGACAGCGCCCTTCCCTGAGCGGCAGCGAGGTTCGCCTCGTGCTTGTCCTTCTCCCCGCTTTCGTTTCTCTTTTCGCTCTCGTTCCTCACGGCGCGCGTAATTTAGGCCGTTGCTTGCGCGCTGCGCTCCTGGACGCCGCCCGACTTCTTTCGACGCGGTCGCGATCCCCCAGCATGTATCCCCGCCAGCCCGGTCATAACACTTGCTTATGAGAGCGGGCGCGAAAAGGGGCGATGAACAAAGAGATCTTTGGGAGCAAGGGGGGTGCCTTGGATGGTTTCTTCGGGCCGTTTCCCGGGCCTTCGGGAGGGCGAGGGGAGGAATGAGGGGGTGGAGGAGGAAGAGGAGGAGGAGGGGGAGGAGGAGGAGGCGGAGGAAAAGGAGGAGGAGGAGGGGGAGGAGGAGGAGGAGGAGGAGGAGGAGGAGGAGGAGGAACAGGAGGAGGAACAGGAGGAGGAACAGAAAGAGGAGGAGGCGGAGGAGGAGGAGGAAGCGGAGGAGGAGGAAAAAGGAGGAGGAGGAGGAGGAGGAGGAGGAGGAGGAGGAGGGGAAGGCGGAGGCAAACTGCCTGTGGGCCCTCGGTGGACGCTCTTGGGACCGTTTTGGGCCGCATTTGGGGTGGTCTTTGGGCCATTTGGGGGCCATCTTGGGGCTCACTTGGTCTTCTTTCGGGGCATCCTGGGGCCATGGAGCCAAAGGAGGAAATCCCATATTTAGATCCCCCCTTTGGGACCCTCAGCGGCGCCTCCTGGGGCCCTCCCAGGACGCTCGTGGGCGCTCTTGGGGCAGTCAGGGGCGCCTCTTTGGTCTGTCATTGGCATCCCCTGGGCCATATTGGGGCAATCTTGAGGCCGTAAAAACGCATCGCAAACGAACCGGCGAGAAGGCAAACACCATTGTAGGCATTGGAAGGATTTTGGCGTCTTGAGGGTGTCTTTAGGGGGCTCCGAAAGCACTTGGGGCCTTCTTGGATAGGTATAGGGGACCTCTTGGAGCATGTTGGAACCCATCTTGAGCTATTTTCGGCTATCTTGAGCCATTTTAGAGGCAATTTTTGAAGCATCGGAGGCCCTCTTGGAACCATGCAGGGCCATCTTGGGCGCCCTGGCCGCTCGCGCCCACTCCACCCAGACCCAGGGGGAGGGAGTAGGGAGGGGCAAATCCCCCCCGACGGGAAAAAGAGGAGTGGAAGAAGAAACGCTCTATAAACCGCCTCCGCCTAGCGGGCTGGTGGGATTGGGACTGACGGTTGCTTTCGCCTGGCGCATGGAAAACGTTCGCTCGCACGCAGCCCTGCTTCCGATGTCAGCTCTGACCAGCGTGTAGAACGGATTCATCTAACATTTTTTTTTTTTCCGCTGGATCACGGGGGCCGCTGCTGACAAAAAATACGGGTCGAAAAGAGAAGGAGGAAACAATCTTGTGCAACTCGAACGAACCTGCGGCCCTCGTCCGACCCCGCCTCGTTCCCATAGGGTGAGCATTGGTTTCGGCGGACATCGGGCGGGTTGCGAATCTCTGGCAGAGTTTCGTGTTTAGGTTTAGCTTTTAATTTCCTTGACCCGGGCCCAGGGGATTGGGCCCTCTCTGGTACCTGTACGCCATACTGGCTCAAGTCCTAAACCATTTGTTGCTGCTCCTGTTGCCACAGTTGGTAGCGGAACCGTGTGAGCTCCAGGGCCAAGGGTGCCCGTCCGTCGCGCATGGCGCGCGCCGGCGGCTGCGCTCAAGGGCTCTAAGAGGACGCGCGGCTTCCATCAGCCGACGTGCGTGGGATACACGGCATGCCCGCCGACAGAGAAGGCGGGGAACCCCAGGGGACCGAGATTTTCGCGACGTTCGCCAGCCCCCAGGAGACGCAGGAGGGCGCCGCGAGCCAGAACCAGAACCAGAACCAGAGCGTTGGTTTTGGCTTGGTGCGGCTGGAAGATGTTCGGGAAATGGTTGCCAGCATAATCAGAGAGGCTGGCCAGTTTTCTCCCGCGGCGTCCCCACCCGCGCCGCCCGCGGCTGCTGAGACAGCCGCCCCGTCCCGCAGCCCGGACGAGTGGGCGAACGGCAGCGACCCTTGGGCGAGAGGTCGTGCTCCGGATGGGGCTGTACGCCAGCGCGAGCAGCTCTCCGACGCTCGCCCAGCGGCCCGGGTTTCGTGGGACGCGGCAGGTGCATACGGTAGATAGAACGACCAGTCCAACGGCCAGGGCTGGAGCGAGGATAAGCAGCGCTGCAACGACGACGACAAACAGCACTGGCGCTCGAACGACGAAGACATATCATAGTGGTCGTCAGGCGGATGCACGAAAAGAGACTACAGCGACCCACCAGCCTGGCCAGATTGGCAACACTACCGTACTTGAAAGAAGGCGATGCAGCAATGGGACCGATATACAGATGTGCCGACCTACAAGCGGCGCGGAAAGTTCATGAAGCTGTTCACGTGGACGATGCAGACTTCCTTCGAGGACATCCCCGAGAGCGACCTAGAGAGCAAGTCCTGGCTCAGCCACCTGCTCGCCCCCCTCGACAGGATGGCCCGTGAGCGAGAGGGCGACGATATCAGGCGCCTCGGTCGCCGGGCACTGTGCGAGTGCCAGAGAGAGGCCAAAGAGACGCTGCAGGCCTTCGTCGACCGCCGAGAGAGACAGTTCCTGGAGGCCGAAGGTAATGACCTTTGGATCTCGGACAAGCTCAAGGGCATCACGATGGAAGAGGGGGCCTCGCTATCACCGCAGGGAATGCAGAACATGAGGGCCCTCGCCCGCGGCGACCTGGAGTACAAGAGTGTGTGTTGGGCCATCCGACAGCTGGACTTCACCGCGTCTGGGCGTCTGCTGCCGGGCCGCAGCGCTGGCAACCTCGCCGACGGTCCAGCAGCGACTGGCGGCGCTGCAGATCACTCCTCCTCTGTCTCCCCCCGCGCCACGCAGGAACGAGGCTGGGCCGGGGGCGGCGGCGCCGGGCCCGAGGGCGACGACGAGCAGTCCGATGGCGACTCCGAGGGCGCCGAAGATATGTCACAGGACGGGATTAACGCCGCGCTGTTGGAGTTGTCGGAGATGGACCTCGACGAGGACGGCGTCGAAAGTTATTTGGCCGGCCTGAAGAAACAGACGTGGAAGGATAACGAAGATCTCACGCGGGCGGCCAAGAAAGATAGGGAGTGCTATCGCGGCTCGGGCAGGGACAGGCCCTCCAGCTCCACCAGCGGCCAGCGACCGCAGCCCCCGCCCCGGGGCCGTTTCGAGCGCGGGCGCAGCCGGGGCAAGGGTCGGGGCCGAGGCAGGGGCCGCATAATCGGCGGCCTTCCCCTCGAGGAGATCATCGAGGTCACCGGGCGCGAGAATTCGCGGCGACGGGGGCCACTGGAAGGGCGAGTGCCCGAAGCCGAAGAAGGACAACCCGACCAGGACAGGCAAGCAGCGGCGCCCTGCGCGTTCTCGGGCTGCGCGGCGCCACCCGTTGACGACCTCCCGGCGCAGCTTAGAGAACTAACTCCAGGGCCGGATCTCCGAGATCAACCTGGCCGCTCGGCCGACGCGAGGGCCGGTGGGCCCAGGCGCCGGCAGCGACCTAGTAGGGCTGGCTACTCTCAACCGCGAGGCGCTGGCGCTCGGCGACCTCGGGATGACGTGCGCGGTGGCGCTTCCTGGAGAGGGGCCGTCAATCCGACCTGCCCGTGGAGTCGGCGGCCAGGCCAAGATCGCGGGGTCGACCCTGTTTCCGCTGACTCTGGGAGGCGCCCTCGGGGTCGCGGGGGCCGCGGTGCTCCTCGAAGACGTGCCGCGCATCATCGGCGTGAACCGTTTGATTTTCCTGGGATGCGTCAAAGACTCGCGCGAAGGTCGCCAGGCTCGACGCTCGGGCGCCGCCCCGCAAGCTATCGCCGGGGCACAGGATGGCGGGCGTCGCGCGCCCGCTGCCCCAGCCTGCGCGCGTCTCGCCGCGTGCCCTCCTGAATTTCCCTTCTCTGCGGGCGGGCTCTTGTTGCCTCGACGAGGGCGGGCGCCCTCTCGAGGTGGCCGAGGGCGGCTCGGCGCGCGCAGTGGCTGAGTGCATGTCCCGCCTCCTCCTCTTCCTGTTCCCCATTCTCAGCCTCGGGGCCACCGTGGGGGACAGCCTCGGGGGGGGCCGGGGTGGGGCCCGCTATGCCGCAGAGGACCTCGTCGGGACCCTAGGGACCATCCACGCGATTAGCGGGGCCCCCCTCTCCACCGTGAGTCGGGCCCAGGGCGGCGAGGGCGCCCTCGAGGGCCAGAGATGCGAGGCCGCGGGCGTCAGAGGTTGGCAGCCTGTCGCGCTGCAGTCGCGAGCTCAGGCTCCCCGGATCGGATTGGCATCGTCGCGTTCCGCGCAGAGCGATCTCCGATCTACTGAAGTTCAGGACCGACATCGGCGGGG